>JACEEZ010001023.1:65000-70476 GCA_016584305.1 Chionoecetes opilio | reverse complement strand
CCCTTTTTTTCTTTTTTTTTTATTCTCTCTCTTCTCCTTCTTAACATGCATAAATCTAGGTAATAACATAATTGGCACATCATTCAATACTTCAAGTCACCGTGAACACACCCTGAAATACCCACTAACTCATACACAAAAAAAAACAAAAAAAGATACTGTATCCCCCGGTGTAAAAATTAATTAAAATACCGTACACGCCATCACCTGTTTATATCACTTTGACACGATTTTGTGACCCTCGTGTTTTAAAGGTGGACTAGGGAGGGAGAGGAAAGAGGGAGGGAGAGGGAGGGAGAGAGGGAGAGAGAGATGGAGGGATGGATGGAGTGATGGAGGGAGGTAGGGAGGGAGAGAGAGGTAGAGAGGGAGAGAGGGTGATAGAAGGGAAGTGAAAGGTAGAGGGAATAATGGGTAAGCAAGGAAAGGGAGGAGGAAAAGGGAATAAAATGGAAGTGTGAGGCTAAAGGACTGTGGTAAGGAACAAGGGATGAGATTTATGAGGAGGAGGAGGAAGAGGAATGGAGGAAGAGGAAGAGGAGGAGTAGGAACATCAAGAAACTGAATTGAAACTCGGTAAGTATGAGTAAAATTAAAGGTTTGAAAATAGATGAAGAGGAGTGGAAATGTTTCAGAAGATAAATGGGAAGATAAAGACAAAAGAAGAAAAGAGAAAATTATTCCCACGGAGGAAAAAAACGAAGAAAAGAACTGACAAAAAAAACATCGAAAGAAACTATTGAGAAAAAAAAAAAAAAATAAGAACGGAAAATAGAGCAATGACGTAAAAATTTCCTTCTCTTTTCTCTCTATCTCTCTCTCTCCCCTCCCCTCTCTCTCTCTCTCTCTCTCTCTCTCTCTCTCTCTCTCTCTCTCTCTCTCTCTCTCTCTCTCTCTCTCTCTCTCTCTCTCTCTCTCTCTCTCTCTCTCTCTCTCTCTCTCTCGTAGCACAGTACTACACACTACCACACCCTTTAAAATCTTGGGGCTAATATCCGCTGCCTCGCCCTCACGGAAGTACAAGTTGTCATTCCTCGATTTAATGTGTGTGTGTGAAAGACCGGCAGGACAGGTGACAGGTGTGAAGGTAAAAATGCGGTGTGTGTGTGTGTGTGTGTGTGTGTGTGTGTGTGGTGTGTGTGTGTGTGTGTGGTGTGTGTGTGGGTGTGTGTGTGTGTTTTTGTGTGTGTGTGTGTTTTTGTGTGTGTGTGTGTGTGTGTGTGGGGGTGTTTTCGTTTGGGTAATTTTTTTCTGGGGGTTCACCAAAAAAAAAAAGGAAAATTAAAAAATAAAAAAAACCCCCCGAAAAAACCCCATAAAATACTCATTTCTCTCAAAAAATAATAAAAACTTACAAATCCTCATCATGAACGTGGGAACAAACAAAAAACAACACCAGGTAATTGCAGGTAATCATCCTCCGTGGGAACAAAAAAGTGGGTTGCCGCACAGGGCATAATCAGGTTAATTAGATTATGGCAGGTTAATAAGACGAAATATGCACCACGGCGTTAATTGTGGCTAAGCTTTTAAGGCCGTTGTTCCTGCATGAGGTAATGGATATGTCACCTTAATGGTCGCTAAAGGAAGAATTAATGGGTTTGCGATGCACTTAAATTGAGATACTTAAATGGTTTGCGAATATAAGTATGTGGTAATAATATATCCGTGAAGGAGTCTAAATATAGGCCATAAAAATACAATAATTACATTAGGATCAAAGGAAGAGAGATAAGAGATGCCTTGAAATGTATTAAAACGAGATACTTATACAAACACACCTACCGTAGATAACAGTTAAGTCGCCACCTGCAGTGATGTCGCCAGCCGCCAAATATTACGAATTATAGCATCACTAGTGATTTTCATGTGCCACTGAAGATGATACACAGTAGTTTATATCATGACTGTATAATCTACCCTGTTTCAGCGTTGTTTTATGCTTTGTATCTGCAGGTATAGACGGTTTCAAATTTCGCTACGCATTTTTTTTTTTCGGGCGACGACGACAGCGGTACGACACTCAGTAAATAAACACTAGATGGCGGCTCTACTGTTGGTAGCCACGTTGTAGATATTTTTGTCATTTGTTCATTTATAGCCATAATATGACACAGATGAAGACACAAAATGACACAGACTCTCCAGATAGCCCCTTCTAACTTTCCTGAAATCATGCATGTAGAAATGTAAGTGTTAACGCCACCACACAGAAACAAAAGAAAACAGAAAAAAAAGTTGTCCTGGTGACTTAACTGTTATCTACGGTAGTAATGAAAAAAACGAAAGGAGATGGAGGAGAGGAAGAGATGCAGGTAGAAAAAGGAGAATAGATAAAACACAATGGGAAAAAAGCGAAACACTTCCCGAACAAATGGAAAGACAACACGGTGATAAGGTACGCACGTGATCGCAAGAACTAAATGGAAAGAAAACAGAAATGGCGGGATAAAACGAGATAAGAGAAACCGATAAATCACTGGCGGGGCGGCGGGAGGAACAGGATGATGGAGGAGATCGAGGGAAGAGAGAGAAGAAGAAAGAGAGAAACAGAGGGGAAAAAAAAAGGTGATAGCAATGATTCACAACACACTAACTCACCTCACACTTACACCCAAAGACAAAGACATACTTCAAGGAACATTTTCGAGGACATTCATCATAAGACATTCACATTCCTATCACCTTCCTATCACATTCCCATTCCAAACGCATTTTTTCTATAAACTCCATTCTTACCTCACTTTCTCCTCAAATTCCAAAACCAATCATATAATCCCCTTAAGACAAAGACATACTTCAAGGAACATTCGAGGACATTCATCATAAGACATTCCTATTCCTATCACAAACCCATTCCGTTCCTATTCAAAACGCATTTTAATACTATAAACTCCCATTTTTACCTCGCTTTCTCCTCTAATTCCAAAACCAATCATACAATCCCTTTAGATCCTCCCCATAAGCCCCATCCCTAATCCCCTTCCTCCCCACAATACTCCTAAGGCTCCCATACCTGCATTTTAATCCAAAACAATCATAAACCCAATCCCCGGCAATGCCTATTAATCCCGGTTTCCCCAATATCACGAGGGCGCCAATTAGCACTCATCTACACACAAGGAGAACCTCCGGATACCCAGGTGATCGAAATTGCGGTCAGGTTGGGGAGGTAAGTGACCCTCTCGTAACCTTGAACAGAGGGTGAGGGGAAAAGAGGGAGAGCGAGAGGGGAGAGAGAGAGAGAAACACATATGCAAAGAAAAAAAAGAAAAGGAGAGAGGACACAGGATGACAAATTATGATAAAATATGAGTTAAATAAGAAGAAAAATGAAAAAGGAGGAGGGATGCAAAGGTGAATTGTCAAGAAAGAAAGAGGAAGAAGAATCTTTAAGGACAGTAGGGGAAAGAGAAAGTAACGTAAGAGAGGAGGCGACTTGAGACATGGGCATACGGAAATGAGATAAGGGGAGAGGGAAGGGAGAATGAAGTAGGGAGAAAGGAAGGAAGGGAGAAATGACATACTGGGAAGGAGAGAAGGAAGGATACTGAGCCACGCAACCCCCCCTATCTTTACCCCCCAACTTCCCCCCACTTTCCTCCTCCTCCACCAGACACCCCCACTTTCCCCTCCTCCACCAGACACCCCCACTTTCCTTTCCTCCACCAGACACCCCCACTTTCCCCTCCTCCACCAGACACCCCCACTTTCCTTTCCTCCACCAGACACCCCCACTTTCCCCTCCTCCACCAGACACCCCCACTTTCCTTTCCTCCACCAGACACCCCCCAAGGCAGCTACCCATGACTGAGGTGATTATCGATGTGCCGTCCATGTCAGGTTCCACTGAGCAATGTAAACAAAGATCCATTAAGTGAGGCGAGTTTATCTTGCGGTCTCCTTGATTGTTGCGTGGGAGGACGTGAAGAACGAGGAAGGGAAGAGGAAGGAGAAGGTAAATGAGGAGAGCGAAGGGGAGAGAGGGGAAGGAAGGGGAGGGAAAAGGATGGTAGAGGAAGGGAGGGGAGGGGTAGGGGAAGGGAATGGGAGGGAAGGGAAGGTAGAGGAAGGGAGGGGAAGGGAAGGTAGAGGAAGGGAGGGGAAGGGAAGGGAAGGGAAGGAAGGGAAGGGAGGGGAGGAGGAAGGGAAGGAGGGAAGGGAGGGGAAGGGAAGGGAAGGGAAGGAGGGAAGGGAAGGAAGGAAGGGAGGGGAAGGGAAGGTAGAGGAAGGGAGGGGAAGGGAAGGTAGAGGAAGGGAGGGGAAGGGAAGGGAAGGGAAGGGAGGGGAGGGGAAGGGAAGGGAAGGGAAGGGAGGGGAAGGAAGGGAAGGAAGGGAGGGGAAGGGAAGGGAAGGAAGGGAGGGGAAGGGAAGGTAGAGGAAGGGAGGGGAAGGGAAGGTAGAGGAAGGGAGGGGAGGGAAGGGAAGGGAAGGGAAGGGAAGGGAAGGGAAGGGAAGGGAAGGGAGTCATCGAGGGAGGAACGATGGAGGGGTACGAGCAAAGGTAAGGAGTCTTTTTCATTACCAGTCTATATTACTTCCTTGGTTCCTCGTCCTCTTCTTTTTCCTCTTCTTTTTTGTGTGTTTTGTGCTATAAATCATCTTTTTTCTTTGTTTTCCTCCTCTTTTCTGTTGCTTCACTAACAGAATTGCACGTGCTATTTTCTCTCCCCACATTCCCCTCTCCCTCTTCCTCTCTCTTACTCATCTTTACATGGCTTACTCTCCCTCTCCCTCTCTCCTCCCCTTCCCTCTCTCTTCTCCTGTCTCGTCAAACAGCCTTCAATCTTCTTCACATTTTTTTTGTTCCTTCACGTTTCCTCCTCCGTCACCTGATCTGCCCTCGTGTGTAGTGTTCGCTGCTTTATCAACGACACTTTTTTTTCTCCCCTTTCACTTTTTATTTACGAAACTATTTATGTGACATTGCATTATTTTTTCTCTGACAACTTCTTTCTTTTAACCCTTTCTCTCTTATCAGCTCGTTTTTCTTCCTTTCTCTCCATTTACCTCCTTTCAAAATCCACTTCCTCATCTCTCTCTCTCTCTCTCTCTCTCTCTCTCTCTCTCTCTCTCTCTCTCTCTCTCTCTCTCTCTCTCTCTCTCTCTCTCTCTCTCTCTCTCTCTCTCTCTCTCTCTCTCTCTCTCTCTCTTTTACAAATTTTCTTTCTTTTCTTTCTTACTCATCTGCCTTCACAACCTTAATTCCTTCATTCTATCCTCCTACCTCTTTCTTCTTTTCTCTTTTCTCCTTGCAACATACACATCTATCTCTCTTCCTTCACTTCTTTCCTTCCCCTTTCCTTCCCTTTCGTCCCTCCGTCCTTTCCCCCTCACCGAAACTTGCATCTCTCGGCGGTCAACTTTGAGATATGAAACTCAGTGTGTTCACGCGACTCAGACTAGATCAATACACAGAAGGTTTCACTTGTCTCATGAAAACAGAGAGTGTAGCAAATTCCCTGCCCGACCCCTG
>JACEEZ010001023.1:52500-55000 GCA_016584305.1 Chionoecetes opilio | reverse complement strand
TGCTTACCTTCTCTGCTCCTCTCATCCTCCATCCTCGCCACTCTATATAATTTTCCTCTTCAGTTATTTTCTTCACTCACACATATTCTTTTTTGCTTGTTTTTTAGATTCTTCCTCTTTTCCACTTTAGCCGTGCCACTTTTGCACCTCTTTTTCACCTCTCTCCTCTCCTCTTTCTCTCATCCTTATTTCACACTCCTCAATTATATATTTTTCCTCTTACTTCAATTTTTTCAATGTATATTCTCTACTCTAACCTCTTTTTTTCATACTTCCCTCCTCGTCCTCTCGTTATCCTTCCCTCAAACTCTTTCCTCATAATAAAGCGACCTCATGGATCGTAAAGCTGGGAGAAAATCGCGTTTGAATTGCCGTTCGATGACGAGGAGGAGACTTGGCACCTCCGCACCTCAGCATTAGGGTTATGATGCTACCCTATGCTGCTATTAAGGACAGCATCAAATTTAACATCTATGAGAGAGGCCATCACCGACACGCATCCCCTCTGGTGTGTGTGTGTGTGTGTGTGTGTGTGTGTGTGTGTGTGTGTGTGTGTGTGTGTGTGTGTGTGTGTGTGTGTGTGTGTGTGTGTGTGTGTAAGTGTGTGTGTTGTGTGTGTGTGTGTGTGTGTGTGTGGGGTGTAAGTGTGTGGTGTGTGTGTGTGTGTGTGTGGGTGGTGTGTGTGTGTGTGTGTGTGTGTGTGTATACCTGTTTTTTTCTACATGCGTACATATGGGATGGAAATATTCAACAGTTTCCACAGGTGTTCAGTCTTTCATATTCACTAACATACACACAAAAAAACATATATATAAAAACTAAAAAAAAAAAACCGATCCAATACACTGAACAAAAGAACCACACAAAATAAAAACATCCCCAAAAAACGAAAACACTCAAAACTGAAAAAAATGGAATAGAGAAATATAAGAAAGTAAGAGAAGAAACAAAGACACACGGATATAAAAGGACAGGTTCTGACACTCTTTACATAGCCGCTGTCCTCGTCTCGCCTCCCCACCGACGCTGTCTCGGCAATATCGAACAAAATACTCCCGCTTTCACCCGCCTGCCGCCCCTCGTTTCGGGACATCCTCAGACACACTGATTGCCGAATAAAAAACGCAACATTCTCCTTCTCCTTTCACTTCTGTTTCCTCGATCCCTTAACCCTCCTCCTCATATCTTTTCATTTCCTCCTGCTCCTCCTCCTCCTCCTCCTCCTCCTCCTCCTCCTTCTCCCACACGTCTCAGACAGCCCCGAGTAAATGGTCACTACTACAACTTTTGACCTGTGACGGGTTGTGGTTCAGTAAGGGCCCTGACAGTTATATACCAGGGGTCACTGCTGCAGGGGGCATTGAAATGTACGACGTCCTACTTGGAAGCTGCACTACCGCAGTGGATTGAACGGAGCTGGGGCCTGATTGACTGTTACCTCCCAAGAAAGCGCCAGGCAAGGCTGCCGCACCACCCTTGAACTTCCACACTGAGCCTACACCAACACTACATTAAACCTCATGACACACACAGATAGCCCCGAGTTAACGGTTACCACTACTACTCTCGACCTGTGACGGGCTGTGGATCAGTAAGGGTCCTGACAGTTAGTGACCACCATCGGAATTTAAGGTACCAGGGGTCACTGCTGCAAGGGGCATTGAAGTGTGCGGCGTCCTACATGGAAAGTACACAATCCGCAGTGGATTGAACGGAGCTGGGGCCTGATTGACTGCTGCCTACCAAGAAAGCGCCAGGCAATGCGGCCGCACCACCCTTGAACATCCACACTGTGTTCACACCATTACAAAACACACATAGCATGACCCTACTATCAAACACTAAACCTACCCCCACAAACATAATAGTAGTTAGCCATAAATTACAGCTTTCAACTTTCCTCACAAATTCCATGCAGTTTTTCTATATTGCATGGTATCACTTCATTTCCGGCCAGCTTCGGCTGGAGGGATGGGTGGGTGGGGAGGAGCCTTCTACTTTCCTATCCTTTCTCTCTTATTATCTAGTTAGTGTAGTGTAGTTAAAGCAAACAGCCTTGTAAGGACCTATTGGTCTGTTGCTGTTTGTGTTTCCTTTGTAATCCTTTGTAAAAAAATCCTCCTCCTCCTACTACTACGCCTTTCTCGCTTTCTTCTTCCTCCTCCTTTTCTCCTCTTCTTGTTGTTTCATGATTGCCTTCGATACAGACAGAGAAAGGATATGAAACGACAATCTATTATTTTTTCTTCTCTCTCTCTCTCTCTCTCTCTCTCTCTCTCTCTCTCTCTCTCTCTCCTGGTTTTGTATTCATTTCAGGTATGCACTAAATGGAAAACACACCCAGTTTTATTATCATCATTATTTCAATCAGTGTTCTTGTTGTTGCCATTACTATTATCATTATATGTTACCAGAAGTTGAGTTTGTTGATATCATTTATGTTCGTACAGCGACCATAATAACAACAACTACAACAGACTAACTAACATTACGCTGCTGA
>JACEEZ010001023.1:37500-50000 GCA_016584305.1 Chionoecetes opilio | reverse complement strand
TGAATATAATGAGTCTTGGAGAAGTGCCATTCCAAGATGATGGAAAGAGATGAATGGATGATGAATGTCGTAAATATAGCGTAATGAAGAAACAGGAAGACAGGGAAAGTGACTAATAAACAGCGGGGGAAAAAGATGAAGCATTAAAAAACAAAAGGAGGTCATGAAAAGAAGAGAAAAAACAGAGATAAAGAGCTATTGAAAGAGAAAAAACACTTAAATTGATAAAAAAAAGAAGCTTAAAACAGAAACATAAAACGAAAACCTCTCTAAAAAAATAATCTTTATATACAAGGGAAGAAGAAAAGAAAATTTAAATGGTTATGATCGGATTAATATTTCTTAGTGAGAGAAAGAATACAAAACAAGCATGATTTTCTCCCCTGCCTTTCCCCTCTATGGTGTAAGAGCATTACTGGACATGGATTCCCCTCTTCATGGCACCATCATGGGAGGGGTAAAGATGCCCCGGCGATAAGACACGTAGTATAGAGATGAAGATAAAATGCTAAGGTTTGGAAAGAGAAAAACAGAGACAGACAGAGACACAGACAATATAAATGATGATAAATAATAGACAAAATAAATAGAAATGATAAAGTGTGTAAAGAGAGAACAAAAGCAGAGACAACAAATATATAAGATTAATTAAATGAAAGGACTGCAATAAAAACAATAAAAACACAGTGCAAACAAAATTATATTTGGAGGGAGTTGAGATCAGGAGGAAGAAGATGTGGAGGAGGAGGAGGAGGAGGAGGAGGAGGAGGAGGAGGAGGAGGAGGAGGAGGAGGAGGAGGAGGAGGAGGAGGAGGAGGAGGGAGGAGGAGGAGGAGGAGGAGGAGGAGGAGGAGGGAGTTAAAAGAAGAAGAGGAAGGAAAAACAGGAAGAAGTAATTGGGAGTTAGAGGAAAGGGAAGAAGAAGTGATCAGATAGAATTAATGAGGCGGAAAAGTGTACTTAATTACATCATCGGTTCTATTAGCAGCAATAATTGGGGAAGGAGACATACCACCCCTAATACCCTTCCTTCCTTCCTTCCTTCCTTCCCCTCCTTGCCCCCCCTCAGTCCCCCCTTTGGCTGGGAAATAACGGCGTCGTAAAAGTTAATCGTTCGTTCTCACCAACAGATTCACCAAAAGCCACTGAACTCAACACAACACGAGGCCGAATATGTCTGCTCGCCAGTTTCTAAATGTATTTTTATTTTTTTTATTCGTCCCCCGGGGCCCATACAATTTTTTTAAAAGGTAATAGAGTTTTTGAAAAAAAGCAAAGAATGATTTGACCTTTTTTCCCCCGTGTTTAAAAAGGAAAACCCAAATTTTTAGCCGAACAGAACATACAAAAAAAATTTTGGGGTAAAGGGGGAAAACACGCCAGGTCTTAGGGAAGGTGGGAGAAACGGATTAACCCCTTTTTAAGTAAGAGATGGAAAAAAATCTCGTGGGAAGGGCAAAACACCAGAGTTCTTTCCGTTCGGGTGGAATCGGCCGTTTTTCAAACAACCGAATTAAAAAATTTTAAATTTGGGGGGCCATTTAAATTCTTCCCCACTATTTTTGCCCCTTTTTTTCCTCCTTAAAGAAAAAAAAAAATACAGTTTCCCCGTACCGGAGAGAGAGGAGAGAGGAGAGGAGAGAGAGAGAAAAGAGGGGAAGAGAGAAGAGAGAGAGAGAGAGAGGAGAGAGGAGAGGAGAGGAGGGAGGAAAAGGAGAGAGAGAGAAGGAAGAGGGGAAAGGAGAGAGAGAGAGAGAGAGAGAGAGAGAGAAGAGGGGGGGGGGGGGGGGGAACTTCAACCCTGCCTCAACATTTACCCTTCCCCGTGTGCCTGAAAAAAACCAAATCAGGCCAATTTTTACAGGTAGAGGGAGGAGAGGGGGGAGGGGGGAGGAGAGGAGGGGGAAGGAGGGGAGGGAGGGGGGGGAAAGGGGGGAGGGGGAGGAGGAGATCTAGTAAAAAGTAGAACAAAAAAAAAAACTACGAAACAAAAATAAACAACAAACACACACCCACATCCCCCTCCCCCCTAAAAAAGGGGACGAAAAACCCATCACATAAAAAAAAATAGAAGAAAAATAATAAGTGGCAAAAAAATGTAAAAAATCGCCCATGAAAAAAAGTATTTTAAAAAGAAAAGGGGGCGCGTATTTGGAAGAAAAAAAAAAGATATACAAATTTAAATTAAATGGAGAGAGAGAAGAGAGAGAGAGGGGGGAGAGGAGAGAGAGAGAAGAGAGAAGAGAGAGAGAAGAAGAAGAGAGGGGGAGAGAGAGAGAGAGAGAGAGAGAGAGAGAGAAAAGAAAAGAGGGAGAAAAGAGAGAGAAAGAGAGAGAAGGAGAGGGTGGGGTAGCAAAATAATGACTGCATAGACAAAACAATGGTATATCATCGCACAATCGCTGTCCTGCAAATAAAAGGGAAGGGAAGAGTAAATAAACGAAGGGAGGAATTAACCCTAAACAGAGAAGAGAAGAAGGGAAGGGAAAGATAATTACAGGAGAAAATAAATACACTGTCTATATATTCCCCACTATTTGAATAAACAATTGTGAAATGGAAAGGAAAAGCGATGCACTGATTTAATGACTTTACATATAAACCTCTATAACGCATTCAAAATACCTTACTTAGCCTTTGAAATAAAATGAAAAATATACAGGCGTTACTATGAAAAAAGAATCTGTTTGTAATGTGAATTTTTACCATGAAATGAAAAAATGTACCCTGCAACATAAGCTAATGCGATTTTCTTCACATATTTTTTAAAGTAATTTTTGGGGGGGGCACATTTTTTTTTTTAGAGGATAAAATGAATTTAAATTTTTACAGGAATCAACTGACTCTCAGTTAAAAAGAAAACACAAAAAATTATGGAAAACTCTTATGGGAACTCTTTTTAAACTTTTTTTAAGGGTATATTTTTTCATCAACTAATTAGGAGTATATAATTTTCTAGCTTATCTATTGACCACCCACTGCAAGGAAGTCGTGAGGAGGAACAGGAAGAAGAGAAAGAGAAGGAAAAGGAAAAGGAGGAGGAGGAGGAGGAGGAGGAGGAGGAGGAGGAGGAGGGGGGAGGAGGAGGGGGGAGGGAGGGGGAGGAGGAGGAGGGGGGAAAAAAAAAAAAGTTTTTTTCATTAACACTTGCCCCCTCTAATGAAATAATCAGGTGGAACACGACTTTTATTACCCACCTTCATAACACCTTCATTGTTAAAGACCCAACACACTCATCTATACATACATTCTAATTGCTCCTTAATTAACTAGAGCGTGAGGCAGCACTCCCTACACCTGTAATTAAGGGCGACACCTGTTCCTAATAACTTGCTGGTTCTGATATATATTAATTAACTTTCTTTATCTTGGTCATGGAAATAATTACATTCGTGAACATGTTTTTTTTCATATGACAATTGTTCGTTTTTCTTATATTCATTTTGGGATCTTCAGGTTTTTTTCCTTTTCTTTTTCTTTGAGGCCATGTTGAGCCAGAAAAAAAGTTTAAATAATAACACAACACAACAACCCCACACACACACACACACACACACACCACACACCACACCACACACACATTATATAATACACACAACACACACACACACACACACACACACACAAAAAACAAACACACATATATATATATATATACACACACCCCACACACACACACACATTTTTATTTCTTCTGCAAACCTCTAAAAAGTGTAAAAAAAAAAATACTGGTGGAACACACGGCAGAACAAATGAGAGAAGAGGGAAAGTTGATGCAACACATCGAATATTTCATCGTGACAGGCGGAGACAGCAACACAATGTAACTTCAAAGGAAAGAAACATATTGGTACTTCAACACGCAACGCAAAGCCGTCAACACTTTCATTCAACACACAATGCAAAACCCAATGCACACACCCCACACAACACACCAAACAACCCCCACACACACACATACACACACACACACCACCACACACCAAAATACGTAAATACACACCCCACACCACACACCAACAACTCATAAAAAACCCCACACACCCCACACCACACACACACACACACACACACACACACACTTAAAGCTCACCCTCACTTTCTCTATCTTAAACGGTAACATTTAACATTTTCAAAGCCCACTCTTGTATCTGTATTTAAGTCTATTTCAATTTTTTTTAAACATTTTTTTTACCACTATCTAATGCAAAAACAATGTGTAGTTCTGAGTAAGAGATCATCAAAATTTGAATGGTCCCGCCCGTCCAAAAAGGGGATTTTTTTTTGAATAATTCATGTAACATTACTCTACCCGTAAAAAAGGGAAGCTATGACAAAACAAAAAACAAAAATTCAGACAAAGTTTTAGACGGTGAGAGAGAGAGAGAGAGAGAGAGAGAGAGAGAGAGAGAGAGAGAGAGAGAGAGAGAGAAAAGAGGAAAGAGAAAAGGGGAGAGAGAGAGAGAGAGAGAGAGAGAGAGAGAGAGAGAGAGAGAAAGTCTATATCTATGGCGTATAATGTCCAGGTATGTATATTGGAACGCGACAGCAATACCTGGACCAAAGATTAATAGATCATACATATACATAGCAGATTGGGCCCCTCCCTCCCCCTTCCCTCTTCTCTCTCCCGTGGGGCCTAAAGGAACCCACGGAAAATGTAAATGTAAAAAATTTTTGGAATTATTCAAGCTTGTTTCGGGGGGCAAAGGATATGGGCTATTTATAAAGGTGAACTGTGCTATTCTTACGTTACATGTTGCGCTGAACTTGTGGGAATGGAAAGCTGGGTCGAATTCTGACGGAAGGAAATGTGAATATAAAAAAGTGATGTTTTAGAGTTGTGTTTTTGAGCTTTTTTTTTTTCCCCCCGCCCCCTTTGTAGTTGGTCCCCTTGTAACGCCCCCCTTCGCTTCTTCAAACCCAAAATATTTTAAAAAAGTTCTGAATCAAAAGAAAAACAGAAAAAAAAAGCGGTTTTTTCGAACGACAGAGTTTTTCAAAAATAGATAAAGCCCGGCATATAATAAATAATATTAACAATAATAAAATAATTTTAAAAAAAAAAAATAAAAATGATAATAACTGATAATTATAATAATATTGATAATAATAATAATACTAGTCATACAAAAAATAAATAATTTTAAAAAAAATAAAGAAATTAATATCTAATGATAATAGTACGATTTTATTATTTTTCAAAAAATAATAGTTTTTTGAATAATAAAATAATAATTTAACATAAAACAAAAACATAATACCAAAATAGCAAAAATAAAAATGATGATGACGATAATGAAATGATGATTTAATAATAACAAGATGTAAAAACAATAATAAAGTAATAAAAATAAATTTTAAAAAATTGCTAAAAGTCTAGAGAGTAGTGAAATTTGGCAGGCGTCAACGGCGAGTTTCAAGAAATTTTCTTCGTCCTTTTTCTTTGCTCACCCTCCAGCCGTTGCTTCTGGTAAAGCGAAGGCGAAGTGCAAGAAAAATATTATTTTACAGCTTCCTTTTTTTTTTCACGGCTACCAAAATAACCTTGTTTTAGATATAACTGCAAACTATTGAAAAGTAAATGCATGATAAAAGGTCTTTATTTTATTGAACAAAACCGACTAATTTTTCGACAGGGTTAACCAAAATTCTTAGTTTTCACTTATATAATCTTATGCAATAACAACATATTGTAAAATAAAAGTAAAATGCTATTGAAATTAAAAAAAGGGTTTCTTAATTTCTTCCTAAACAAACCAAAAATAAGAAGGAATATGAACAAAAAAATACCCTGAAGCCAGTTTTCATTATTTATAAAAACGTGTCCACTCCAAAATGAGCATTCAGATAAAAAACTATTTCTTATTTTTCTGGAAACCCTCAGAAAAATTGTCCTGGGAAAAAAAGCATGCCAGTTTCATTTCGTGTCTTATAGCAGTTAATAATTCTTGAGAGGAGAGACAGCAAGAAAGACCTGGAAAAAAGATTCTTGGTCAGCGAGAAATAAGAGAGAGCAGACAGAGAGACAGAGAGAGACGACAGAGAGAGAGAGAGGAGAGAGACGAGAAGAGAGAGAGAGATGGAGAGCGAGAGAGGAGAGAGAGAGCGAGAGAGAGAGAGAGAGAGAGAGAGAGAGAGAGAGAGAGGAGAGAGAGAGAGAGAGAGAGAGGAGAGGATGAGAGAGAGAGAGATGAGGAGAGAGAGAGAGAGAGAGAGAGAGAGAGAGATATTAAGGTTTTGTTGCAGTCTCAAACTAATTATGTCTTCGAGTCTAATGAAGAAAGCGTTCACTGACAAGTACTATATCACCCCTTGTCCTCCCAACCCTCACCCCCTTCCCCCCTCTCCTCCCCTTTCCCCCGCTCACCCCTTCCCCCTCACCTCCCTCCCCATCAGCTCTACAAAAACCTTTAATAGAAATCATTACAAAACATATCTCACGGCCTACTAGCATATGCCTAAAAAATCCCTTTAATGAGTTTCCCTTAATTAGCCTTGTGAAAAATGCATCAGTACTGGTATTGTATAAAATTATTAGATACAAAAAACTATAATGAAAAAAAATAATCTGCGGAATAATTTGCATGGCACACACACAGGTACAAAAAATAGAACGGATAGGAACAAAAAGTTTAAATTAGTGTGGGAAGCTGTCTGGGTTTAGGTGAAAAAAAAGTTGGAATGTACTACAGGAGAGAAAATGAATAATGTACATCTGCATGGACGAGTGCTTTCTGAAATGTTTTCTTTTACCCCGACAAGGTACGAAAGGATAACAGTGATATTTTCCAGCATTTTCACACCTTGCACATCGAAACACATAAATGCAGGGAAAAAAACCCGACTAACATATTGCTAAAACCCTACATAAACATTTTTCTCTTATTCTTGACCGCGAAAGAGAAAACAATACATGTTTCGTATCTGGAAACTTAGGGGAGGCGGTAGTGGAGAGTGGTTAGCGTCTCTGACTGGCGTTCTCGGTGACCCGAGTTCGATCCCCGAAGAAACCCAAAACCTTTCTGCACCGACGAGTGGCCTAAGAACACCCACATGCCCTGCCCATCCATCAACTCTACCTTCGATTGCGAGTGCATCGGATGACACAGGGGGACGGCATGAGCCTCTAATCACAGGCGTCACTATATGAATCCTGCCTGCGCCACCACGGGCGAGGACCAACGATCAGAGCCCTCAAGTGAACCTCCAGAGCCTACCATCCGAGCCCTGGGTCACCACTGCCTACAGGCGCTATAGGCACACATGTAAAAAAAAAAAAAAAAAATTATACTATATAAAACAATCAAAGTACACCAAACGGGCTATATTCTAATGGAAGTGTTTCTTTTATACATACACCAAAGACACGCATAATAGGGCACCAGACAAGAATATACATGTATCTAAAATGTATACAACAGATGACGTGATTCTTCAGACTGTTTCCTCGATGGTTCTGTCCGGAGTCATCGCGTGAACCGTCCGTCTTAAGGGCATAGGCATTTAACCCTTAACCCCTTGAGACCCAGAACGTAATTTTCCATTGTAATTTGGCTACCATTAGATTATTTTTAGTGGATATCAGCAATTTTTATAGGTATTACCTGTTTAGTGTCCTTGTCGGCTAACTAATTTGGTATATTCAGTTACTTTGTGTAATTTTATGGCTCGACAACATACGATTCTATATAGCAAAGGAAAGATCTGGATGTGAAGGTGTTAAGGGCATAGGCATCATATTAACCCTTAACGCCTTATAATGGCATACGTACTGTACGTGGGCCACACTTTTGCCGACCTCTGTTTCCCGCCACGGAACGCCGCATACCATCACTCCTCCACCTCGTCCTCCTCCATTATATTCCTTTTTTTCCTTCCTCGTCACCTTCGTTAGCTTCCCCATCCCAAATTGCTAACCTCCTTTCTCTTATTCCACCTCTCTCTCTCTCTCTCTCTCTCTCTCTCTCTCTCTCTCTCTCTCTCTCTCTCTCCCTCTCCCTCTCTCTCTCTCTCTCTCTCTCTCTCTCTCTCTCTCTCTCTCTCTCTCTCTCTCTCTCTCTCTCTCTCTCTCTCTCTCTAACCCTTGCCTCCCTACACATTTTTTCTCTCTATCGCATTACAGGAAATCCAAAAGCGGAAAACGCTCTGGAAAGAGAACCATCATGCCCGGAAACTTGGGTCTTCGTAATTTCTGTCCTGCGTCAGGTTGGCTCCGTCCACCGTGTTGCTGATAGTCTGATTAAAGCGACAGGGTTATAGGACATGAGAGTCAGTCAGCTCCTCCTTAGTATTGAAGGAGGAAGGGGGAGGGGGAGGGGAAGGAGGGGTAGGAAGGTGAGGGAGAAGGGAAGAGTGAGGTGGAAGAGGAGGATTTCAACGTAAACAATGACGAAATAAGAGAAATTGTATAGAATGAAGGCAATACTAGGATTATGAAGTGGGTGGAAATATGTAGGAAATTATGATGAGTTGGAAAAAGTTAGAAATTATGATCAGTTTGAAAAAATAAGAAATAATGATGAGTTGGAAAAAGTTAGAAATTATGATCAGTTTGAAAAAATAAGAAATAATGAGGAGTGGAAAAAGTTGGAAATTGTGATGAGTTGGAAAAAGTAGGACACGATGAGATGGAAAAATAGGATATTATGATTAGATTAGTTGGAAAAGTAGGATATTATGATTAGTTGGAAAAGTAGGATATTATGTTTAGTTGGAAAAGTAGGATATTATGATTAGTTGGAAAAGTAGGATATTATGATTAGTTGGAAAAGTAGGATATTAGATTAGTTGGAAAGTGGATATTATGTTTAGTTGGAAAGAGGATTTGATAGTGGAAAAGTAGGATATTATGATTAGTTGGAAAAGTAGGATATTATGATGAGTTGGAAAAGTAGGATATTATGATTAGTTGGAAAAGTAGGATATTATGATTTGATGAAAAGTAGGTATTATGATTAGTTGGAAAAGTAGGAATTGATTAGTTGGAAAAGTAGGATATATGATTAAGTTGAAAAGTAGGATATTATGATTAGTTGGAAAAGTAGTAGGATATAGTTTGTTATTGGAAAAGTAGGATATTATGATTAGTTGGAAAAAGTAGGATATTATGTTAGTGGAAAAGTAGGATATTAGATTGATAAAGTAGGATTATGTTTAGCTGGAAAAGTAGGATATTATGATTAGTTGGAAAAGTAGGATATTATGATTAGTTGGAAAAGTAGGATATTAGATAGTGGAAAGTAGGATATTATGATTAGTGGAAAAGTAGGATATTATTTTGTAGAAAAGTAGGAATTATGATTAGTTGGAAAAGTAGGATATTATGATTAGTTGGAAAAGTAGGATATTATGATTAGTTGGAAAAGTAGGATATTATGATTAGTTGGAAAAGTAGGATATTATGTTTAGTTGGAAAAGTAGGATATTATGATTAGTTGGAAAAGTAGGATATTATGTTTAGTTGGAAAAGTAGGATATTATGATTAGATGGAAAAGTAGGATATTATGATTAGTTGGAAAAGTAGGATATTATGATTAGTTGGAAAAGTAGGATATTATGTTTAGTTGGAAAAGTAGGATATTATGATTAGTTGGAAAAGTAGGATATTATGATTAGTTGGAAAAGTAGGATATTATGATTAGTTGGAAAAGTAGGATATTATGTTTATTTGGAAAAAGTAGGATATTATGTTTATTTGGGAAAAAGTAGGTATTATGATTAGTTGGAAAAGTAGGATATTATGATTAGTTGGAAAAGTAGGATATTATGATTAGTTGGAAAAAGTAGGATATTATTTTTTAGTTGGAAAAGTAGGATATTATGATTAGTTGGAAAAGTAGGATATTAGTTTAGTTGGAAAAGTAGGATATTATGATTAGATGGAAAATTTAGGATATTATGATAGATGGAAAGTAGGATATTATGATTATTTGGAAAAGTAGGATATTATGATTATTTGGAAAAGTAGGAATTATGATTAGTTGGAAAAGTAGGATATTATGTTTAGTTGGAAAAGTAGGATATTATGATTAGTTGGAAAAGTAGGATATTATGATTAGTTGGAAAAGTAGGATATTATGATTAGTTGGAAAAGTAGGATATTATGATTAGTTGGAAAAGTAGGATATTATGATTAGAGGGAAAAAGTAGGATATTGATTAGATGGAAAAGTAGGATATTATGATTAGTTGGAAAAGTAGGATATTATGATTAGTTGGAAAAGTAGGATATTATGATTAGTTGGAAAAGTAGGATATTATGTATAGTTGGAAAAGTAGGATATTATGATTAGATGGAAAAGTAGGATATTATGATTAGTTGGAAAAGTAGGATATTATGATTAGTTGGAAAAGTAGGATATTATGATTAGTTGGAAAAGTAGGATATTATGATTAGTTGGAAAAGTAGGATATTATATTAGATGGAAAAAAGTAGGATATTATGATTATTTGGGAAAAAAGTAGGATATTATGATTAGTTGAAAAGTAGGATATTATGATTAGATGAAAAGTAGGATATTATGATTAGTTGGAAAAGTAGGAATATTATAATTAGTTGGAAAAGTAGGAAATTATGATTAGATGGAAAAGTAGGATATTATGATTAGTTGGAAAAGTAGGATATTATGATTAGTTGGAAAAGTAGGATATTATGATTAGTTGGAAAAGTAGGATATTATGATTAGTTGGAAAAGTAGGAAATTATGATCAGTAGAAATATATGAAGAGGAGGATAGAGAAAAATAATTGGATATGACGATAGTAGCAGAAAATGGGATAAAGGAGAAGATGAGGAGGAGGAGGAGGGAAAATATTGTAAATGTAAAGAGTAGGTAAGTGGCCAGCTTGAGGCATACTTGTTTGCTGTTGACGTTTAATGATAAGTAAATTGTGGTAAGGTTTCCTGGAAATGAGAGAAGAACAGTGGTGCTTCCCTTCCCTCATCTCCCCATCCACTCTACCTTCCTTAACTCCTCCTTCCTTCCATCTCTTATTATTCAATTCATGCTCATTCCATCAATATTTTCTCCATTCCCATCTCCTTTTCTGTCCCCGCATGACTCAGCAACTGTGATGGTTTTATTTTCCTTCATCTCATACACATCTTAAACCCCCTTTCCTCTTTCTATTCTCTCCTTTTACCTTCCCTTTCCATCCTTCTCCATCTCCCTTTGTAAAGTTTTCTCTTTTTCTTTTCTCCATAGACACTTCAAACCCCCTTTTCCCCTTCTATTCTCTTTCTATACCTTCCCTGTACCACCCTTCTTCATCTGCCTTCGTAATGATTTCCCTTTTCTGTCCTACCATACATACCTCAAACCCCCTTTCCACCTCCTGTTCTCTCCCTATACCTTCCCTTAGCACCCTTCCTCACCTCCTCCCCTCTTCCCAATCACCCCTATCGCCCGTATTTGCAATTCAATCCCGTCTTAAGGATATTTCGGCAATTGATTGATTCCGGTTCGGTCTCAGTTAGCGACCCGCTGACGCCCACAAGAGAGATTTCCATAAATAAACTCTCGCCGGATCCTACCTCAGCCCATACGTCTTAGAAATGATACGATGACGCCGCAGGAAAGTTTTTGAGGAAATTCTCACTCAGATATATGTGTATGGAAATTCAGGAAAACAGTGATATGATGAATGATGTGAGAGAGAGAGAGAGAGAGAGAGAGAGAGAGAGAGAGAGAGGAGAGAGAGAGAGAGAGAGAGGAGAGAGAGAGAGAGAGAGAAGAGAGAGGAGAGAGAGAGAGAGAAGAGAGAGGGGAGAGAGGAGGAGAGAGAGAGAGAGAGAGAGAGAGAGAGGAGAGAGAGAGAGAGAGAGAGAGAGAGAGAGAGAGAGAGAGAGAGAGAGAAGTATGATGATGAAACGATTGATTGCATGGAGAAATGGGGGAATATCTTTAGTGGAATTCATGATTTTTATATTTCATATTCTGTATTTGAAGTAGATTAGGTATTATAAATGTCAATTTGCACCTACACCACCACCATGGACCATTACTACCACCACCACCACCACCACCACCACCACCACCACCACACCACCAAAAACCACCACCACACCACCACCACCACCACCACCCACCACCCCCACACGACCACCACCAACACCACACCCCACCCCCAACCCACCACACCCAACCACCCCCCACCACACCAACCCCACCCCCACCACACCACCACCAACACCACCACCACCACCACCACTTACATCACCACACACACACACAAGCAACAGTACATACCGTCACCCAGCTCTAAGTAATTCACAACAAGGCATTAACCAACACATGTCTCTCCCTTGTAAATGGAAATGAGGTTGTCGCTAGTGAGTAGACGTAAATGAATCCGCAACCGGAACCGGACACCTGAATGACTACGGATGACAGGTAACTCCCCATTTCCCCTACCCGTATTGGCCGGTTTCAGCATTCATCTATTGGTTTAATGGAATAGCGAACGGTAGTAAGAATGAGTTTACAGAGGCCGGGAAA
>JACEEZ010001023.1:30000-32500 GCA_016584305.1 Chionoecetes opilio | reverse complement strand
GAGAGAGAGATGAGAGAGAGAGAACGAGGAGAAGAGAGAGAGAGAGAGAGAGAGAGAGGAGAGAGAGAGAGGAGAGAGAGAGAGAGAGAGAGAGAGAGAGAGAGAGAGAAAAAAAAAAAAAAAGAGACAGACAGACAAGAGAGAGAGAGAGAGAGAGAGAGAGAGAGAGAGAGAGAGAGAGAGAGAGAGAGAGAGAGAGAGAGAGAGAGGAGAGAGAGAGAAGAGAGGAGAGAGAGAGAGAGAGAGAGAGAGAGAGAGAGAGATATGGAGGGGGGGATTTAATACAGCACATATTTAACCTTACTCAACCCTTCGCTGTTGGAGGTCATAAATTCTTACATAATTTGCTTCTTCTACATAACACTCTTGACACAAACACGAAAACTAGCATCCCATTATTTTTTTACTCTCTCTCTCTCTCTCTCTCTCTCTCTCTCTCTCTCTCTCTCTCTCTCTATCTCTCTCTTCTCTCTCTCTCTCTCTCTCTCTCTCTCTCTCTCTCTCTCTCTCTCTCTAAAACATCCACTGTATACAGAGAGATTAACAAAAGAAAAAGGGCCACTTTCATTGATTTCCTAAACTATCATCACCTCTCTTCCTCCTCCTCCTCCTCTTCCTTCTCTCCTTTATCTCCTCTACAGCCTCCTCCTCTTTCTCCTACTCCTATTGCACTGGACTTCTCTCTCCCTCTCTCTTTCTACCCTGGGACTCTAAATTAATTAATCCATGAATATGCAAATCGAAAGACCAAAACCAACGCAGGACATTTTACATGCAAACTTGGCGCCGCAAGACCACAGGTGACGCAGTGATGACAACGACGCTTCCCATTGATGATTTGCGAGAGATTAAAGGATGTCGGTGGCAGGTAATTGAAAACTAAACACTAAATTGCCCCTTCCCTTCTTTTAAATTCTCCTGCTTTCTAATTTATAGGGACTTCCAGTTAGCCGAGTATTTGTTATTTCTTTTTGTCTCGCCCTTGGTTATAAGAACATAAGAAAATAAGGAAGCTACAAGAGGCCGTGAGACCTACACGTGGTAGTTCCTGTTACTTAATGCTACCTACTTCCTCCTTTCATCCCCATTCATGAAATTGTCTAGCCTGCTTTTGAAGCTCCATATTGACTCCGCACGAACTACCTGACGACTGAGTCCATTCCAATAATGTACCACCCTATTTGTGAACCAGTTTTTCTCTATCTCTTTTTAAAATCTACGCTTTTACAGCTTAAATCCGTTACTTCTATTTCTACATATCTAATCAATATTTTATTATCTCATTAATACTTAACTTACATGATCACTTCGTTTAAAGACTATTTAATCCTTTCACTATTCGAATACTAGTGTTGCAACATGGACAATTAGAATATGCATACAGGCGCACACATAGAATCACATAGAAAGACAAAAGAAAAGTTATTTTCGTAATGTATTTCAACGCGATGCTGAGTGAATTATTAAAAGTGAAAGGAATGGAACACGAGTCGCCACCTCTCTCTCTCTCTCTCTCTCTCTCTCTCTCTCGCTCTACGGAACGGCCAATCCTATACTTATCACTTCTTACAAAATCACATATATTGTCACTGCTCTAATTGTGCAATGCAAGACTGATCAAGTGTTACGTAAGTGGTGGAAAGGAAGCAATGTCTGACGTATTCATTCAGTCACGCGGCCACTTTTTGCACTTTCTAACGACGAGGTAATTCTAACGATGATACAAATTGCCACTTCGCCAAGATGAACACAAGCGGCAGCGGGTGGGACGCTGCACACGAGCCCGCACACCCACACCTACCACCCGAGCTAACCTGACGGGCTTAACCTACATGATCACTTCGTTATAAGACTATCTACTGCATCCTTTCAGTATTCGCATACTAGTGTTGCAATAAGGGACAATTGAAATATACATACAGGCGCATACACAGAATCACGTCTATGGTTTAGAAAGGAGTGGTATTAAATTTGGTGGTGGCGGCGGGCGGGAGGGTGGCCGGAACAGCGCGCGGTAGTTAACAAGGAGCAGCGGTGACGCCACCCCGCTATGCTGCATCCTTATATCTCCTTATTTCATCATGCTTCCTTCGCTTTTAAGATACATCAAGTCTGATATTATAATGTATCAGCGAGGTCTTAACTATACCAATGAACTTAAGGAGTAAGTGAAAATTATCTCCAGCCACACACACGAAAATTATGTTTGCCGGGGTTTAGGCAACCACAGCTACCATTACAAGTACCAACAAGCTTTCACGTATTTTTTTGCTTCTCATCTACGTACATTACCGCACCTTCTACACCAAAACTCGTGTTGAATCACACCTCAATGCACCCCAGAACACACATAAACATCCCTTGGCCGTCCCTGGATAAAGAAAATGGGATCACGGCGCGGCGTCTTGTTTGCCTCTTAGCAGACAGACGACACACACATACATCATCACGGTAACATTACTACATCAAACACATATCACTTTCAACACTCACCACCATC
>JACEEZ010001023.1:22500-25000 GCA_016584305.1 Chionoecetes opilio | reverse complement strand
GTGCAGAGCGCATAACTGAGGTCATAGTCTCTGGCATGGTGGCGTACATTTCACACACTTTCTCTAATCTTAAAGCCCGTCAACCTTGGTTTAACTCTGGTTGTTCTCATGCTGTTCGAGATAGAGAGGCGGCTTACAGACGGTACCGTAACCATCCATCTCCTGAAACTCATGCCCTTTATATTTCTGCCCATAATTATGCCAAATCTTTACTTCAACTTACCAAAAACTCCTTCATTCATAGAAAATGTCAAAATCTTCCTGAATCAAATTCCTCGCATGACTTCTGGCATCTAGCAAATAACATCTCTAACAATTTTTCTTCTTTATCTTTCCATCCTATTCTTCACCCAGATGGCTCCACAACGGTCTCATCTATTTCTAAAGCTGAAATCTTCGCTCAAACCTTTGCTGAAAATTCCACTCTGGTTGATGAAGGGCTTGTTCCTCCTTCTCCTCAACCCTCTGACTATATTATATCTGTTATTAAGATCCTTCATAATGATGTTTTCTTTGCCCTTTCTGGCCTAGATCCTCGGAAGGCTTACGGTCTGACGGAGTCCCTCCTATTGTTCTAAAAAACTGTGCTTCTGTGCTTGCACCCTGCCTGGTCAAACTTTTCCGTCCTTGTCTATCTACTTCCACCTTTCCTTCTTGCTGGAAGTTTGCTCACATCCAACCTGTTCCTAAGAAGGGTGACCGTTCTAATCCTTCAAACTACCGTCCTATAGCTTTGACTTCCTGCCTTTCTAAATTTTTTGAATCTATACTTAATAAGAAGATTCTTAAGCATCTATCTGCTCACTATCTTCTATCTGATCGTCAGTACGGTTTCCGTAAAGGGTGATCTACTGGCGATCTTCTAGCTTTCCTAACAAAATCTTGGTCATCCTTCTATAGGGGTTTCGGTGAAACTTTAGCTGTTGCCCTTGACATATCAAAAGCTTTTGATAGAGTCTGGCACAAATCTTTAATTTCCAAACTACTCTCATTCGGTTTCTATCCTTCTCTCTGTACCTTCATCTTAAGTTTCCTTTCAAACCGTTCTATTGCAGCTACTGTAGACGGACATTGTTCTTCTCCTAAATCTATCAATAGTGGTGTTCCCCAGGGTTCTTTCCTATCACCCACTCTCTTTCTATTATTCATTAATGATCTTCTATGTCTAACTCAAAGCCCTATCCACTCCTACGCTAATGATTCTACCCTGCATTTTTCAACGTCTTTTACTAGACGTCCAACTCAACAGGAACTAAGTGATTCACGGAGAGATGCCACCGAGCGCCTAACTTCTGATCTTTCTATAATTTCTGATTGGGGCAAGGCAAACCTTTTTTTGTTCAATGCCTCAAAAACCCAATTTATTCACCTATCTACTCGACAAAACCTACCAGATAACTATTCCCTCTTCTTTAATGACACTCAACTATCTCTTTATTCTACAATGAAAATTCTAGGACTATCCTTTACTAAAAATCTGAACTTGAAATCTCACATCTCATCTCTTGCTAAAACAGCTTCTAAGAAGTTAGGTGTCCTGTGGCGTCTGCGTCCTTTTTTTTCTCCCTCCCAGTTGCTTGTTCTGTACAGAGGCCTTATCCTCCCATGTATGGAGTATGTCTCACATGTTTGGGTAGGATCCACTCATACAGCTCTCCTAAACAGGGTTGAGTCAAAAGCTTTTCGTCTCATCAACTCCCCTCCTCTGACTGATTGTCTTCAATATTTAAATCCCCGCCGGAATGTTGCTTCTCTTGCTATCTTCTACCGTTATTTTCATGCCCACTGCTCCTCTAAACCTGCTTACTGCATGCCTCCCCCCCTCCCGCGGCCTCGCTGCACAAGACTTTCTACTCATTCTCATCTCTATTCTGTCCATCTTCCTAATGCAAGAGTTAATCAGTATCTTTACTCTTTCATCCCTTTCACTGGTAAACTCTGGAACTCTCTTCCTGTTTCTATTTTTCCACTTTCCTACGACTTAAATCTTTTCAAGAGAAGAGTAAAAATCGGTTCCCACTAGCCCGCTTCTACAGCCGCAGTTTATTTTTTTATTTTTTTTATTTTTTTACGTTTGTAGCCTATAGCGCCTGTAGTTGCCGTATACTGCCCAACAATGACGTCACCATCATCACCGCTTGAGTGGTATTTGTGGTAGCTGGGCACAGTTTGCACCTCCGCTCGAGCGGACACCGCCGAGCGGGAGAGATGACTTGATTTTAACTTTGTACGGCAGCCGTAAAGCCGTACGGCGGTGCAGTCGAATTTTTTGTGACGTCATTGTGACGTCATTGGTGTTCATTGTTGTTGTACGGCGGCCGTACAAGTGGGCTAGTGGGAACCGGCCTTAACAAGACACCTTCCGAACTAAATTGGCACACCCCTCTTTATTTTTATTCTCTTACTGTCTTCTTTATAGGGACTGGCAACTAAGCGGTCTTTGTGTTACCTATTTTTGTTGTGCCCTTGGCCAGTCCTTTGTGATGTAAATAAAAATAAA
>JACEEZ010001023.1:7500-15000 GCA_016584305.1 Chionoecetes opilio | reverse complement strand
GTGAGAACAAGGCAGGGCTAGCACACCTGGTCTTACTATTCGCCTATATATCGTTTTCACCGAAATACCAGGTCAACGCTAGCCTTCTCCTCTCTCTCTCTCTCTCTCTCTCTCTCTCTCTCTCTCTCTCTCTCTCTCTCTCTCTCTCTCTCTCTCTCTCTCTCTCTCTCTCTCTCTCTCTCTCTCTCTCTCTCTCACTCACATTACTGCAGGAACATTCAAGCTGCCACAACGCAACGCACACTTCGGCCAACTCCCTCAATATATTCAGCACATCAAAGGATTCTCTCGACGCGGTATCACAGAAGCGTGGGTGCGTGGAGGGAATTCACCACCACAACAAGAGCCTTTAATATATCTGTGGTTACCTCGACCCGTAACATCGCATCATCGCAGCCTTTACGATATTCCACCTCACCTCACCTTCACCTGCATATGAATACCACGAATAGTAATCATCATTGTTGTTATTATATTTTGTTTCCTTCTCTCTCATTCTATTTTTCTCTTTTGTTTGGTTGGTACAGGATAGGAAGAATGAAGGTGTGTTCTTGAGGTGTTCTTTCTTGTGGTTCTTGTGTTCTTGAGGTGTTCTTTCTTGTGGCTCTTGTGTTCTTGAGGTGTTCTTTCTTGTGGTTCTTGTGTTCTTGAGGTGTTCTTTCTTGTGACTCTTGTGTTCTTGAGGTTCTTTCTTGTGGCTCTTGTGTTCTTGAGGTGTTCTTTCTTGTGGCTCTTGTGTTCTTGAGGTGTTCTTTCTTGTGGTTCTTGTGTTCTTGAGGTGTTCTTTCTTGTGGTTCTTGTGTTCTTGAGGTGTTCTTTCTTGTGGTTCTTGTGTCAATGAGATGTTCTTTCCTTTCATCGGTAATCTGGATGTTGCCTTTTGGTCTCAGAAATTGGTGAGAATTTATAGCAAATCTTTTGAGTGAGAACAAAAATCCTCCTAACCATTTTTTTGAAGTCCTATATAACAAGTATAGACACTATATTTTGGTGGTGACAGCTTTGTAAAGTATTTCTCTATATAGTATGGTTTTTTTTTTTTTTCACTCCAAGGTTGATGTGTTTGAAGTGTTGTTTCTATATAGGTGAGTTTTGTCGGAAAATCTCATTTTTGTCTGGTGGTGAAGCGGTTAACGTGCTTTACAAAATTTGAAGAAGTTTTCAGTTTCTTGTATCTGGCACGTAGGAAGGAAACACGAGGGAACAACAAAATAATAGTGTGAGAGAGAGAGAGAGAGAGAGAGAGAGAGAGAGAGAGAGAGAGAGAGAGAGAGAGAGAGAGAGAGAGAGAGAGAGAGAGAGAGAGAGAGAGAGAGGAGAGAGAGAGAGAGAGGAGAGAGAGAGAGGAGAGAGCGGAGAGAGAGGAGGAGGAGAGAGAGAGGGAGAGAGGAGAGAGAGAGAGAGAGAGGAGAGAGAAGAGAGAGAGAGGAGAGAGAGGAGAGAGAGGAGGAGAGAGAGAGAGAGAGAACACAATAGCCCAAGCAGCAGGAATAGCAGCAGTAGACGCAGCAGAATCAATCGCAAAAACTGACTCAACACAAATCTCAAGCTAGATAACACACACCCGCGCTGCGCAAACATAATTAATACTTGGAAACCTTGCTGAGCGTCCACAACCCATGTTCCGGCACAAAAGGTTTAGCGAAAGCGAAGCAACGAAACATTTCATTTGACCTGAACACAAAGCGACAAGAAAAGTACTCCCATAACGCGCCTCACGCCGGAAAAATTGCCTTGTAACCCAACATTTTTCTCCAGTTTTTGGGAATAAAGTTGAACACCTTATCGCACATAGCGTGGGGGGAAGGGCATGCACATGTTTGAGTTATTTGTATTTTGTTCGAGACGTAATATCAGTGTAACAATAAGTGTTTCAAAAGTCAAAGTGTAATTCAAAATAATATCAGAAGTAATTGCTAACCGGAACACAATTTTTTTTCAATGAACAACACATTTATTCACTCTAAGAACAATTAATCAAAATGCATTCATATTATCTGTATTATTTCCAGATAATTTCAGACACAACATTCAATCTTTTTCAACTCATGTAACAAAACACGGGAAATACTTTACAGAAACTCCACATGTCTGACGTTTACAAGAGCACGAAAGCCAGAGTCGAGCCTCAAGATCTGGCCACATTCACGTCTGTTCGCACCGTTGTCTGACATATTCCTGCAGCTTTGCCTCAGATAAGACCAAACATTAAGCCCTTTCGCCCGCCCAAATAACCTCCTTTCCACCACTAAGCCTGGCGTCGTTCTTGGCTCGAGTGAACTTGAAGTAAATCGCCTGACTTAAACGGCGATTCGTCAAGTGTCAAGGGGCGTGAGGAGAGCTATTCCTTTCCCGCCTCGCGATGCCCCAACAGTTTCTTCACACTCACTTGCCACTGCCGACGGGGAGAAGGAGGAGGAGGAGGAGGAGGAGGAGGAAGAGGAGGAGGAGGAGGAGGAGGAGGAGGAGGTGGAGGGGAAGGTAGAGGGATAGGAAGGTGAATAGAGTAAGAGGGAAGTTTTTTCTATTTGTTATTTGAAGATTATGTGATATTCAAAGTACAACAAAAAGGGAAGGAAAGGAAACAGAACCAATTTTTTTCCACGATACACGTCAGTTTGTCAGTTTAATCTCTCTCGCTCTCTCTCTCTCTCTCTCTCTCTCTCTCTCTCTCTCTCTCTCTCTCTCTCTCTCTCTCTCTCTCTCTCTCTCTCTCTCTCTCTCTCTCTCTCTCTCTCTCTCTCTCTCTCTCTCTAACAAAGAAACTAGACTAAAAAATACACATACATTGCGACCCATTTTTTCCCGTATTTATTTATGCCTATGGAAATGTTTACATATCTCCTTTCTCCTCCCCCCCTCCACCTCGTCCTCGTCGCCTCCGGGTGCAGAGGCTCACCCGTCGCCAAGGCAACACTGGTCACCTGGTCACCCGCCCGGAGTGAAGATAAATGAAGATATTCTGATGCGTGTGAGGAAGATTGTGTTGGGTGATGACGTCTCGTGGTGGTCGTGATGATGATGATGATGATGGTGGTGGTCGTAGGAGGAGGAGGAGGAGGAAAAGGAGAAGGATTATAAAACGTTAAGTGGAAGATGACGATATAAAGGTGATGAATGTGGAAGATAGAGTAGCAGTAGCAAGAGAAGGAGGAAGTGGAGAAGGAGGGAAAAGAAGAGGTGGAAGAAAAAGCGAATGGAGAAAATAGACATGGACGATGACGACTAAAAATCTTTCTCGTTATCTTACTTTCCAATAACCTTCTTCCCCTCCAAAACTTAATTGCCCTACACCACGAACCATCCTTTGTGTATATCCTTTCCAATATATCCTTCAACCATTACTACCACACACAAACACACACAACACACACACATCCCTACCACACACAGCACAACTTTCCACCTACAATTTTAGCCAAGTGATAAAGTCCAATACACATTCCTGATTTCAGTGTCCAGTGGGCGTCTGTGGGAACGTGTGTGTGCATATTCATAACAGGTGCGCGGTGATGGGCCCGAAGACCCGCTGCCCGCTAGACCGAAGGGGACAAAGGGCTCGTGATTATATTAAAGACTGGATCGCACAAGTCCTGAGGGATAGTGTTGAAGGATATTCCTCTGGTGTGTGTGTGTGTGTGTGTGTGTGTGTGTGTGTGTGTGTGTGTGTGTGTGTGTGTGTGTGTGTGTGTGTGTGTGTGTGTGTGTGTGTGTGTGTGTGTGTGTGTGTGTGTGTGTGTGTGTGTGTGTGTGTGTGTGTGTGTGTGTGTGTGTGTGTGTGTGTGTGACCTACTGAGTGAAATAATCGTCTTATCTGTGTCTCTATTTCCGTCTTTGCCTCTTTGTCTCTCTCTTAACTACCACCCCATCTTCTCCCTCCCTCTTGTTATCAGTAGTGTTTCCTTTTTAAGCCTATTCAATGGGGTATTAATGGCAAAGATATTTATATACTTCCCCACACAATATTAACAGTTAACTCTGTCTCTGTACTTTGTTTCCTTTCTCTCACTGAGCAATCTTTTATTTTTGGACACCAGTTCCTATACGAGTAATATTTTATCTTATTTTTATTATTTTATTTCACACGACGCATATGCAATACTTTCCATATGCATTTTCATCAATAAATTTTGAGCTACGTGTTGGATCAGTAATTTTTATTCACATTTCATGAATTTCTTCCCACATGCCAGAATAAAACTACTGCATTGTTTTAGAATTAACCTGGTTTTACTATTCTACAAAATAAATAAAGTGGCGTGTGGAGAAAATAATGACTTTTTAACATTTATATAGTGGGTTCTTTAGGATACAAAAATGTCTTAAGTGAAAACATAGATAATTTCGCCAACCTTGAGGAACTTCGCCGCCAGCCCGCCCACCTGCCTGCTCAGTTACTGTTCGCTGCTCTTCACAATGACTACAACAGAACCAGCTGAACTAACTTGCCTTCCGCTGTTTCGTGAGGATCCGTTCCAATTCTAACTTACCACGAAGGTATTCCAACTTATCCTTCTCTCTCTCTCTCTCTCTCTCTCTCTCTCTCTCTCTCTCTCTCTCTCTCTCTCTCTCTCTCTCTCTCTCTCTCTCTCTCTCTCTCTCTCTCGAACCTCACTTTCCTTCTATCACTTCCTTCTTACTTCTCCATCTTTCTTTCCAGTCATCCTCGCTTTCCTCTCCTCCTCCTCCTTCTCCTCCTCCTCCTCTTCCTCCTCCTCCTCTCTCAGATCCGCTGTCAAACTTAGTCGCGGGCAAGTCACTGAAAATCATGGCAACGGCACTAAGGCGGAGGGATACGCGGGTGTGACTTCAAGCGAGGAGTGAGTAAAGTCAGTCATTCAGTCTCTCTCTCTCTCTCTCTCTCTCTCTCTCTCTCTCTCTCTCTCTCTCTCTCTCTCTCTCTCTCTCTCTCTCTCTCTCTCTCTCTCTCTCTCTCTCTCTCTCTCTCTCTCTGGAATACACATAAAAAATGGACCAATTTCTAAGATGAAAAGACTGCCAAGGGATTGCTCTTTCCCTTCCTTCACAGTCAAAGTCTTTCTCTACTTCAACTATTTTATACAGGAAAGAAATACTACTTTTAAGGAATAGAAACCCTCTTCCTCCTCCTCCTTCCCGTCTTTCCTTCCTTTACTTGCTCCAGAAGAAAAGGGTCCATGTCTTCTCGTGGGACCTTTGCAGTGAATAAAATTTTACATTCGATATTTCAAAATGTTTAAGGTATTGTTAATGTGCTTTTTATATCTCTAGGGTTACGGTGCATATGGTGGTGGTGGTGGTGGTGGTGGTGGTGGTGGTGGTGGTGGTGGTGGTGGTGGTGGTGATAGTAGTGGTGGTGGTGGTGGTAGTGGTAGTGGTGGTGATGGAGAGAGGAATAGTTGCTGAAACTGTTGTCATAACGCTGTTGGGGATGAAGTCGTTCGAATTAACACCTCACTTGTTACTGAAATTCTCACTACTGCCATTTCTACCACCAAAATAGCCACACACCACTACCACCAAAATAACCACACACCACTACCACCAAAATAGCCACACACCACTACCACCAAAATAACCACACACCACTACCACCAAAATACGCCAACACCACTCACCAAATAGCCACACACCACTACCACCAAAATAACCACACACCACTACCACCAAAATAGCCACACACCACTACCACCAAAATAACCACACACCACTACCACCAAATACTCACACACCACTACCACCAAATAACCACACCTACCACCTACCCAAATACCAAAACCACCCCCTCACACAATCCACAATATATACAAAACACAAAATACAACACACTTCCACTCACCAAAATATCCACACCATATACCAAAATAACCTACGACCCACACCACCAAAATACAGTTCTCGCACCATCACCAAAATAACACACACACTCGACATCAAAATGTCCACACGCGTACTCCAAAATACTTCACACCTACTACGGGCAATGGTGACCATCGACGCGGGTACCGCGGGGTGGTCAAGATGAACGCAAGGCTAGCAGTGCCACCAAAGAATAGCGACACTGCACACCACCAAATGATAAGTCCCACACCACCACCCAAAATTAACACAACATCCACACCCCAAAATCAACCACACCCACCAAAATAACCACACACCACTACCACCACCAAATAACCACGCACCACCACCACCAAAATAACCACACACCACTACCACCAAAATAACCACACACCACCACCACCAAAATAACCACACACCACTACCACCAAAATAACCACACACCACTACCACCAAAATAACCACACACCACTACCACCAAAATAACCACACACCACTACCACCAAAATAACCACACACCACCACCACCAAAATAACCACACACCACCACCACCAAAATAACCACACACCACCACCACCAAAATAACCACACACCACTACCACCAAAATAACCACACACCGCTACCACCAAAATAACCACACACCACTACCACCAAAATAACCACACACCGCTACCACCAAAATAACCACACACCACTACCACCAAAATAACCACACACCACCACCACCAAAATAACACACACCACTACCATCCAAATAACCACACACCACCACCACCAAAATAACCACACACCACTACCACCAAAATAACCACACACCACACCACCAAAATAACCACAACACTACCACCAAAATATACCACACACCACTACCACCAAAATAACCCACACACTACACCAACTAAACCACACACACCACCACCAAAATAACCACACACCACACCACCAAAATAACCACACACCACACCACCAAAATAACCGCACACCACTGCCACCAAAATAACCACACACCACTACCACCAAAAAACCACACACCACTACCACCAAAATAACCACACACCCTACCACCAAAATAACCACACACCACCACCACCAAAATAACACACACCCTACCACCAAAATAACCACACACCGCTACCACCAAAATAACCACACACCACTACCACCAAAATAACCACACACACACCACCAAAATAACCACACACCCGCACCACCAAAATAACCACACACCACCACCACCAAAATAAGCACACACCTCTACCACCAAAATAACCACACACCGCTACCACCAAAATACCACACACGTACACAATAACCACCCTACCACCAAAATAACCACACACCACCACCACCAAAATAACCACACACCACCACCACCAAAAAACCACACACCACACCACCAAAATAACCACACACCACCACCACCAAAATAACCACACACCCTACCACCAAAATAACCACACACCTACCACCAAAATAACCACACACCACTACCACCAAAATAACCACACACCACCACCACCCAAAATAACCACACACCACACCACCAAAATAACCACACACCACTACCACCAAAATAACCACACACCACTACCACCAAAATAACCACACACCACTACCACCAAAATAACCACACACCACTACCACCAAAATAACCACACACCACCACCACCAAAATAAC
>JACEEZ010001023.1:0-5000 GCA_016584305.1 Chionoecetes opilio | reverse complement strand
AGAGGGGAAAAATTTAAAATAGAGAGGGAAAAGAGAAAATTAAATGAGAGGGAAAAAGAAATAAATAGAGAGGGGCATTAAGGAAACGTAAAAGAACCAGTGTAAACAGGAAATTGCATTAAACGAAACAAAATTAAATACAAAATACAAAAAAGTGAGAAAATAAAAGAGAAAAGAAAATTGACCATGGAAGCAAACCAAATGAAGATATACTAAAGGGCACACATAAAAATAATTAAGACCAAAAAAGAAGAAATACACGTGAAAAAAACGAAGCGGACCAAGAATTCCATCACGACGAGAGAGGAGAGAGGGGAGAAAATGAGAGAGAGAGAGAGAGGAGAGAAGAGAGAGAGAGAGGAGAGAGAGAGAGGGGAGAGAGAGAGAGGGGAGGGGGGGCCAATTGGGTTTTCCCCGCAACCTTGGGTTTTAACATTAAAAGATACAATAAACAAATAAGTTATTTATTTAGGCAAATTTAAAGTTTTTTCTTCTCCTTTTTAAAGAAAAGAGAAAAAGAAAAGAAAGAAGGCGACCTTTAGGGGAGCAAAAAAAGGAAGGGCCAGGGGGAGGGGCCACAAATTTAACTTTGAAAACCCTAAGAGCAAAAAAAACCTATTTAAAAAGGTCCATTATACCCCAAAGGAGAACAAACAAGTGCCAAATTTGGATAAGAATAAGCCCCGGAAAAAACAAAAAAAAACCCCCCTTAAACTTGTGCCGAGGTCATGGGAGGCGTTAGTATGGGCGGCAATAACTACAGGAAGAGCAAAATACAAGTACCTTAAGAGACAATCACTACAGGAAGAGCAAAGTACAAGCACCTTAAGAGACAATCACTACAGGAAGAGAAAGTACAGACCACCCTTAAGAGGGCAATTACTACAGGAAGAGAAAATACAAGCACCCTTTAAAAGACAATCACTACAGGAAGAGCAAAGTACAAGGCCCCCTTAAGAGACATCAACTACAGGAAGAGTAAAGTACAAGGGACCTTAAGAGACAATCACTACAGGAAAAAGCAAAGTACAAGCACCTTAAGAGACAATCACTACAGGAAGAGCAAAGTACAAGCACCTTAAGAGACAATCACTACAGGAAGAGCAAAGTACAAGCACCTTAAGAGACAATCACTACAGGAAGAGCAAAGTACAAGCACCTTAAGAGACAATCACTACAGGAAGAGTAAAGTACAGGCACCTTAAGAGACAATCACTACAGGAAGAGCAAAGTACAGGCACCTTAAGAGACAATCACTACAGGAAGAGCAAAGTACAAGCACCTTAAGAGACAATCACTACAGGAAGAGCAAAGTACAAGCACCTTAAGAGACAATCACTACAGGAAGAGTAAAGTACAAGCACCTTAAGAGACAATCACTACAGGAAGAGCAAAGTACAAGCACCTTAAGAGACAATCACTACAGGAAGAGTAAAGTACAAGCACCTTAAGAGACAATCACTACAGGAAGAGCAAAGTACAAGCACCTTAAGAGACAATCACTACAGGAAGAGTAAAGTACAAGCCCCTTAAGAGAAATAACTACAGGAAGAGAAAGACAGCACCTTAAGAGACAATCACTACGGGAAAGAGTAAAGTACAAGCACCTTAAGAGACAATCACTACAGGAAGAGAAAAAGTACAAGCCCCCTTTAAGAGACAATCACACAGGAAGAGCAAAGTACAAGCACCTTAATAATACTACAGGAAGAGCAAAGTACAAGCACCTTAAGAAAAATTTACTACAGGAAAGAAAGTACAATACCTTAAGAGACAATCACTACAGGAAGAGCAAAGTACAAGCACCTTAAGAGACACTCACTACAGGAAGAGCAAAATACAAGCACCTTAAGAGACAATCACTACAGGAAGAGAAAAAGTAAAAAGCACTTAAAAAACAATACTACGGGAAAGAGCAAAGTACAAGCCCCTTTAAGACAACAATCACTCAGGAAGACAAAGACAAGACCTTAGAGACAATCACTACGGAAGAGAAATACAAGCACCTTAGAAAAATCACTACAGGAAGAGTAAGTACATGGACCCCTTAAAACTATAAAAGAAGAGAAAATACAAGCACCTTAAGAGACAATCACTACAGGAAGAGTAAAGCAAAGACAAGGGAAATCCTCAAAGAAGTAAAAGACCTAAAATACTACAGGAAGAGAAAGTACAAGCATTAAAGAAAATTCACTACGGGAAAGAGAAAGTACAAGCACCTTAAGAGGACAATACTACAGGAAGAGTAAAGTACAAGCACCTTAAGAGACAATCACTACAGGAAGAGAAAGTACAAGCACCTTAAGAGAAACACTACAGGAAAAAGTACAAGCACAAGGACACACTAAGAAGAGAAGTCAAGCACTTAGAGACAATCACTACAGGAAGAGTAAAGTACAAGCACCTTAAGAGAAATCACTACAGGAAGAGTAAAGTACAAGCACCTTGAGACAATCACTACAGGAAGAGTAAAGTACAAGCACCTTAAGAGACAATCACTACAGGAAAAGCAAAATACAAGCACCTTAAGAGAGTGAATGATTGTGAGAGATAGTGAAAAGAATAGAAAAAATCTTATAAACCCAATTAATATAAATTGACATCTTCATAGGTGGTGGTGGTGGCTGTCATGGTGGTGGTGGTGGTGGTGGTGGTGGTGGTGGCTGTCATGGTGGTGGTGGTGGTGGCAAGACAAGGGCAACACGCCACTGACCTTTTCGAAAATCCACATGAAATTGTTTACAGTCACCAAAGCAAATAATTTAACTTTTATGTATGTTCTTTTATATCAACTAAGTATTTTACGTAACACATTCATAACTAAGGGGGGGGGGGCACTCAGTAGAGCGCATACCTCCGCCGAATATTTATAAATATACGTATAATAATATATATATATAAGATAGAAAAATATATATAGGTAAGTATAGAAAATATATATAGGATAGGTAAGGGTGAATATATATATGAATATAGATGTATAAACTAGAGTATATATAAAAGGTATATATATATAAAATTATATATATATATAATATATAATATATATATATTATATATATATAATATATAATAATGCCTCAGTATGAGCGCATACCTCCGGCCGAATATTTCATCAATTGGTTGCCATGGCAAAAAGTTGTAAATAGTTTTCTTCAAAATTAAATAAGTTCTTCCTTATACCAAATAGACTTTGTATACTGAGTTTGGTCCAAATCTATTCGTAACTTTTCGAGAAATCCTGTACACTAACAAACAGACAGACAGACAGACAGACAGATCGGGGTGAAAACATAACCCCTCCAACTTCGTTGGCGGAGGTAAATATATATACTTTTCAGTCTCATGTACTTTCCTATCAAGTATTCTATCTTGTCAGTATTGATACTTTTAACCTTCAGTTCTTGTTCAAAAAATGTATGTTTTGGGAAGTGGCTTTAATTAACAAATTTTTTTTGGGGATTAGAGGTCTGCTGAAAACTTTTTATCTGTCACCTTGAATACCGAACAAAAAAGTTTTAAAAAAGGAAATGAACAACGTAACAATAAATATATGTAAACAGTCGTGTTGCATTAGGTCGCCACTATTTATGCTTTCCTGTCATTCCTTTCATGTCTCCCAGGAAATCAAATACACTTGTTGTTTAAATAAAAAAACACTCAGTCTCAGAGTTCAGTGGTTTTTTTAAAAAGGTACACCCTTTCTCTTCCGCCAGACGTTTTAGATTGTGTCCCCGATGGAAAATAAGAGAGTTTGGATTTAAAGTCTTTTTTTTTGTGCATTTTTTGTTGTATAGGTAGCAGGAGAGAGAGAAGAGAGAGAGAGGAGAGAGAAAGAGAAGAGAGAGGAGAGAGAAGGGGGAGAGAGAGAGAGAGAGAGAGAGAGGAGAGAGAGGGGGAGGGGAGAGAAGAGGGGAGAGAGAGAGAAGGAGAGGAAGGAGAGAAGAGGGAGAGAGAGAGAAAGAGGAGAGAGAGAGAGAGAGGGAAGAGAGAGAGAGAAGAGGAGAGAGAGAGGAGAGAGAGAGAAAAGAAAACACCAGACAAAACAAGGGTTTGTATGTTTTATTCTTCATGTCCCTTTTTTCCATCAATTCCCTCCCCTCCCTCTCGACACCCCTCCTTCCATTCACCCCCCTTCACCCCCTTGCCTTTCCTTTTCCCCCGCAAAACTCACACCACGAAATTTTGAAACTTGCGTGAAGTAAGGATGGCCCCCTGTTGGCAGCACTGAAGAAATCTAGTTTACCTTCCATCACACCCACACACACAACACACCCCCAACCAAAAACACACACACACAACACACACACAACCACACACACCACACCACACACCCACAAAACACCACCCCCCTTCCCCGAGTCTAGTGGCATTTCATCATTGGAAATAAAAATACGTATTACCTATACTATTTTTTTTTTTTTTTTTTTTTTTTTTTTTTTTTTTACATTTGGCCTTTTAGGCCTGTAGGCAGTGGGGGACCCAGGGCCCCGGGGGTAGGCTTTTGGAGGTTCACTTGAGGGCTCTTTTTGGTTTGGTCCCGGCCGTGGGTTTTCACAGGGAGGTTCTTTGTGACGCCTGTGATTAGAGGCTTTTTGCCACCCCCCTTGCCTCCGAGCACTCGCATCGAAGGTAGAGTTTGTGGAGGGCATTTTTGGGGGTTTTGGCCACTCACGGGGTGCAAAAAAAGGTTTCGGGTCTTCGGGGAAGAACTCGGGTCACCGGAACGCCGGCGGAGACTAACCACTCCCGCACCGCCCCCCCATAATACTACTATCTTTCTACTATACTACCCACATACTACTAAAAACTACTCCACTATACTAATACTACACTATCCCAACTAACTGCGGGGATTGTTTTCTAGCACGTTTCTGTTACTTTGGGCACGTCTTTTAGTCTTCACCCTTTTTGTAATTCCACGTTTTCCTCGTAAGCAACAGAGGCGATGATTCAGGCTTTTATTTTTGCCAAGTTGTTTTTTAGACCCCCAAATTTTT
>JACEEZ010001022.1:0-14899 GCA_016584305.1 Chionoecetes opilio | reverse complement strand
TGTGTTTACTGTGTGTGTGTGTTAGTGTGTGTGTGTGTGTGTGTTAGTGTGTGTGTTGTGTGTGTGTGTGTGTGTTGTGTGGTGGTGTGTGGTTGTGGTGTGGTTTGACTGTGTGGTGTGTGTTAGTGTGTTTTGTTAGTGTGTGTGTGTGGTGTGTGGTGTGGGGTTTTGTGTGTGTGGGGTGTGGTGTGTGTTTGACGGGTTGTGTGTGTGTTTGTGTGTGTTGTGTGTGTTGTGTGGTGTGTGTGTGTGTGTGTGTGTGTGTGGGGTGTGTGTGTGTGTGTGTGTGTGTGTGTGTGTGTGGGTGTGTGTGTGTGTGTGTGTGTGTTTTGTGTGTACTCGTGTTGCATTAATGACTTGAAATTAACAAGGAGGAGGAGGAGGAGGTAATGCAAGGAATGAAGTAAGGAAGAAAGAAGAACAAATGGAGGTTGGATGAGGAAGAGGATAAGTATTACGAAGTTTAATGGAGGACCGGACCAGGAGGAGGAGGAGGAGGAGGAGGGGAAGGAGGAGGAGGAATACATAGGAAGGAATAACAGACACCAGGAGACCTATTGGTCCATAACGAGGGTATCCGTTGTACTACATACTACTAACTATCAACTACATTTAAAAAAAACAGTTGGAAAATGATACCATGTCCCTAAAGAAGATAGGAACATTGAAGTTTCGTAGTGAAGAAAGATAGGATATGAAGTATGCTAACTACAACTACCACTAACACTAATCGATCCGGGGGACTATATTATGAATTCGCAGGGCAATATCAATACCCATTTACTTTACAGTGCGCGTCAAGTCTGTTTTCAAATTAAGTTAATGTGCTGGCATGGACAACATTTGCTGGTAATTTGTTCCATCGATCAACAACTTTAACATTGAAAATAATTTTTTTCGGGATCAGTGATGCAGCGTTGACCGTTCAGTTTAAAACCCATATTTCTTGTTGTCACTTGAGGAGAAAGCTCGAATATGGTTCTCTTTATTAATGACATCAAATCCTTTTAGGATCTTAAAGGTTTCTATCAAGTCCCCACGGATTCTACATCCTTTAGGGAAAACATATTAAGTTTCCCGCAGTCTCTCTTCATAAGATGAATTTCGCAGAGATGGTATTAGTTTGGTTGCCCCTTCTTTGAACTGATTTTCCCAAATTTTGGGTTTATCTTTTACGAAACAAGGCGACCAGAATTGAACGGCATATTCTGAGTGTGGCCTAACCAAAGACGTGTATAATCGTGTCATTACTTTCAGAGTTTTATGTTCAAAGTTGCGTTTTAATTTAAGCCCAACATCATATTCGCCTTTTTACTGGCAGCTAGGCAATGCGGACTGGTTTTAAGATCTTTCTGATGATGACACCTAGAAGGAGGAGTAGGAGGATATAGTGCAAGAGGAAACGAAGTGCCTCTATAAATTCAAATTATATTTCATTCTGTCTATCGCGCAGACGAGAGAGCGAGAGAGAGAGAGAGAGAGAGAGAGAGAGAGAGAGAGAGAGAGAGAGAGAGAGAGAGAGAGAGAGAGAGAGAGAGAGAGAGAGAGAGAGAGAGAGAGAGAGAGAGAGAGAGAGAGAGAGAGAGAAGAGAGAGAGAGAGAGAGAGAGAGAAGAGAGAGGAGAGAGAGAGAGAGAGAGAGAGAGAGGACCCCCTTCCCTTCCTCTTACCTCTCCTGTCCCCTTCCTTCCCTACGCCATCTCTCTCCCCTCCCCTAACTCCCCTCCCTTAGCCCCCCGTCCCCCCTGACAACTATGACAATAACAATATCTTGGGAGCCATTGACGGGGGTCCTTTATCCCACCCGACACTACCCCTCCTTCTCCCCCTCCTCCTCCTCCTCCTCCTCCTCCCCCCTCCCCCTCCCCCTCTTCCTCCTCCTCCTCCTCCTCCTCCTCCTCCTTTCCCCCTCCTCCTCCTCCTCCTCCTCCTCCTCCTCCTCCCTCCTCGTCCTCCTCCTCGTCCTCCTCCTCCTCCTCCTCGTTCTTGTTCTTGTTCTTGTTCTTCTTCTCCCTCCTCTCTCATCGCCACCACTTTCTCAAACAGATGATAGACTGGCAAATGTAAGGGACGAGAGAGAGAGAGAGAGAGAGAGAGAGAGAGAGAGAGAGAGAGAGAGAGAGAGAGAGAGAGAGAGAGAGAGAGAGAGAGAGAGAGAGAGAGAGAGAGAGAGAGAGGAGTAGAGAGAGGAGAGAGAGAGAGGAGAGAGAAGAGAGAGAGAGAGAGAGAGATGGGGGTGAGGAGAGGGGAATGGAGGAGGTTGAAAGGCCTGATGGAGGACAATGAGAGAGACGGAGGGAAGGAAGGAGAGGTAGGAGGAAGAGTAGGCATGGAAGGAAGGGAGAGAAAGGAGGAGGATAAAGAAAGAAGCATGGGCGACATCCTTCAAACTAAGGGTAGGTAACCAGCCTGTTCCCTGGTGCAGTCTGCTCAGGCTTAAGGGCTCGGGTGAGGTAAATCAGACCCCAACCTCCCACCTCCCCCCAATACCCTCACCTTCCTCCTCCCATCTCTTCCAACCCCTCAACCCCCTTCCCCCACTCCCCTCTACCCGTCTCCCCCCAACACCCTCACCTTCCTCCTCCCATCTCCTCCAACCCCTCCCCCAACAACCCCACCTCCCTCCAACCCCTCCACCCATTGCGCTTCCCCATCCGTGTAACTTCTACATTAAAATAAAAATGTAAAGAAAACACAAACTCAAATTCCACCAAGAAACTCCATTTAATGATTATGATAGAGAGAAGTCGTAACAAATTCCATAATTCACTGTGTTGGCACTAACGAACACTTGCCAAGGAAAAAATATAACAAATAGCTTTGCTGAGAAAAAAATATAACAAGTAACTTCAAAAAATTTATGATTGAAGAAAAATACGCTTTTTGTTGTTGTTTTTTACTAAACGTTGGTTCTGCAAACTAAATTAGCAACTCTTTTGACCATCTTTAACCCCTTAACGCCCAGTTCTTTCCTTTGCTATATGAAATTGTCTGTTGTTAGCCATAAAATTACGAAGAAGTAACTTAATATACCAAATTAGCTAGTGGACAATTGGACCCATTTACTTTACTTGAGGTAACAATATATTGGAAATCTTCAAGACTCGTATAGTAGGGCAGTGATGCTGAATTTTCGATGTGAACAGTATTTTTGATGATACAGCCATTTTAAGTGGGGGAAAATTTGTGCGCCCCAAAACAACCGGCGCCATGTTGTGACGTCAACAACGCACGGTTGTCAAGCGGCCGCAGCGGGCCGCTCCACAGTAACATTAGCTTGCATTACCCCTACTACTGCAAGATGGCCAATAATCCTCCTTCAAGTTTTGTGGTAGGTTTTCACTGTGTTTGTGAAAATATAAGTTGTAGTTTATAAGGAAGAAGTGATTAGACAGGGACAATTGACCCATGGACAACAGGCAATGTGATGACTTTTAGGCATCGTCAAACTCCTTACAAAGAGCTCAAAGAACCTAAAATGACAGTAGCCTCCAGAGCTAGGGACAAGATAGACGAAATCATAGAAGAACAGTGTAGAATGAGAGCGCCTCCACCTGCACACACACCCACACATCATAGACGAACCATAGAAGAACATGTAGAATGAAGAGCGACTTCCACCTCACCACACACACAGATTCATACCCGAACTCATAGAAAGAACAGGTAGAATGAGAGCGCCTTCACCTAAACACACATACTACACTCATAGGACGAACTCATACAAGAACAGGAGAATGAGAGCGCCTTCCACCTGCCACACACACACACATTCTTACCCATCCTGATCAAGAGGCACACTGCGCCTTCCACGCACACACACACACACACACACACATTATATATAGATGTATATATTATATATGTGGTGTGTGTGTGTGGTGTGTTTGTGTGTGAAGGTGTGTTGTGTGTGAAGGTGTGTGTGAAGTACTGACGTGTGTGAAGGTGTATATGTATATTATAATAATATATTATATTATATCATTAGATATATCTATATATATAATATTATATATATAATATATATATATATATATATATATATAGTTATAATATATATCTACTAGCCGAAAAGCCGCCCTCCGGGGGGCACTTTTTGGCTAGCTCCGCGGAGGCTTTGGTGGGCCGAATCGGCCTACCCCAACCTATACTTCGGACTGAAGTAATAGGGACAGAAAGTAACTCTGAAGTAATAGGAAGTAGGCTAGTGAGTAATAGGACTGAAAGTAATAGACAGAAGTAACTCTGAGTAATAGGGACAGAAGTAACTATGAAGTAATAGGACAGAAGTAACTCTGAATAATAGGACAGAAAAGTACTCTGAAGTAATAGGAAGTAGGCTAGTGACAGTCATAGGACTGCAGTAATAGGAAGTAGGCTAGTAGAAGTAATAGGACTGACAGGAATAGGATGAAGTAAAAAGAAACCGTCAGTCAGGTAGTGCGTTCGTTTCGATATCTTTCATTTTTCATGCAAAAATATCTCGCGTAAAATCAAAATAAAAAATTCACAATTCTCGTCATAAAAAAAATAAAAAAAGAAAAAAAAAAAAAAAGTGATCGGATTCATCCAAAAAAAAAAAATAGCCTTAAAACCTTACCTAGTCGACCTAGGTTCCAAAACTGTGCCATATGATGGGGATGGCGCCACGGGGGGCGGAAACCTATAGCGGACACACACACAGACACACACACACCAACTTTCGATTATATTATATAAAGATATATATATATTATATATATATATAATATATATTATATATATATATATATATATATATATATACATATATATATATGTGTGTGTGTGGGGGGGGGTGGAAGCGTGGCCACCGAGATGAAAGCCTGATAGATCGCCGTGAGTCACATCATGAGGATCTCGCGCGCTGACCGCTCCGCTCCCCGTAAGGTTTACTTTTCAGTTCACGACTCTTATTATGCGTTAATCTGAAAGCCTGTCATTATATCAAATGGTGGTTTGGTGGGGGTGGTGGTGTGTGGTGGTGGTTGGTGGTGGTGTAATGTTGTGTTGTGTGGTAGTGGTGGTGGTGTGTGGTGGGGGTGGTGGTTGTTGTGGTAGAGGTGGTGGATGGTGGTGGTGGTGGTTTGGTGGTGGGGTGGTGGTATGTTTGTGGTGGTGGTTGGTGGAGGTGGAGGTGGTGTTGGATGGTGGTGGTGTGGTGGTGGTGGTGGTATTGTGGTGGTGGGGTGGTAGGTGGTGGTTGTGGGTGGTAGAGGTGGTGGTGGTGGTGGTGGTGGTGGTTGTGGTTGTGGTAGAGGTGGTGGTGGTGGTGGTTTGGTAGTGGTGGTGGTGGGTGTTGTGGGTGGTTGTGGTAGATGGTGGTGGTGGTAGAGGTGGTGTGGTGGTGGTGGTGGTGGTGTTGTGTGGTGTTGGTTGTGGTAGAGTGGTGGTGGTAGAGTGGGTTGTGTAGATGTGTGGTGGTGGTCGGTGGTGTGGGGTGGTGGTATTTGTGTTGTTGTGGTGGTGGTGGGGTGGTGGTTGGAGGGGTGGTTGTGGTTGTGGTTGAGGTGGTGGTGGTGGTGTTGTGGTAGAAGGTGTGGTGGTGTGTTTTGGTGGTGGGTGGTCTCTTCAAGATGAAAGAGACCATAATAACCATCGCTATATGATTTCAAGAAAAGCCTTTGACCGGTGAAAAGAAAGCCCCTAATTGATGCTAAAAAAAGTTTAGGATACATCCACAATTAATTGACGTCAAAGTGACAGATACCTAAATGACAAGACCATCCGGTATCTAAAAATGAGATCATAACAAACATGGGATGTGAACCAGCGGGAATAAGGTCAGGCTGCAATGGTTCACATCACTGTTATTAATGATAAAACATATATCATCATCCTACACCGAACCAATACAAATAATGGATAAAAGATAGGAATGCTTATCCCTGCCTTGTTTATGCCAGATGATGGCCTTCTTATTTTAGCACAAAGTGAATCAGGATGCCTAAAACATGACAGTGAACACTCATCTTAGCAGCAAGAGCAGTAGGAGAAAAAGTCAACAGTTAGTAAAAGAGCCATAATACCAACATTACCAACTTGCGTATAGTACACAACACGAAATAAACTGACCAAATTAAAAGAGCATGATACCAGGAAATGGAAAGCAGAACTACTTTGAAAAAGAGACACTTAGACTTTAACAGAACATACAAACACAACACATAAAGAAATACTTTATGATAAAGATGAATCCCCACTACAACTTTGATAAGATGCAGAAGCCAATACATGAAACAAAACGAAATACAGAACAGACACACCATTCGGGCACACAGCATGCACGACATGTAACACTGGGACTGAGGAAATTATAGAAACTTCCGATTACAATGCGAGGAATATAAAAGACATTAAGGAAACATTAACAACTTTTCTCCCACCAAGCCAAACACACTGACAAATACTTTTAAAAACTTAAACATTTTTACTCCTAGCAGCTAGGAACAGGATGCAAATGTTGAATGAAACAAACTTTGTTACTGATGTGGAAAAAAAGGAAACAGCAAGAACATTGATTAAAAAGCAAGGAAGAAAAGCCAAGACATGTCACAAGCGCATTTCACAAGTTATAAGCACAAAACGGGGTGATCAAGCAACAAACACCACAACACTTCAAAGAACAGAACAAAAATCACCGATACTAAGGGTTACCCCCACACTTCATCGGACATCTATGTGGATACCATAATTATGTAAAGGTTAACTACTTTATATCACCATTCTTTCAGAGGCTGCTGGGCACTCGTGGGAGAAAAGTGGGTCCTGATTTTGTGAGAATGTTGTTCAATGCGCGAAATCCTGTAGACCCTCCATATTTCATGGTTTACAGATAAAACTGCTGCCCTAAAGCAGTTACAGAGTACTCGAGATACATATGATTTTTATCGAGAGAGTTAGATGCACTGGTATTCAGACAAAAGAATTTGAACCTGAAACCTACACCTGAAAAGGCTTACTTTTGAGTCGAATATTTTAACTTATGCAGTAAACTATTATTACTTGTAAGTGTCTCAGAAAGCTAGGGCCTCTATGTGCTTTCGGTAACAGGTATCAGGGCAGCAGTTAAGTCGTAAAACCAGGAAAATAAGAGAGATGGAATGGAGGGGTTCTACAGTGATTTCCGCGCTGACAATATTTCGCGAAACACCCACATTCGTGAACCAAATTCTCCACGAGTGCCAGCTGCTTTCATCCTTCATTAGTTCAAAAAAACATAGTACAGTGCGTCTTATATAATTTACAGCATGATCCCACTAGCTGTGACGGAGGGTGAAATTATGACGTAACACAACACAAATGATCATTCCCAAAATATTAGTAATATATTTTGTGATATAAGTTGTGCTATCCTTCCTTGTTTTATTTTATGCTACAAACATTTCGTTTGTATGCCTTATAAGTATGTAGATATGCTAGACTTACGTCTCACTTTTCATATTAGCTAATAAAGCTACTACAAATACTACAAAGATCAGAGACTCACCTGCGACTGGCCGTTGGTGAAAAATTGTCCCCCTTGATTGATCTGAGCCAATCGGTTGGCCAAGCCACCTTGTCTCTTGGGAAAGAAAATATACCACTCTTGGGGCCCTTTTCTGTTAGTTTCCATTGCAATTGGGCACACAGTCACAAGGACGTGCATATGCTGGGGTAACTTGTGGAAAAATTGCTCCTGTCCGTAACAAAAGCAAAAATGAACAAGTACACCACATTACACACGCCCTGACAGCCCCTAGTATGTAGACACATAGACTGAGCCGCAGGCGCCACCGGTGGAGCGCGCGGGCGGGAATCCTCATGCTGTGGACGTCACAGACTTTCACCAGCGATGTAACAGGCTTGTCTCTCGGTGGTCTCGGGGGAGGCGCTCTCACTCTCTACCTTGTTTTTCTACGAGTTCGTCAATGAGCTACATAATGAAATCATTTCTAGGGCCCTAGATGCAGGGTTTTGTGATTATTAGTCACACTCTACTCCAGGACACTACTCGTGTAGGTCTCACGGCTCTATTGTAGTTCCTTATGTTTTTTATTATTGTTATTATGTTTTGTTGTTTTGGATGCTTTCCGTGCCGATCAGCAGTCATTTTTTGTCACTGTTGATATTAACATTTACGACCGCGTGTGTGTGATGTGTGTGTGATAGTGTGTGTTCGTGGCGTTGTTTACTTCATCAATGCATACACAGACAAACCACCAATTCACCAATCCGTAGTACTATGTATAGTACACCAATAACCACACAACACAAACAGTGTCACACACACACTCTGAGGGTACTCCGTAGTGTAGGGGAAGCACGCCTCGGTAACAACCGAGAAGTCCCGGGTCGATCCCCGGCGGCGGAGCGGGAAACAAGATGGGCGTTTCCTTAGAAAACCCAAGCCCCTGTCCAACCCAGCAGTGAATATGGGTACCGGGTGTAGCCGGGGTTTGTGACCTTGCTCTCTGGGGGTGCTGCGTCCGCCAAATAAACAACCACTAAGGATGAATGTAAAAATTTTGATAGCGATCGGGGCCATAGGAGCCTCGCTCTGGCCCTGTAAACTACACCAGATGAATACACACACACACACACACACACACAACACACACACGAGTAACATGTGTGTTCCCTCATGGGAATCACGCCTTTAGTAGACATCCACTTATGTTTATCTTTTTTCTTGTCTTTGGGGACACAGATAGAACACTGGTGTTTTAATCGTGGTGTGTTAGCAGATTGGCACAAAAAAAAACATAATGTGCTCTCTTTGTTCAGCTATATGGGCGAGGAAGCGGGGTTTGAGAAGGAAGCGGAAGGGAGTTTGTGGGCTGTCTACGTCATAACCAATCACAGCGCGTTCCGCGGCCACGTCATATTTTGGCCCCAAAAAATGCATATATCTTATTCATGGTGCATTTTTAAGCAAAATTAATATGATTACAGTGATAAGTAGCTTATATTGCATCCAAAGCTTCACAAAACTCTGTGTTTTAGGTGAGAGTAAACGGGTCCATACTAACAGGTCATATCTATAAAAAAAAAATTCTATTGATGAAAACGTCTAATGATGGCCAATTACAATGAAAATTACGTTCTGGGCTTCAAAGGGTTAACACGGTGGATAAGAGCCTGGGGAATTGTGAGCATCCCGCCAGGAACAACTGTTTCTTCCATCGTCGAGTGGCCGCAGATACCCACATGCTGCATGAACCTTTACCTTCCGCTGCGACTACAAGTGCGGCGGAGAGCACCAGAGGGCAGCATGAGCCTCAGATCAATAATCGCAGAAAACCATCACTGGGGTCACTATAAAAGTCCAGCCTGCGCCCCAAGGGCGAGGGCCAAAACCCTCACAGCCCTCCAGGATTGCACTGTGTGGCAGGGCCAACCAACCTGAGCCTCAAGGAAAAGAATAGTCTACAGGCGCTACAGGCTCCAACGTAAAAACTAAATAAATATAAATAAAATAAGATACCCTTGTATTTAGCTAATTCTGAATTTCTTTGCTACATAAATGCTAAGAAATCTTCCATTTCTTCCCTCACCCAAACAAAATTAATAAGTTTACCCCTAAAAAATGTTAAAAAAACGAGTATTTCATAATCTTCTAATGTTTCATAATCCTGAGAAAAATTCTGACTGCCCAACAAAAGGTGCATACAGGGGCGCGCGTACGGTACATAGGACAAGGAAGAAAGCAAGATTAATAGACACTATAGGTTAAGCCACGCGCAGGTTAGGGACGTCAGTTACAGTCGTGCGAGAAATCGGCGAGAAAACGACGATTTTGTATCGTGGCCTATTCTAAAATATGCCCCGAGCCTCACGGGGATAATCCCCACCCACCCCCACGCACCTGTGGCCCCGGCGGCCTGCCCCCTGACCTCACTCACAAACCCGCTCTCCCTACTACGGCTCTGCTACTCTCCATGCCACTTCCCTTTTTTTCCTCCTCTTTCCACTATGAGAATATGATTATTTAAAACTACTATTATTTTCATCATTATCATTGTTATTTATAAATGGTTTTTTACTATTATCATTCCCATCCTATTAAGCAAGCTAAAGAAAATTTGTTGGTTTGGGAGAGGTTGTTAATGGCCAACTTATATGAAAATGACTGCAATGTAATTGTTGGCATAGAACAAAATGTTTACCTCTAGTGCAGTGGTTCCCAACCTTTTTTCTGTCGTTTCCCCCTTCAACCAGTTCAACCATCTGGATTTCCCCCTTCATGTGAAAAAAAGTAGCCAAACCCCAAAATTTACTTGCTTAAAAAACACAAGTATATACTAGACACTATCTTCTACAGTATATCTATATAGACTTGAAGAAAAGTCAATAGCCGTATTCTAAGAAAAAATATGTTCTGTCGACTAAATGCTAGTAATTTAGATGTCCCTCAGGATAAATTTTTCCCCTTAGAATCCTGAAATTTCCCCCCAGGGGAAAATTTTCCACAGGTTGGGAAATACTGCTCTAGTGTATCTGTGTGGGTTTTACAAAAACCCTTTTGACTTTGAAACAATTTCAGTGGGAGAGAGAGAGAGAGAGCGAGAGCGAGAGCGAGCGAGAGAGAGAGAGAGAGAGAGAGAGAGAGAGAGAGAGAGAGGAGAGGGGAGAGAGAGAGAGAGAGAGGGGAGAGAGGAGAGAGAGAGAGAGAGAGAGAGAAGAGAGAGAGAGAGAACCCCCGCCACGGCGCCACCCCCCCACACCGTCCTGCCCTGCCCTCACACACACCTGCTCTCTCCTGTTTGCTGGAAGGCCACTCCCTTCTACCTCCTTTTTCCCACTATCCAAAAAGTATATTATGACTTTACTATGTAGTGTACTATGCTCCTGTAGAAAGAAAAATTAAAAGAGGGAACAAATCCTCACCACAGAACCGTGAACATGCATAGAAAACGGAGCACAGAAGATTATGGTCTGTGCGAGTGTTCATTCAAGACTGGCGACCTGTTTTGGAGCGAGGCTGACCGGACTGCAGCTGACGTCACGCGCACAAGAGGAAAATTTCAGTTTAGCCGTGAAGAGATCTAATAAAAGTCTATTGATCTTGGAATAACGCACCTACTGACATATCAAAAAACAGAATCTTGCTTCATCGGAGTCATAATATTTCGTTTTAAGTCTTCAATAGATAGGTAACAATAACAACCACGTACTGATACAATGGTTTAAAAAGAGCTCTATTTACCTTTTAGTCCGGCAGCTTAGTGAAATGATGGGGACATGCCGGATAAAAGCACCAAAATTTTTTCAGGCACTCTACAGGCTCCTAGCTATAATTTTGAGAGGGGAGACAAATGATCCCATCACTCAGATGGCTATAAGGAACGCTTCTTTATTATTTTGACATTTCCGCATGTGGAAATTAGGGTAAATGGGTTTTTTTTAAAGAATAGTCATAAGGATAATGTTTATTGGATGCAAGTTATCTTATTATTATTATTTAAAAAACTCCAGAACAAAATATTCCAATATGGCTGTCAAAAAACATAAATTCAATATTTATTCGACTTTAAACTCCCTGCGGACATCGCGAAATGCCATGTAGTTTATTAGCAGAACACGAATTAAAACAACTCCTTGCAATTCAAAAATGACAGTGGTAATCTACTGACGGTGCATTTGAAAAATAATTTATTCATTAAGCTCATATACAACAATCATGTTCTTCCTGTACAGCTGCAGGAATGCCATGTCTTTGTTAAGCACCAGTATCACAATGCAGGTATGTTTTAATAATTTTTAATTTTGTGTTACTTCTCACATTTGCAGCTGCACAGTTCGGTGCATTTTCCAGCTGGCTTTCTTGTATGAACATCTCCCGCCACAACCTGCAGCACTTTTGCAGGCACACTTCACAAGTTCATTTACAGCCTTTGCTGCCGCAGGCTGCGAGCTCCAGACAGGAACCCAGGACTTTGTTTCTGCACCCAGTTTTCCAACAGCACCCTCAGCAGTTGTGTCTGTTGTTGGGCCTGGTGACAGGTTGTCCAGATGCCAGCCTGGTACACTGCACGCTTGGTGTGCTGCAGCAGGGCGGGTTGGAGTTGGGGGAATGTTCTCCATCGTTCTGTTTTTCTGGCAGAACAGTTCCTTTCTTGCTTCATTCCCGACACCAGAGGGCTGGTCTTGTCATATATAACGACTGTGAAACGTTCCAGCATCGGGAAAACTCCTGGCAATCCACGGGATTTGTGCATGTGGATGTTCTACGATGAAGTTGAAGGCATCTGTGACTTCGGTATAGGCACCCCATGCTTCCCAAACCGACTTTTTCCCCTTTCCAAAGAAAGAAGAAGTCTTTATCACACCCTGTGAAGCTGTGGAACACTGGTAGCGCTGGGGACTTCTCTTTGCCCAGAGTACTACAGAGGCATTGATGTGTAGGAAAAGGAAGTTCTTGCCACTGCCGAAGGCGACCAGATGTCAGCCGATGGATACTGCTGGCTAGAAAGTGATACTTCCCGATGAGGATGACAAGAACGTCAGTATCCACGGTGCGTACCAAGCATGTGGTGCATCCACTCTCTAGGGCATCTTGTAGATGGACCACAATTCTTGTGTCTGCCTCTTCGTGGTCACATGGCGGCATCGAGTGGTCAGTGCCACTGCAGACTACAGAGGCCCCAGATGTTGCAAAGACCTGCTTTCCGTCGGGGGAAGGTAGTGGATACAATCTTCTCTGATAGGAACGGGAAGAGTTCTACCTTGTTTGTGGGGTCACGCAGGAAATCGGGCCAATTGACTGGGACCTTGGTCTGGCCTGCCACCTTCCTTCGTACACCTTTCCCCCGTTTCTCTCTGGTTGATTCTTTGATACTGTTGTCCAGGTACCTGTCCATACCACATCTACTCTCATAGAGGTTCCAGTTGCCTCATGATTGTGGGGAACAAAACACTCCACTTTCATAAACGTCAAATGTAGTGATGCCAGTCACTGGGAGGAGGTGTACCACAGCAGCACCATCGAGCACTCTAACATCAAATGAGCCAGAGGGTTCTTCTTGCGTCTTCTGGGCCAGAATGTTGGTGAGATCGGACTTCTTCCCTTGTCGCAGCTTCCCTCTTTCAGCCAAAAAAGGAGGGGGATGGGTGATTCTCATGCTTGAAGAAGGTGTCCAGGTCCCCATCACGGTGCTGTGTGACTAGTAGAGACGGGAAAAGAGGGCCACGTCATCCTTCAGCATAGACACTTGTCCGACCTGCTTACTCTTCGTCTTTGGTGTTTGGGGATCTGAACAGGGGCAATTTGTTTTTCTTAATTGGGTCATGGATGGAGTGTGTAGCATCTGTCAACACTGACTTCTTGATGTCTCATACTGAGCAGACATTGTTGCATCCTTAAAATAAGTACATGTACGTAAATAATTCATGGTCATACATGTAAACCTAAATTCCATTTTAATAGAACGGTTGTCCTGGTAAATTTGAAAAGTGTGATCTGAAGTATAAGAAGGGGGTGAAAAAAATACAAACTAGTGGATGTATTGCATATACGGAATATTTCTTTTTCCATTAAAGGCGAATTTGATTTCTCAAGATTTTTCTAAGTGAAAATTAGCCGTTATCACAAAAAATGGTTCATAGAGGCTTCTGAGTAATTTGGGTCGTTTGTCTCCCTTTTCAAAATCATAGCTAGGACCCTGTAGAATGCTGAACAAAATTTGGGCTTATCCGGCATTTTCCCCATCCTCTTTTAAATCTGGTCCTTAGCGGCCCGGGCTATTTTCCTTGGCGTTGTGGAGACTGGTGGTGGTGGTGGTGGTGGTGGTGGAGGTGGTGATGGTGGGTGGTGGTTGGTGGAGGTGGTGGTGGGGGGTTGAGGCGCTGGCTGAGGGCGCCATTATAAGGGTAAATAAAGGGCGGTTCATACCGCCGCGTCCTGCCATCGGGGGGGTCACCAAACGGACTTAAAACTTCACTTTGCTAGCTGTGACCACCAACTGTAGGAAGAAAAGAAGTACAAGATTAAAATACCAACAAAATAAAGATAAAAACACCAACATTGAATTTAAATTAAATAAAAGAGCAAAAAACTGCAAAATTCATAAAAAAAGAGGAAATTATAAGTCATCAAGAATAATTTACAGCAAGACAAAGTCAGCAAGATTTTAGCTAATAATAAAATATGAGTCAGCAAGATTAGATTAATGATGAATTATATAGTCAGCAATTTGAGAAAAAGAATTTCAACAAAAATTAAATAATAAAACAAATGTCAGCAATATTAAACACACACACACACACACACACACCCCACAACACACACACACACCCCACTTAAGGGTACTCCTTAGTTTTAGTGGTAGCACGCTCGGTTCACAACCCAGAAGTCCCGGGTTCGATCCCCGGGCGGAGCGGAAATAGATGGCCCGTTCCTTAAAACCCGACCTTTCCACCCAGCAGTGAATGGGTACCGGGTGTTAGCCGGGGGTTGTGACCCGCCTCCCGGGTGGGGGCTTCGCCCAACACTGAACACTAAGGATGAATGATAAAATTTAAGATATGGAGACGGGCCATACGAGTGTAGCTCAGGCCCTGTTTAAAAAACACCCCCACACACACATACACACACACATACACACACTACATAACTGTGATGAGTTGGATAAAGTAACACTTTAAAATTTCTCTAAGCTTTACTCAGCAATAAACCAGAGCTGTGTACAGAGGGAGTAGCTGGAGTGAACTGACTCCAGAGGTGAGGAATTTCCAAAAATATCACTTCCGAGGTAGTATCTCGAAGCTTCATAAACTTGCTATGAATCAGTGAAGCCTTACATTACTAGTGAAAAAATGAGACATGAAAAGAGATAACAACCAAACCTAAAACACCTAAAAAATACAAACACCACATTTCCCCCTCTAAAAAAATAAAATCT
>JACEEZ010001021.1:26811-64311 GCA_016584305.1 Chionoecetes opilio | reverse complement strand
TATATATAGATATATCTATCCTATATATATATATTTATATAATATCATACGGTATAATATATATATACTTCATATAACTAGATCTCTTATATATATATCTATATGTAATAATCTATCTCTATCTCACGATTCTTATATATTATAATATATATTATAGCTCTCTCAATATCTACTATATATCTATATACGCATCTCTATATCTATATACGTTACTATATATATATCTTATATATATCCTACGGTATCATCTCTACTCTATATATATTCTATATCTATATATCTCTAATATCTTCGATCTATACGGTATATCTACTATATATTTATACGGTGTAATATATATAATATATATATATATTATATATATATATATATTATATCCGATTATACTATATAATCTATCTATCTCTATATATATATATACTTATCTATCTATATCTATCTATATATATATATATATCTATATCTATATACGTATATCTAGAATAGTATATATTATATATATATATATATACGGTATATATATAATATATAGAGTAATATATGTATATATATATATATACGGTATATATACTAATTTATATATTATTATTTATACGGTATATATATATATATCTCTATTATATATACGTATTAATATATATATATAGATATATATCGATATATAGATATATACGTTAGATATATATATATATAATATATATATATTATAGAAAAATATATACGGTATATATTATATATTATATAATTATATATATATATATGTATATACGATATATATATATAATAATATCGATATATCTAAATATATATATACTACGAAATATATATATATAGATATATATACGGGATATATATCACATATATATATATATTCATATAGTAGATATTCACGATATATATATATATATATATATATAATATATATATATATATATATCTATATAACATAGTTATATATAATATATACGATATATATATATATAATACGATATATATATATATATATATATACGTAATAATATATAATAGTATATATATATATTATATATATATATAAATGGTATATATATACTAATATATTACGGTATATATCTAATAATCGAGTGCACATTTAGATGCTGATCACTGCGTGTTCACACCTGCATTCTGTATGAATCACATGTGTAGTTGATAACTGTTGCATGCTTCTATTAATTTATCAGAAACCTAATTAACTAATGGAAAGCTAATACATTAGTCCAGGCTTTTGTGGCGAAAAAGGGTTTGAAAACTCTCACTAATTGCAACATAATTCCTACCAACTGGTTTACTACTGATAAAAGTGTCCTCTATAACATATAAAAAAGGTCATAAGTGGATCCAAGTTGTGGAAAGTATTTTTTATGGTTTCTTAACTAATCTAGTACCGCTATTTTGCTTCATGTAACAACGACAGAGTCCGGGAAAGGCACATCTAGGCAAATTTTCGTGATATATGGCCTATATTATGTCCGTTAATATTTCTGGGAACTGTACTATAAATTTAGAATTAATGAATTTGTCTTCAAGTATGTAATAATATGATTAAATGTAAAAAAAAGAAATAAAAAGGTTACAGCTTTAAAACCTTATTTATGTGGAAGCACCGCTGAAACTGACTCTTAAATTTCTGATTGAATATAGTGAATATTAGTTACCATTCACACACCAAAAAAAAATAAGGCACAACTCATTAACATGAATCCGCTTCTAACTCTACTGAATCTGAATCTGTGGCATCATCAATGTAAATTATCTAACTCATCCTCATCTCCTTCGTCCATCACATATATCTTTAAATGCATTGGCACACCCTGATCCTTGCAGTTGCTGCATGGAACAGAACACTCCCACATACTTCTTGCATGAGCACCTGAGGCTGCTGCAGTCTGTCATGCAGGTGCTCGGATGACTCGTAGAAGTTCCTGGGAGCTGAGGGTAAAATCGTTTGGATTAGGACAAGCACTCCATCACTTTCCCCTCCATCCCCATTTCTTGTGGTGAGAGTTCATCACCTTTTCTTTCTTTTTTCTTTGAAGGTTCTTTAATACCCTTCCACGCTGCACCTGTTAGTACACACGAACACTGTGGTCTTCGCTGCTGTCTGATGCTAGGTGGCAAAGTTTGTGGCTATACATAAGATGTGTTAGTGGCCCCCTTCTCCCAAAAGCGCCTTGTACCGTAGTGAGTCAAGTCACTCTCCAGGCGTCCCGTTGTACAGGTACAGCAAAGCGTGCTCTCCACGCTGACACAATATCTGCTGTGGAGGCAGACTGCATGTCGAATCACTGCAGCTTGCTGACGAAGTCACTGTTGGTTCTTTCAAACTTCTTGAGAGAGTTCCTTCCATGCCATAGAGCGGAGGTAGTGTCACACTTGTTATTGCATGGATGAAGAGGATGTGAGTACATAAACTGTGTCCCAGCTGCGCTTGATAGCCTGATTGTTTCCAGATGTGGTGGGCTTTTTTGTGTTCTTCTTCGGTTCAGGTTTTAAAGAAGAGTCATGTGACTTTGAAAGGTTGGTGTGGTAGATTAGGAGAATGACAGATCAGTGTCATCACCAATGAGTACAGTATTGTTTGTGGCAGCAGAGTCCACTGCTTTTTGCACTCATGGGAGGTCAGCATCATCAGGAGGCATGGTAGTTTTTGACAGTTCTTATTCTGGAGGTGGACCACTGAGCATGTTAATTCACTGCTGCTTGGTCTGTGTTTGTTGCAAGTAGTTTTTCTTTACTCATTTGTGACGTGCTGTCCCTTCATTTCATGTTACAGTGAGTCCACTAACGGTGGTCCTCCCACCTGCTCGCCTGCGCTGTTCCATGTCTTTGGTGGATGTGCCCTGATAACCATCGAACACGACAATTGCTTCTCCATACCTACTTGTGACTCTCACTGTAACAGCTTCGGATATCCCTTATGTGATCCAATTGTCCACGGGATCGCTTGAACAAGTGCTCCACCATCACCATTACTGAACAAGACCATGACTCACTGAAGGTCAGTGGGTGAAGTACCAGATGCATCCGCTAGCACTGGCTTCTGCGGCCTTTCGAAGCAGCATGGAGGTGTCAAACGGGCTGGAGATGACTACACAGTTCATACATGAACACTGATGCAGATCTTGTGGAACTGTTTGCAGCAATTGTGAGTCCGCTGGAATAGTAACATGAAATCTACCTGCACTGCTTCACCATCAATCTTCACTAAAGTTTTCATAACCCTGGTGATTGCTTTCCTTCTTTCTAAATGTGTATCAGCAGTGTCCTTGTCCATCCATTCTGGCCAAGATATTGTTTCCAATGGCCTTCCTTAGCAACTTTACAGAAGGGTGCGCATGAACACCAGTCGAGACATTACGCAATCTTGATCTGAGGAGAAGGGGTTCCTTTCTTGAATATTCACAACTGTGACGTGTCTTCATGTGCGGATTGTCTTAGCTCTGTCTTGGTATATATTACTCAGCACCTCGAAGATCGGTACCAGTACTGACAATGTTTTTTAACTGTTTTGGGAATTATTCTTGATGATGTGAAATTTACATGCCTCCCAACTTTGTTGAGATGAGGCATGTTCTCACTCATCAGAATAACTATTGATGATAAATAATAGGGTCATATGGGGCAAGTCGTACATGGGGGCGAGACGTACATTTGAGCTTGACAAAAAACTACCACTTGTAGGATGACGTCACGCACTGTAGGGCGAAAAGAAGAAAATCACACAGTCCCGCCATCTTGGATTCAGTCGCCTTCGCTCACTCCGGTCGTACCAGGTTAGATTTTTGTTTTTGGAAGGTCCGATGTCATTTTTCGTGTTAGTAATATAGACTTCCATAATTGTGAATATGTTGTGACTGTTAGTGTAAATTGAATAATGATAATAGCATGTTAACGTGTTTTGAGTGTAAACAGTGATGAAACAGACGAAAGTGTTGCCGTGAAGTGTGACGAAAAAACATGGTTTGTTGGCGGGGGTCGCGCCACCCGTACGAGGGCGACCCGTACTCCTTCAACACATTCACCCCAGACTTCAGCAAGCCTTACATTCCACCCCAGGATCTTCGATCAACAACCTTGCACCCCAGGCCCTCCACTAGCACCATTCCACCCCAGGCTTCAAGCGTTGGTGACATCTCAGAGTCACTCCGAGAGTCTGTCCGGCCCTTCCCCACAGCTTCTGCACGTCTCTGCAAGGGAGAAAGACGGTCCATGCCTGCTTCTCATTGAGAAGGAGGAAGCCATCGCCAACCTTAGGCAAAAGAAGAGAAGAGGGCGGATGAAGAAGCCAAGGCCAAGAAGAAAGACTGTCCCTCGAGACCAACAGCCAGACAGTGGACTGAAGGATGACCATATGCCACTCCAGCTGGACACTCTTCTGATTATTCCGATTGAGGTGGAGACCCGGTAACTTTGAAGCCTCTGAATACCCCTTTACAGAAAGAGGAGCCAGAGTGGTGTTTGTGCTTATTGAAACTAGAGGTTGAGGAGGCAAGCACGAGGGGTGCAAAGGTGCACTAGGTGCACGATCATGGCCATGCAAGAGGATGCACGACTAACCGTTTCATTTTAACGTCAGGAAAATGTATTATGTAAAGGAAACCTCTCACCTTCCTGCCCCTAGCCTCTGTACTGGTCGCCCCCCGTAGGGGGGACACGTACAAACAGAATATGTTGCAATCATCAAAACATACTTTCCTGAACTTTGGAAACCCATTTAGGTGGAGCCATAGTTGGCTAAAGAGTTGAAGCCTGATTTTGCACCCATTGTACTTTCTCTCACATCAAAAACTGATTTTTAGGAAATATTTTACCACTAAATCGTACGACTTGCCCCCACATGCCCCAGCACTAGTAAATATCCTTTCCAGAAAGATGGGTTAATCAAACAACTCTAACTTCCCGTCATATCTGCTTCACATAGCCAAAGGAGTGACCCATAATTCATGTAGCGTTCTGATTAGAAATCACATCTGTTAGTTGTTAATACTTATAACATGAGGGTAAATTTATTTGGCTATGGTTCACTTCTTCCATCCCGAACCAATCGACTCGTGATCCCTCAATATATATCTGATCTTTAGTAAACTTTCTTGTTCCCTGCAAACAAAGTCATGAATTTTTAAGTTTTTAACATGATTTATAACTGTAAGAAGACCCTACCTTGTCTGATACTTTTATGCACTTTCGACTACCGCTTGTTTTACGCTGCACATGCTGTTGACTACTTGGCGTGGGTGTTTTTACGCTAGAACTGTTTTCGGCTCGTAAATACTAGGCGCTGGTTGCGCCTAGCCAGTTTTTCTTTTGCCTTTTTCTGCCTAGGTATTTATGCTCTGAATTAATCATGTTTTCACACATGAAACTAAATTCAAAGAGTGAGCCGAAGTATGATGGTACCGTCACTCCTAGAATGCGAGAAGCTTTCTCTATTTTCACATTTTTTATTGTTTCCCCACTTCGTTTCTTAACCTTTTGATATGGTTTAAAGGACATATTCACGAGACTAGCAATGAAAGCATTTCTGTTGTAATTAGTGACGGTCTTGACCGTAAACTGCTGTACTAATTCCGCATCTTTTTGATTTACTTCTCTCTAGAAGTTTCCCACAAAATTAAATGCGACGAGTTAAGTGTTCTCCTTAGGGGGGCCATTTTTGCCCATATTGTGGGCATTTTGCCCACCCTGTTACAAAATGGACCACCTGTGGTTCTTTTATCTAGGGGAGTGCGGTGGCGAGTGGTTAGCGTCTTGAGTGGAGCTCGATGTCCCGAGTTAGAGTTTTGCCGCGGCAACTCAATTTGGCCCAACATTTAACGTGGTCGACCATTAGCCTGGGAGGTCGGCAGAGTCCCGAGTTTAAGTCCCACCAAGGAAAACTTAAATCTGTCGTCGAGTTGCAAAGAAACCCGCGTGATGCCATACCTGTTCTGCGAACTGTGACTTCAGGGTGGCGGAGGAACACCAGTTGCAGCAGAGCCGAAACTGAGGTTGTCCCACAGAAACGAACCTTCACCTATAGCTCACAGGTCTCACTATAAAATACAGCCTGCACCACCACGGGCGAGAGGCCAACATCCGACCTCCAGAATGTGCAGGGCCAACCACTTGAGCCCTAGAGGAAAAAAACAATAGCCTACGGGCGCTATAGGCTTCAATAATTTTTTTTTTTTTTTTACTTTTTTCATTCGCATGAGTAAATCCGAATTGGTTCTTCCAAAGATTTATTTTGTTTAAAGATTAATAAAGATTGCATAAACACCAACTGCCTTCAAATATATGACTATTGCACAAGTTTTGCAAAAACTTGACTTGAACATTAAGAGGGCCATTTTGCCCCACCTTCCCCTATAGGTCATGCTGGCCGCTCCCGACTCCAATATCTATCACGATGGGTCAATGTTAGCAACTATAGGGTCCGCATACAGTGTCCCTGCATTCGACCCCCATTCATTGCTATAGTGCATTCTAGCATGGTGATAATACGCATCGTCACTAGCCTCACTGTTGGTGCAGGCGTATTGTCTAGATGTGATCAAAGATCTTATCCAATGGCCTCCTCGCCCTGCGTGGAGGAGACTCACCTGTTCAGGCCTCACCTCCATGTGTTCTGCGCCTCGCACTGCCAGACATTCACCGGCGCTATACTGGCCTCCTTGCTATTAAGACTTGATGGCTGAGGTCGTAGCCGCCTCATCCACAGCAGACACCGCACCGTCAAAGCCACCAATGGAAGTCTGGTCAGCGTCAGCACGAGAGACAACACGGTCCGGTCCGTATTCCCAACACTACCAGGACGCGCTGCAGCAGCAGCATAACAGCCATGCCACCAGCAGGCTGGGCACCACAGGCATCACCAGTGAATGAAGTGCGCCACATAGCAGCAGCAGCAGCAGCAGAAGACGAATACCGACCGTCAGTCCCGACCGATGCACGACTGGGTGACCCGGTAGAAACAGCATTGCGGCATTTTAATTGTGTGTGTGTTTAGTTGACCAATCAATGTTTATCTTTTTGCCTGTGTGCACCGCTGTGCCTCTATCTTTCCTTTTTTTTTTTCCCTTTTTCTCCCATTTATCTCCTTGCATCCAGTGTCTCTAGATCCTCTGTCTCTCCTCTCTCTCTCCGTCTCCTCTCTCTCCTCTCTCTCTCGTCTCTCTCTCTCTCTCTTCTCTCTCTCTCTCTCTCTCTCTCTCTCTCTTCTCTCTCTCTCTCTCGTCTTCTCTCTCTCTTCTCATCTCTCCTCTCTCCTCCCTCTCTCATCTCCTCTCTCTCTCTCTCTCTCTCTCTCTCTCTCTCTCTCTCTCTCTCTCTCTCTCTCTCTCTCTCTCTGGAATGTTCTCATTATTCATCAGGTGGTGAATTTGAGTAACATTGCCAGGACGATGAGAAAAGTTAAGCCACATAGTTCATCTTGCGTGTGTGTATGCGTGTGTGTGTGTTTGTGTGTGTGTCGGGGCGCTGTAAGTAGTGTTTCCAGTGACGTAATTTATCTTTGAATTGTTAACTTTTAAAATGGACCCTACCCATAACTACGTCACGTTTTGTTTATCATCGGTGCATTGTGGGGGATAATAGGGGGCGCCGCGGGTGACTACGAAGGGAAAACTACGGCGATGGAAGAATTTGAGTTATTTTGCGCGAAATTGATATTCCCAGGTGCTATAATTACTGTGCTCTGTTTCTCGCTGACAACACTATAGAGAGACCTGAGGTAATGGCTGATGTGCGAGATGCTTCTAAAACCAAGAAACAGAAGTCCATAACAGAGCCCTCGTCAAAAGGTAAGCAACCTGGTAGTTACGTAATGTCTCCCTACCACTTGCTTACTTCTTATGAACTGCTGGGGGTGATCTGTTTTCCTGGTTTAGAAGCCTTCGCACCTCACCATCACTCAGGTCCTCTATGTTGTCATCGAGCACGAAATTTTAGCACCTGGAATATCATTTCGCCCAAAACATTCTCGAAAATTTATCATCGTCGGTAGTCTCTCTTTGTAGGCTGTACATATTCATGGTATGATAGTATTAAAATACCTTATTATTGAGTTCCTTTTGTTGTCTTTCCTCATAATAAGTAGTGCTAACATCATGGTTTAAATGTTTACTTGACGAGCCAATGGAATACTCTTGATCTAACCAACATCACCAACCTTTGCTTTGATTTATCTTAACTTACTCCATCCCATAAACAGTGCATAACCACGTGTGACTTACCCATCCTTATCCTTGCCTCATGGTACCTGCATGGTACTGTCGCTACCGTATTTTTATCCCTACTAAATCTGGAAAACTCGCCCGATAGTAATGGTTTAGGTTGGTATCCGGTCCATTTCGCCCACATGCATTTTAGCCACACCATAGTCATTTCGCCCCAGGTCCATTCGCCCAATCACTATGGGAGTCCATTTCGCCCACTACTATGGATTCTATAGGAGCTAGGAGTTTAGTTATATTTTGTTTAGTGTGTCGAGAACCCCCATCCCCCCGCTGAGGAGGTTAGGTTAGATTTTGTTTAGGTTAGGTTAGGGTAGGTTTAGATTGGGAAGTTTAGGTTAGTATTTGTTAGGTTAGGTTAGATTAGGTTAGGGTTAGGATAGGTTAGATTTGGTTAGGTTAGGTATCGGTGGGCAAGCCCCCTGCTAGGGTAGGTTAATTTTTGGTTGGTTAGGTTTATTTTGGTTAGGCAATTTTCTCTAGATATAAGGAAATTACCCTAGATCTAGGGAATTTTACCCCCCCCTACACACTCTTTAATTACGTGTTTTCCGAACGCATAATTTGTTCCCCACTCGAAAACCCCGCATTCCCACAGGTCCCCAACACTTGTTTGGGGAAGTGGGAGAGTATGGGCAAACACTAGAAATTTGACCGTCATTTCGCCCAAGGTTTACTGTTGTTCATTCCATTTATTTCATAGGAAGATATATTGCATACATGAACTTCCGTGACATGGATCGTTTGGCGAATTGACTTTAGAGTGGGCGAATTGACTCTTATATGTGGGCGATTGACTTACATGTGGACGAAATGGGTCCTTGTGGGCGAATGACGAAAATTGCTAACCAAAATAACCTAACCTAACCAAAATTAACCTACCCTAGCAGGGGCTTGACCCACCGATAACCTACTAACCAAAGTCTAACCTAAGCTAACCTAACCTAACCAAATCTAACCTAATCCACCTAACCAAATCTAATCTAACCTAACCTAACCAAATCTAACCTAAAACTACCCAAATCTAACCTACCCTAAACCTACCTAACAAATCTAACCTAACCTAGCTGTGGGTTGCGGTTCTCGCACACTACCAAATCTCTAACTTAAATGCTAACCTATCCTAACCAAATCTAACTTTCCTACCTAATCTAACCTAACAAATCTAACCTAAACTACCCAAATCTAACCTACCCTAACCTGCGGTGTTGGGTGTTCTCGACACACTAAACAATATAACCTAACCTCCTAGCTCCTATAGACTCCATAGTGTGGGCCGAAATGACTCCATAGTGGTGGCGAATGACTCCCCCATAGTGTGGGCGAAATGACCTGTGGCGCAATGACTATGTGTGGGCGAAATGGCATGTGGGCGAAATTGACCGGATCCACCTAACCATTAATGTCGGGCGAGTTTTCCCAGATTTGTGTGGTACAAAATATCGGTAGACGCAGTACCATGCAGTACCATGAGGCAAGGATGGGTAATGTCACCGTGGTTATGCAACTTGTTTTATGGATGGAGTATAAGATACATCAAAGCAAAGGTTTGTGATGTTTGGGAATAGACTCAAGAGTATTCATTGGCTCGTCAAGTAACACTTAAACCATGATGTAGCATACTTTATTATGAGGAAGACAACAAAGGAACTCAATTAATAAGGTTTTTAATACTCTCATAACCATGAATATGTAAAGCCTACAAGAGAAGATTACGAACGATGAAAAAAATTTGAGCTGTTTTTGGGCGAAATTGTATATTCACCAGGTGCTATTTTCCCGTGCTCGCTGACAACATAGAGAAGACCTAGGTGATGGTTGATGTGCGAATGCTTCTAACACCAGGAAAAGTCACAGCAGAGCTCATTAAGAAGTAGCAAGTGGTATGGCCACATTACGTACCTAACCAGTTGCTTACCTTTTGACGAGGCGCTGTTATGAACTCTGTTTTCTTGGGTTGTAGAAGCCTCTGCACATCAGCCATTACCTCAGGTCTTCTCTATAGTGTTTGTCAGCGGGGAGAAAGAGCACAGTAATATAGCACCTGAATATCAATTTTCGCGCAAATAACTCGAAATTCTTCATCGCCGTAGTTTTCCGTTTCGTAGGTCCACCCCGCGTCGACCCCGCCTTATCCCCACAATGCACCCGATGAAACAACGGGGTGACGGAGTTATGTCTGGGGGCCCATTGGGGAGCTATGCGCATCTGATCTGTCGGGCTTGTTCCCCTTGTTGGTGTTTTTATGGGGATTTCTGTGTATGTTTATTCTCCATATCTCTTTGTGTGTGTGTGTGTGTGTGTGTGTGTGTGTGAGTGTGAGTGTGAGTGTAGTGTGATGTGTGTGAGTGTGAGCGTGAGCGTGTTTGTGTGTGCGTGTGTGTGTGTGTGTGTGAGTGTGATGTGAGTTGTGAGTGTGAGTGTGAGTGGTGTGAGTGTGAGTGTGAGTGTGAGTGTGAGTGTGAGTGTGAGTGTGGAGTGTTAGTGTGAGTGTGAGTGTAGAGTGTGTGTGTGTGTTTTATCTCGTATTATGATTCCTTAATTTTTAGTATTGTTGCTTTTTTAGTTTGCTTTTTATTTAAATGTTTTGCACCGTGAGCATTGAAATTGATATTTCTTTTTTATTTTGGGGATGGATTTTATTATATTTGTTTCGTTTTAGCGTTTTTTTTTATCATTATGTTCGACGTTTTAGTGAATTATTATCATTTTTTGTCCCATATTTATATCGTAAGCAAAGTTTATTAATGGCTAATGGGTTTTTTCTAGTGTATATTTATTTATGTATATATTGTTCATCCTATTACTTTACATCGCACTTTGGTCGACTGAATATATAACTTCTTTTCCTACAATTTAATGTTCATTGATATAAGTCAGAGAGGGACTTACGGCATAGTAATTCTATATCAGTTAGTTTGTATTTATGATTCCTGTTTGTTTGGAAAGCGTGTCAATTGTTCTGAGTGTGTTGTGTGTACTTTCTGCCCATTTTTTGGTATCGAAGTGTTGCGTAAGTTTTGTGTTGTAATGGTGAACTGTTTGATCATTAATTTAGAAAGGCAATCTTTGTTTCATTAATTGTTTACATCAGCAATGTTGTGCGGTGTAGCGGAGAGCTGGATGGATAGATAGTGGTAATTGTAGTGATGATAGTAGTAGTAGTAGTATAGTATGAAGCTTCTTTCCTGAGTCTAATTAGCTCTTGATTCCTGTGTAAGAACTTTAAGACATCTCGAATTTTTTTTCCTTCTTTTTCTCTGGGTGGATGGTGTGTTTTTTTCTTTATTTTTGTTTTGTTTTCCAGTTTAAGGAATGATAGTTAAAGAAAAGTTATTGTTTTCTTATTTTTGTTGTTGGATCTTCATTTGTTTGTGTCTTGGATCGATCATGTATTGTTTGGTATGATGTTACTTTTTTTTCAAGAAGAGATTTATGAATGATTTCAGTTTATATTATCCTCTCTCTCTCTCTCTCTCTCTCTCTCTCTCTCTCTCTCTCTCTCTCTCTCTCTCTCTCTCTTACTCTCTCTCTCTCTCTCTCTCCTCGTCCTCCTCTCCTCTCGTCTCTGCTCATCCTCCTCTCTTCTCTCTTCTCTCCTCTTTCTCTCACTCACTCATCACTCACTATCCACTCCCCCCCCCAAAAACCCTCCCCCCCCAAACAATCACTCACTCACTTAAATATTTTTAATGTGATATTTTTGAATTTGTGTTATCCTGTTTCATGGTGTCATAGCAAACTTTTTGTTCTGTTCAAAGGTGGCAGGGATAAATTAGATTGTGGAAATTATAGGGGTATAACAATTATGAATACATTGGCAAAATTATATGACATGTTACTTGATTATTGAAGAGGCTTAAGTTGTGGATTAACATAGACAAATGCCAGGCAGGAACTCAGCAAGGGCGAGGATGAGTTGAGCAAATAATGACCTTGAAATTACTTTGCGACCTTGCTAACTTTAAGAAAAGCAAATTATATGTTTTGTTTATTGATTTTAGTGAGGCATATGATAGAGTGCCTCGGGGGAAATTAATTCAAGTGTTGCAGTCGCTGGGGTGTGGCGGGGTAATGCTGCGAGGGATACAGGCCATGTACGCGTGCACCCGGAGCGTACTGCGGTCTGCGACCATAGACGCCATGGCGAGGGTGCGCCAAGGGGCTCCATCTACCTGTTTACTGTTCACCATATACATGGACCATCTTGTTAGGATGCTGAGGCGTAGTGTTGGGCCTGATGGATTTCTTGTAGACTTGCATATGCTATTACTTATGGATGATATGGTAATACTGGCCACGTCAAGGGATTCATGTTTGAGAAAACTGAGTGTAGTACTGGATTATTGTCGTGAATATGGAATGGTGTTAAATGAAAAGAAAACAAAGGTTATGGTTATTGGCGGCACGGCTGAAGACAGAATCCCGTTGGTAATGCATGACAGAGCCGTAAAGTGTTTGCTAGGAGTCAGGAAATATACCAGTCCGGATCTCTGTATGATTGAATCAGGCATACAACCAGCACAAGATGTAATTGCTAGGAGGAGGCGAAATTTTTTCTCTCTCTCTCTCTCTCTCTCTCTCTCTCTCTCTCTTTTCCTCTCTCTCTCTCTCTCTCTCTCTCTCTCTTCTCCTCTCTCTCTCTCTCCTCTTCTCTCCTCTCTTTTTTCTCTCTCTCTCTCTTCTCTCCCATCTCTCTCTCTCCTCTCTCTCTCTCTCTCTCTCTCTATATATATATATATATATTATATATATATATATATATCCCTCCTTCCCTCCCCCGGGACTCAGATAACAAGGTTGGAAAGTTACTTGAAGGAGTCAACTTTATGGACTTTGATTATCTTGCAACGGTATACAGTCTGTCATTGTATTCCCCGCCGCCTCGGGTGACGGTACAAACTCCATGCCGCCGACATCTTCATCATCATCATCATCGTCATTGTTATTGATAGTATCATCATTCTCATGTGTGTTTTTTTGTTTGTTTTTGTTTAATCGTATTTTGTTTTATCTTGCATGTGTAAAATTATAAGTGTTCAGGGGAATATTAGGAAATCCCAGCAAGTAATCGGTAAAAGAAGACGAGGGTAAACCTGCGGGGTGCCTCCAGTCTGTTGGTTACCCTGGCCCGGAGGTGAGGCCGCCGTCCATGCCGCCAGGACAGTATTAGAACAGCCAGGATGCGAGTTGCGGTCACGGTGTATTGCGTAACATCGTAAAAACTAAAACGTGTCAGTTGAAAAGCAGACCTCGTCAAAGGTGACTCTATGCCATTGGTACATCTGATCTGATCTGCTGAAGGAGTTAGTTGTTGCAGAGCAAGTGAAGGACACACAGCAGCCACGGTCATAGGTTCGCCGCATGACTTAATGTAACTGCAGGATATTGAGCAAGTCGTTGATGGTTAATGGTTGATAGCCTCAGCGAGTCATGAAGCGTGGCAGTAGTTTCCAGGAATGGCGGAACCTTCTAGCTATAAAACATCCTCGCCAACTTGACGTCCGCTCCTAACGCCACAAAGTCCTCATCATAAAGACGATTACGCGAGCAGGCAAAGGAGCCATTCAGGGGAAGGGAGGTAAAAGCGAGGAAGGATTAAGAAATTTGTCCTTGATATTCGGGGAGGATTATGTGCGGAAGATAAAATGCCTGAGTATACAGCGATAACATTTGGGTTGACAGCGAAAGCAGATTACCAGGCGACAGCACAGCGCTTATTAGACGCGATATGGGACTAGTTATACATTGTTGATGTGATATGTACACCACAGACGATCCCCCCCCCCCCTCTCCCGCTTGCGCTTAAGCCCCGTGAAGATTTCCCTGTGACTGCCATTAATTCATTATTTTAAGGCTGCAGCGACTGAGGAAAGTATTGGAGATTCCAACACTGTGAAATCCAGGAATAACACATCCAACAATTCTTTAACCTAGAATGAACCCAAAACTCCTTGAAACTATAATTTATTCCTTCAGAAAAGACTAAGAAAATAAATATATGGCTTCTTGAGCGTTGACATTAATGACAACCGGGATCTCGAAAATATATGTCGATGTAGTTGTAGTGACATGCAGAATCTCACAACTTCCTGAAGACCCAGAAAAACTCGGAATGGCGCAGGAAATTTGCATGGCTAACTTGTTGCCCGCATTGTCACTCAGGGCAAGCGGCCGCAACTTGAACAACGAGAAGAAAAAAAACGTTATTCCTGGAGGGTTTATGTATCTAATAAGGCACAAGGCACATCACGAAATCCAAATAACGCCGTGGTTTGCCAAGAAGGATGCGGCGGTCAGTTATTGAGGCATCAATGAGTGAGGCAGCCAAGCGTCATGTAATATTTAATTAAACAAGCAATGACTTACCGGGTATTGTGCTATGAGTGCGGGGTTGTGATTTATCGCATGGCAGACCCTGTTTGGCGAGGCGGTGTATTACTGGGCATCAGACTGATGGTTTCGCGGGCCGCCTCCAGACTGAGATCCGTCACCACCACATGGGCGCCGTCCCGGGCGCATATTCCCGTCCTTTGGAAGAGTATGTGGTATATGGATATCAACAGCCAATCACGAGTGTCACAACTCGTGACGTCACATGAAGGGGTGGAGCTAATGCGATAGCCGTGCTCGCCGTGAACTTATTTACATCCTTCAAATACATCCCTTCACCCCTTCAATACCTTCCCAATTCACCCCTCATAACCTCATGCTTTGTTTCACCCCTTCAATACCTCCCCCGTCACCCCCTTAAACTTTCCTTCACGCCTCATAACCTCATGCTTTGTTTCACCCCTTCAATACCTCCCCTCTCACCCCCTTAAACTTTCTTTCACCCCTCATAACCTCATGCTTTGTTTCACCCCTACAATACCTGAAGGGGTGAAGGGAGGTATGAAGGGGAAAGTTTAAGGGGGTGAGGGGGGAGGTATTGAAGGGGTGAAACAAAGCATGAGGTTATGAGGGGTGGAAGGGGAGGTATTGAAGGGATGAAGGGAGGTATTTGAAGGGTGTGTAAGTGAAGTTCACGACGAGCACGTTAGCTCCACCCTTTTATGTGACGTCACGAGTTGTGACAACCGTGATTGGCTGTTGCATAGACCACTATATCTCTGGACTGTTCACGCGACAATGTTTTGAAATTGCGAGGCTGCATAGCGGCCTGCGGCCCGCCCGACAAAGAGATATAGTGGTCTATGGACTATCATATTGAGTGGTTTATCAGTATATATGATATACTGTAATCTTCGTAAATGTTTGTTCTATAATATTATCACATAAAAAACAGTAAAACACGCTAAAGAAATGCCATTACGAGACTCTGAAGACATATGCATGAACTTAATATTCACTTCAACTCTTCGCCATTTAAAACTTTGCGAGTCAACTTTTATCATGAAGGGTATCAATATAATTGAAATTGTATTAGCTTTCCATTGATATATTTCGTTTTCTGATAAATGAAATAGAACCATGCATAAATTAGCGTTAAATAAATAAATAAAATCATCAATCGGGTAATTTTCCCGATTGATGATGTTATTTATTTACTTATATATTTCGTTTTCTGCTAAATTAATTAGCACCATGTATAAATTAGCGTTAATTAAATAAATAACCTCATCAATTGGGAAAATTACCCGATTGATGATTGTATTTATTTAGTTGACGCTAATTTATGCATGGTTCTAATGGATTTATCAGAAAACAAAATACATCAATGGAAACCTAATAAAATTGCGCTTCTATTGATACCCTTCATGATAAAAGTTGACTCGCAAAGTTTTAAATGGCGAAGAGTTGAAGTGAATATTAAGTTTATGCATATTTCTTCAGTCTCGTAATGACATTTCTTTAGCGTGTTTTACTGTTTTTTATTTGATAATATTATAGAACAAACATTTACGAAGATTACAGTATATCATATATACTGATAAACCAGTCTATATGATCCGTATATATATATATATATATATATATATATATATATATATATATATATATATATATATATATATATATATATATATATATGAATCCGAACGGCCCTCCGACTTCAGGCCCTTGTGCATGATATTCCGTGTGCAGTCCAGATTTACAGTGGTCTATGGCTGTTGATATCCATATACCACATACTCTTCCAAAGGACGGGAATATGCGTCCCGGGCCAGGTGCAGGCAGGTGTCGCAGGCAGGCAGGCAGACAGTAAAAAAATAATCATTTAAGACAAATTGTATTACAAAACCTGGTCTGAATCGAACTCGTGAACAGGGCAGTGTATCTTAGCAACCTCGCTATAAGGAGGTATAAAAGGAAATGATATGCACCCTATGTGATATGCTCAGAGAGTGCTGAGTAAAGGAGTGTGTGTGTCAGGGATGTGCATCTATTATAATCTGTGTACGTTTGTTCTCAAGTCTGGTATTTTGTTGCAGTCTTAACCGTTATTTTACATTGCCTCTATCTATAATTCTTTTAACATATATTTCATATATTGTTGCTTATTTCACGTCCATAGGAAACAGGCTATGCGTTATAAAACACTGTAAGAAAAAATGCAACGCATCACCTCGCCTCAAAAAGTATATAGTGGAGGAGATCAAAAAGGGAAGTGAATTGAGTTATGGAGGCGCTTCAAGGTTCTTCTTAAGTCGTAGGAAGGTGAAAAAATAGGGAGAAGTTGTAGTGTGTAGTGTTAAAGAGGAATGAAAGAATGAAGGTATACTCTGGATATAACTTATAAGTATGGAGGAGAGAATATAAGTGTTATAGAACAAATTGTCATCATCATCATCATCATCATCGAAAAACCGAGCACAGATCACCCATCCCACCCAACAAGCTTGTATCCCATGGTCTTGTCGCTCTGAATCATCACCCAAAGCTCCTCACGGGCAATGATCACAAATCCGGAGATGATAATGATGATACAATAGTAGTTACGGTAGCACTAAATGAGTGGTAGTGGTATATTCGTACTATATAGTTACAATAACATCCGCAACAATAGCATCAGCTGCCTTAAGAGTAGTAATAGAGCGTCGTGTAGTATTAAACCGCCGTCTTTGTCTGCCTCTTGGGGAAATATTTTACCAATTATAGCACGTGGGCGGGCAGAAGTGTTACCACCACCACCACCACCACCACCACTAACAGACTGAACTGAGCGGCAATATTACGCGAAAAACACGCATTATCTCGAGCATCACTGAGGCGCCGTGTTTGTGTGCGGTGTCGCCCTCGGCATGGTAACGCGTGCGTTTGGGCGAGGCCACCAGAAGTGGCCTCGGTTTGGGGCCCAGAAGCACTTGGCTGCGACACAAATCTTGGGAGGAACCAGGCATCCACGAAGGTTCACGTTTTTGTTGTGACAGCTACTGTGTCGTCGTGGCAAGCGTTCCCGGCAAAACTGCGGCCCTGCTTCCAGTACTCCCTCCCGCAGTGTTCCCCTTCTCTCTTCCTTCCAAGGCATGCTGGGCTGGCCGTGTTCTTGGTGGCTGGTATTGTGTAGTGATAAACAGCCAACAACTATTTCTGCTATTACAATACTTATAATGACACATCTAGTGGTACCATTACTAATAGCAGTAATGTACCTATTTTGTTGTTACAGCTACTACAATTACCTTTACCTCTATTAATTATGCTACCACCACCATTGCTATTACTGCTACTATTGTTGCTACCATAACTACTGCTGCTACTACTACTACTACTAACTACGGCAGCAACACCTACTTGTACTACTACTACACGTACGAATTCTACCACTTTCATTACTGTTAAAGTACAACTATTACATTGCTGATACCACTACCATTACCACTATGAAATACTAACTTTATTATAAATACTTTTACGCTTTCAATCACAGTCTTGAATTTTCAATGAGCAGTTTCTGCTCTTGAATCCATAACCATAATCCATATCTCTCTATCGCTATTTAATTCCGCTCGTAACTATTACTATAGACATACTCGTATTCCATTTTCTCGTCCATGCAGGCTCGTCACGCGCTTTGTTTCCTTCCATCATTATCATCTCCAGATTTGTGATCTCATTATTGTCCAAGCGAGCGAAGCTATAAGCTTGGACACCTATTTCAGCCGAAATCAGGTGTCATATAGGCTTGTAAAATGTTTCCAGGAATTCTTCTTCTTTTTCTTGTGACTTTTGTAGGCAAGAAAGATACAGGCGTAAAGGAAGAAATTTGGCACATAAAGTTATATTTCGTCTCTTAACTCATTGTCCAAGCGAGCGAAACGAGCTTTTAGCATTTATGCTAAAATTCGTAATATATTGTGCCTGACGACATTAGTGCAGTTGCGAAAGTAGTGCATTAGTGCAGTGGAAATAAAATGTGTTCGTAGCCTTCACAACAACAGTGTCTGAGTCGCCGAGGAGGCAGGCCGTTTGTGTTAGGCCTCATATAACGACTATAACTCGTGTTTCTAAAGCCGTTATAGGTGTTATTTAGGGTTAGCGTGGTGTTTTATACGTGGTAGGGTGTGCGTGAGGTGATAAATATGCCATTTCACCCGTGGGTACAGCGAGGGGGAAATAAATGTAAGTATAAACCTGTGTTATTGTCCAAGCGAGCGAAGCTTGCTTCAACATTCGCATATAACAAGTATGAAATACCACCACCACCACTACCACCACCACACCACCATCACCACCACCACCACCATTACCACCACCCCCATTACCACCACCACCACCACTAACCACCACCACCACCACCACCACCACACCACCACCACCACCACCACCACCACCACACCACACCACCACCACCACCACCACACCACCACACCACCACCACCACCACATCACCACTACCATCACCACTACCATCACCACCACCACCATCACCATCACCACAACAACCACCAACACCACCACCACCACCACCACCGCCATCACCACACCATTTTGTAGAACTTTTTTTTTAAATATTTTTTCAAGAACAATTTAGCACTTTTCTTTTCTCCGTAAAAAGTAAAGAAAATCAAAGAAGGGGATGGTGAAGGTTAGGTTGGGTTAGGTCAGGTTGTAATAGAAGTATTTTAAGGTGAGGGTATTCAAAAAGTTGACTTTAGCCTGTGCGAGCTTGGACACGTTCCACATCTTTAGTGTGGACGTCTATTTCCTAGTGTTTATTTTTTGCCTTTTCTAATTGTATGGATATTCTAGCTATTACTACCACTTCTGCTACTACTATTTCAACTACTGTTACTACTACTACTACTACTACTACTACTACTACTGCTATCTACCACTGTAACTACTTCCACTAATGTTACTGCTGGTGTTTTTACTACTTCTACTACTACCATTACAAGTACTATAACTACTTATATTACTACTACTACTACTAACATTTCAAAACCTTTCATCTACTACTACTACTACTACTACTACTACTACCACTACCGGTTAGCGCGTTCGGATCACAATTGAAAGGTTCGATATTTTAATCCTCACTCGGATGGTGAAAATTCAGGTTTCTATTATTGTCATTATGTTACCCTTGTTCACATAACAAAGAATAGGAGTGAGACGTCAGCTGAGTAGTGACCACACTGCACATTAGGAGTGAAATGCCAGCGATCTTGTCCTCGTCTATGTATTTTATGGTGGTCTTGTAGTTTCGTCGCCTCCGTGGTGCAGTGGCTAGCGTGCCGGGTTACGAATCTGCGGGCCCTGATTCGAATCCGGGCCAGGGCAAGTCGGAGACCAGCCAAAAAAGCTGTTATTCCTCCCTTTCGGGGTTGATAAATGGGTACCTGGGCTAACCTAGGGAAGGTAACTGTGGTAACCCGGGTGCATATTCTCCATGCGTTTGCCCTTTTCGGCAGACCGCTAGGTTAGGTTAGGTTAGGAAAACGTTAGGTTAGGTTAGGTTAGTTTAGGTTAGTATTAGGTTCACCAATATTACGTTAACTTTGTGTGGGAATCACAATGAGGTTATTTTCAAGAAAATCCTGTGGTTAGTTTGGGAGCTACAGCCATGCGTAGAGGGCAGCCAGCTGCCGAAATGGGCGAACGCATGGAGAATATGCAACCCGGGTGTCACACTAGCCCTTTGTCCCGGGGTTACGGGTCCTCACCCACCACAGGCTCTAAGGGCTAATGCCACGGAGATGAGCACCTAATGCCACGCGCAGCATAGCGTATGCTCCCTTCTTTACTTTACTTAGTTTTATCGAACGCTAGAAACTCTAATTTATCTTGTAAGTCTTTATTTTTCCCAGTGCTGTACTGGTGTCCCTTCACAGCACATCATTATTAAGATTACGAATATCAGAAGTGCATCTTTCCCCATTCAAGTTCAAGTAACCACATCAGTCTTATTCACGCTGTCCCATTCACTCGTTCCTTGTTACTTTGGAGCCTCAGATATGAAGCATATTCGATATCCATATCTCTGTTTTCTTTTATAGTTTTTTCGTAGCTCTAGTGTGTTTTATTTTTTTTGTTTCATGTGTGATTTGTTTCGTCATTGTCTAAGTCTGTTCTCTCTCTATAGACTATAACAGTGAGCTCGATCTGCCATCTGGTGGCCGCCTGGGAACCTCCCGTCAGCTCAGGACGTCGGGTCTCGGGGTGTCTGGCTTGACTTATTTTCCATTATTCCCTACCAAACCAGCTACAATTAAGTGTTGTCATGGTCAACATAGGTTTATGCAAAAGGAAAATATACGAGTTTTACATTATTCATGGCGTTATAATGAGGATTGTTGGCAAAATAGAAGCATTCGACCACAGGTGTCCTACAACATTCTACTAAATACTGTAGAGCAGGGGTGGGTAACGTCTGGCCAGCAGGCCGTATAAGGCCCGTAAAACTATTTGGTCAGGCCCTGCCAAGGCAACCACAGACTAGACTCGAAGTCCAATAAATCTAGTTTTTTTTTTCCATACCAACATAAATCGTTATAAAGTGCATGCATAATACTTATAACGTAAATTTCAAGGGACAATCATGTCCATTACGGGACGGATAGGACACATAGATGACGGGACATACACGTATAATTCACTTATGGTTCTCGTCGGCTAAAAAAAACAGGCTGATTTTTAAGTTGGTAGTTTTGTATGGCCCGCGAATGATGTCATGAATATTTAAATGGCCCTTGGTAGTAAAATGGTTCCCCACCCCTGCTGTAGAGGAATGTTTCAAGGCGGGTGTATGGGTAAACATTACCTTCTCTTTGCATGCATGAAGGTAATATTAACGCATACACCGGCCTTGAAGCATTTCTCTACAGTATTTAGTAGAACGTTGTAGGACACCTGTGGTCGAATGCTTCTATTTTGCCAACAATCCTCATTATAACGCCATGAATAATGTAAAACTTATATTTTCATTTTGCATAAACCTATGTTGACCATCAATCAATCAATCATTGGGGGCATACGCCGGGGGGCGCGTCGCCTCGCCCACCCTACGACGCTACTCCTGGGGGTCACCACGCGCGAGTCCCCATGCAGGCTCCTTTCCCATACCAAGCAGCTCCCGACAAGAAACATCAACTTGCCCCAGCCACGAGCCTTGTGGGCCTCCCGTGCCTTGGCCTTGGCCTCCTCCATCCGGAGCCTTGGCCTCCTCTACGCCGGATTGTCTCTTACAGATACAACCCGATGTGAAGGATCGGTTTCAGGGTAGCGTGCCACATGCCCATATAGCCGAAGTTGGCGCTGTCGGACTATGCAGGTAATAGGCCTCGATTCAGTCTCACGGTGCAATCGCTGATTTGACACGTAATCATCCCAGCGATACCCAATGATTCTGCGAAGAAACTTATTACCAAAGGCATCGATTCGTCTCTTCAAATCGCTATTTAGTGTCCATATCTCACAACCATAGAGTAAGACAAGGATCACAAGCGACTAGAAGATCCGGATCTTTGTCCACCTGCACAGGTACCGACAACGCCAAATACTCCTACTGAGCGAGTCCATAACACCGTGGGCTATGTCAATCCGCCGTAAGACTTTTTGACGTGACCCGCCGTCATTATGGACTACGCTACCAAGGTATGTAAAACTTTCCAAGATCTCAATGTCCTCGCCGCACGCATGAACAGACTGTACTGTTTCATCTAGTAAGCCTCCAAAGACCTGGACCTTGGTCTTAAGCCAGGAGACCTCAAGTCCCAAAGGCTTTGCCTCCTCGTGCAGCGCCTCGAGAGCCATCACCAGGACCTCCAGCGACTCAGCAAAGATTACTGCATCATCGGCAAAAACAAGATCAGTGATCTTGGTGTTGCCGAGGGATGCTCCACAATCACTTTGATCTACAATTTTGCCCAATACCCAGTCCATACGAGTGTTGAAAAGTGATGGGGCAAGGACGCACCCTTGCCTCACTCCTGTATTAACAGGAAAGAAGCTGGATACACCTGCCCCACACTTCACATCACTCTCAGTCCCAGAATACAGACCAGTCATCAAACCAATAGTCCGTGCAGGAATCCCGCGAAGTCGTAGAAGATCCCAGAGTGACTCACGATGCACTGAGTCAAACGCCTTCTTGAGATCAACATAGGCTGCAAGCATCCCCTGTCGAAATTGACGTCGGCGTTCCATGTTGTGACCATGACAACACTTAATTGTAGCTGGTTTGGTAGGGAATAATGGAAAAAATGTCAACCCTGACCCCCCCGAGACCCGACGTCCTGAGCTGACGGGAGGTTCCCAGACGGCCACCAGATGTCAGATCGAGCTCACTTTTAAAGTATTCTCTCTCTCTCTCTCTCTCTCTCTCTCTCTCTCTCTCTCTCTCTCTCTCTCTCTCTCTCTCTCTCTCTCTCTACCCGTCAGGGTGGCTCGGTTGGTAGAGGTGTGGGCTCGTGTGCAGCGTCCCTGCGTTCGATCCCACCAGGCTCCCACCAGGTTTATCCTGGCGTGGTGGCACTTTATATAGTCAATAACCTTGTCGTTGGTACTTGCAAAGTGTCTAGATAGGATCAAAGTATCTTATCTTATCTCTGTCTCTCTCCTACCGTACTGTACATGCCTTATTCCTTTGTGATCAAGCTACCTCACTCCCCAGTATTTTTTTCTCTCTCTCTCTCTCTCTCCTCTCTCTCTCTCTCTCCCCCTCGTCTCTCTCTCTCGCTCTCTCTCTCTCTCTCTCTCTCCCCCTCTCTCTCTCTCTCTCTCTCTCTCTCTCTCTCTCTCTCTCTCTCTCTTCTCTCTCTCTCTCCTCTCTTTTCTTCGCTCTCTCTCTCTCCGTCTCTCTCTCCCCTTCCCTTTTCTTCGTCTCCTCTCTCTCTCCTCCCCCTCTCTCTCTCTCTCTCTCTCTCTCTCTCTCTCTCTCTCTCTCTCTCTCTCTCTCTCTCTCTCTCCTCTCTCTCAGCTGCCATGCTTATTATTCGCCTCAAATATCATCGCTTTCATTTAATATGAGCCTCCTCTTGTCTTCCATACTACGCTTTCAAGCCTTAGCTCCGTATTTCCAAATTTTACCCTGCAGTGTCGCCTAAACCTCTCCTCAATGGAGCACGTCGGGGGAAATATCTACTTGAAATATTATGGAAGATTTACCTCGCTTTAAACAGTTGCCTTTCCCAAAGGGGGTTCTGTGAGCGTCCTCTTAACCTTGCCTCCCTTCCCATCCCACCTCATCCCCTTTCCCCGGGGACGGTCTCCTCTTTAAAACTACTTTAAAAAAATTCGGGGGCCCAAACTTTGTTTTTTTTTCCCTGGTTTTTTGGCGACTTGTCTTTTAAATTGTTTTATACATTATGACTTCTCGTAGCATGATATTAATAATAAAAGGGAATAATGTAAAAAGACACGGGATACTGCTCTACTAAAAATGTGATACAAATTTTTCAAACCTTTCGACCTGCCCTTGAGGCACTCCCCTATAGTGTTTACATAATGAAAAGTATAATATTAGTAATAATAAGGGTAATAACAAAATAAAATAAAGGGGGATTAAAGATGTCATTTTCTTTATTTGTATATTTTTTTTACCCTTCGTATCATTTTTTCCCGCAACTCTAAACTTTACGTCTTTCGCTTTACAGATTTTTTACTGTTACGGCGAGGCTTTACTGGTGTCAGCTTCCGTCTATCTTCGTCCTGCTTTCGTTTCGAAACTATTCTAAGCCTTGGGCCGGGGAATTTTTTTAAAAATGAAAATTCGGTGGGTTCTGTCCCCCTTGAGCAAGGGAGGGGTTTTGGGGTGGTGTGTGAGGTCCGAAATTCCCCAAAAATATCGGTAAAAATTAAATAAAACTGGGCTCGCCCGGGAAGGGTAAAACGGCATGGGGTCCCCCCCCCAAAACAAACAGGAAAACCCCCCACCCCCACCCCCACCCCCACCACGCACGCACGCACGCACCCCCACGCACGCAACGCACGAAACGCACGCCCCCGCACCCCCGCCCCACCCCGCACCACCCCGCATACACCCAAAAACCCCCAAACCCACACAACCCACAAAACCACACCCCACACACACACACACCCACACACACACCACAAAAACACCCCACAAAAACACACACACACACACACACACACACCACAAAACACCACACACACCACACACCCCCCCCCCCTAAGTTTTTGCATTTGGTAAAAAATTTATGTATGAAAAACAAAATATAAAATATATTTTTTGGGAAAAAAATTAAATTTCACTTTTTTTTTCCCAAATATCTATATTGAAAAAGAAATTAATAAATACATCCCGGGAAAAATTTTTAAGTTGCTTAAACCCTTGAAAATAAAATTTAACAAAAATGGAAATAAAAAATTGACGCGCACATTTTCCCATTAAAATTTTTGGGAGGGTGAATGTGAAAATTCTTTTTTTTTTAATAAGAGTGAACATCGCCGCGGTTATTTTAGTATTTGTATACGTGAAGCTTCCACGGGGCATTAATTTTTTGTATTTTAACCCAAAGAGTAATATTAAAAGGGTTTTGGGTTTTGGCAGCCCCCAAAGAAACGCCATCGTTTTTGTGTGTAAGTTGAATGTAATGTATGTAGGGATTTAAAATTTTATGCGTGAGGGATTTAGGTTTTAAATTTTTAGTTTTAATGGATGTAGGGCGCATGTGGGGGATGTTTTTTTTTTGGAAATGTATTTTTTGTTTTGGTTTTTTTGGGTTTGAAAATTTTTTTTGTGAAGGCATTTTTCTTTCTTTTGGGCCTTTTAAAAAAACATTTTTTCCCCTTTATTTGTTTTATAGGGTAAACAGTACCTTTTTCCAAAGGTAACTGAAACCCTTTTTTTCCTTAATTTTTTTTTCCCCAAAAATAAAAAAATTATTTCCACCAAACAGGGGGGAGTTTAGTCCCCATTTGGCCCCTTTTTTGTTTTTTCCTCCCTGGGGGTTTTTTAAATCGTTTGTTTTTTTTTTTTTGGGTTTTTTTATTTTTTTTTGTCCCCCCTTTAAAAAAAATTTTAATTTTATCCACTTCAAAATTTTTAAATTTTTTATATTTTTAATTATTTTTTCTTTTTTTTTTTTGGGCCCTATTTTTTTTTTCTTTTTTTTTTAAAATTTTTGAATTTTTTTTTTCTTGTTTTATTTCCTTCCTCTTTAATTTTTTTCTTTTTCTCTTTTTTTTTTTTTATTTTTCATTTTTTAATTTTTCTTTCTTTTCCCCCTTTTTTCCCCGGGTCCCCTCTCTTTTTCCCCGGTTTTAAAAATTTTCCCCTCCCTTCCTTTTTTCCCCTTTTCCCTCTCCCTCTCTCTCTTTTCCCCTCTCTTTTTCCTTCCCCTCTCTCTCGTCTCTCTCTCTCCCCTCTTCTTCTCTCTCTCTCTCTCCCCTTCTCTCTCTCGTTCTCTCTCTCTCTCCTCTCTCTCTCCTCTCTCCTCTTTTCTCTCTCTTTTCTCTCCCTCTCTCTCTCTCTCTCTCTCTCTCTCCTTTCCCCTTTTTCTTTTTGAAATTTTTTTGTTTTTTTTTTTTATTGTATTTTCCTTTTTCCCTTTTTTTGCTTATTCTGCTTCTTCTTTTTTTTATTGATGAGTTTTTTTTTAGTAAAACGCTTTTTACATGGTGCAAATTTCCCTTTATCATAAACAAAATATAAATAAATAAATAACCCCCTCATGGGGAAAAAATTCCCCGTTTGCTGATTTTATTTTTTTTTTAAAACGCAAATTTATCCATGGTTTTTAATTTAAATTTTTATCGGGAAAACAAAATAAAACCAATGGAAAGCTAAAAACAATTGCCTTCTATTGATACCCGTCATAAAAAAAGTTGACCCCAAAAGTTTTACTTGGGCGAAGATTTTTAAGTGAATATTAAGTTCATGCATATTTCTTCTAGTCTCGCAATGGCATTTCTTTAGCGTGTTTTTTCTTTTTTTTTATTTGAAAAATTTTTGAACAAACATTTACGAAGATTACAGTATATCATTTAGGTAAACCTTTTATATGATAGTTCCCTAACCCCTATATCCCCTGTCGGGCGCCCCGCAGGCCCCTATTTCAGCCCCGCAATTTAAACCCTGTCGCGTGTGCAGTCCAGGGATACAGTGGTCTATGGGTTACGGCATTTGGGGAAACCCCGACAATTATTTGTTTAGCCCTTGGCCCCCCAACATCATATTTTTTTTGGATGTTTAAAAAGCATTCCTTTTTTCGCCCGACCAAATTTTTTACTTTTATTTTTTCGACTAACTGGGTTTAAAGTTTTTTTCTCTCTTTATCCTTCTTTTTGTAAAGAGGTTTAAAATTCTTTTCCCCCTTTTTAATTCCTTTCTCACGGGATTTAAATTTTCTCTTAATCACTTGTCGCAATTTACTCACAAAATTTAATCTATCTTTTTTTCCCCTCTAAAAACTTTACCTTTTTTTTCAAAAATTTTCTCACTTTTGTTTGAAATTAGCGGGGGGTATCTCTCTCTCTCTCTCTCTACCCCCGGCTCTCCCCTCCTCTCTCCTCCTTTTCTTCTCTCTCTCTCCTCTCTCTCTCCTTCTCTCTTCTCTCTCTCTCTCTCTCTCCTCTCCCTCTCTCTCTCTCTCTCTCTCTCTCCCCTTAGCATAACACAAAACATTTTCCCTTTTTTCCCCATTAATTTCCCCCCTCCCACTCTAATCTCACCCTTATCTCTTTTCCAAAATTTTTCTTTCTCCCCCCTCCTTTTCCCTTTTCCCTTTTTCCTCCCTTATTTTCCCTTTTTTTTTCCCCTTTCCCACCTTTGGGCCCAAATTTTCCCCCATTTTCCCTTTTCTCCTCCCTCTTACCTTTCCCCCTACTCTTCTAACCTATCCCTTTACCTCTCCTTCCCATAATTTTTCCCCCTCTTCCATCTCGCCGCTCCAAATTGAAAGGACTCCATGGCCCAAATTTTAAAGCAGCGACCATTTAAGCGCAAAAATGCAAACTGCCCCCCATACCCCACCCTTTCCTTGTTACCAAATGAACCCAGCCAAAATTTTCCCCGAGTTTTTGTTTTTTCCGGGGCTTTTTTGTTTCGCTAGCTTGGGGTCTATTTGGTTGGGGGAACTTGGGCTATTATTTTAGTTGGTTTGGGGGTGTTTTTTTTGGAAAATTGGGCTCTTTTGTGGTAGTTGGGTTTTTTGGGGGTTCATAGGCCCAAAAAAACGTTTTTCGTTGGGCTGCGGGGGGTTAGGGGGGCTGGCTGAAACTCTTAAAGAAAGGGTCTCTCTCTCTCGCTCTCCCCCCCCCCCCCTTTTCTCTGTCTCTATCTCATTCTCTCTCGTTAAGTGTTTTTTGTCTGTTTTTTAAATCCAGTTGAAATTTTCTTTTGTTATTGGGTGCTTTTTTTTTTTTTTGTCTCTTCATTGGGGTTTATTTGTTTATTTAGTGATTTTGTCTCAGTTAATTTTTGTGTGGGTTTTCTCTAATTTTTCATATTCTTCTACATAAATTTTTTTTTACTTTAGTCCCCTGGTTTTTTGTTTCTACTTTCCCCTCCCCACAAAAAAGTCGTGAAATATTTTGTTAATGTTTTTTTTGAATATTTCTTATGTTAAGGTTTTTTAAAATAATTTTTTTTTTTCCATAAACTAGGGGTTTTTTTTTTTTTTTTTTAGAAAATACTTTTGGGTGGAGATAAATTTTTCCGATGCCACGTCACCCTTTTCCCTCATTAAATTTTCAGTCATCATCCCTTTGTCATTATCATTTTGATCTAAACGAACAAAAACTTTTTGTATTTTATATTTTAATTAATTCCCCATAGTACCAATAAAAAAATAGCAGCAGTATTATTTTTTATTTTAGTAGTAACAGTACTAAGATAATAAGCAGTAGTAAAAGTAAATTGGGGTAGTATAGTATATAAAAGGTAATTTGCTGTAGTAGTAGGATTTGTTTGTAGTAGTTTTAATGTCCTTTCCCAACATACTACTAAGCCTCTTCGCTAAGAATCGGGGAAAAACGGGGATAAAACCTGTTTTCAATAAATATATTTTTGATAAATTTCCCGGGTTGTTTTTCTTACAGATACAAACCCCATGGGAAGATCGGTTTCAGGTAGCGTGCCACATGCCATATAGCCAAGTTGGCGCTGAAAGGGGCTTGCCCGGGAATAGGCCCTTTGATTCAGTCTCACGGTGCCTCGCTGATTTTACACTAATCATCCCAGCGATACCCCCTGATTTTGCGAAGACCCCTTTTACCAAAAAGGGATTGGGTTCGTCTCTTCAAGTCACTATTTAGTGTCCCTGTCTCACAACCATAGAGTAAGACAGGGATCACAAGCGATTTGAAGATCCGGATCTTTGTCCTCCTGCACAGGTACCGACAACGCCAAATACTCCCGCTGAGCGAGTCCATAACACCGTGGGCTATGCCAATCCGCCGTAAGACTTCTTGACGTGACCCGCCGTCAGTATGGACTGCGCTACCAAGGTATGTAAAACTTTCCAAGATCTCAATGTCCTCGCCACACGCATGAACAGACTGTACTGCTTCATCTAGTAAGTCTCCAAACACCTGGACCTTGGTTTTGAACCAGGAGACCTCAAGTCCCAAAGGCTTTGCCACCTCGTGCAGCGCCTCGAGAGCCATCACCAGGACCTCACCAGGAAAAAAAAAAAAAAAAAAAAAACGTAAAAAAAAAGTATATTTCCTGCACAGCATTAAAGCCAGACTCACTCGTTTTATTTTCACCACTGTATTGTTGCGTAGAACTTGACCGCGAGTTCCTGAAGGAAGCTTTACATTGCAAGACAGAAGTAAGACAAGCACGCGACATGAAGGACACGCTCACAGTTGTGAAGTATCTCAAAGAAAGGAACCCCTTCTCCTCAGATCCAGGCTTGCGTAATGTCTCGACTGGTGTTCATGCGCACCCTTCTGTAAATGTTGATAAGGCAAAGGCCATTGGAAACAATATCTTGGCCAGAATGGATGGACAGACTACTGCTGAGTACACATTTAGAAAGAAGGAACAGGCAATCACCATGGTTATGAAAACTTTAGTGAAGATTGATGGTGAAGCAGTGCAGGTAGATTCTCAGTTACTCTTCCAGCGACTCACAATTGCTGCAAAAGCTTCACAAGATCTGGCATCAGTGTTCATGTATGAACTGTGTAGTCATCCTCCAGCACTGTTTGACACCTCCATGCTGCTTCGAAAGCCGCAGAAGCCAGTGCTAGCGGATGCCATCTGGGCACTTCACCCACCTGACCTTCCAGGAGTCATAGGTCTTGTTCAGTATGTGCTGGATGGTGGAGCACTTTTTTCAGCGCATCCCGTGGACACGTGGATCCACATACAAGGATATCTGCAAGCTGTACAGTGAGTATGTCACAAGTAGGTATGGAGAAGCAATTGTCGTGTTCGATGGTTATCAGGGCACATCCACTAAAGACATGGAACACCGCAGGCGAGCAGGTGGGAGGACCGGACTCACTGTAACCACATGCACGTCACAATGAGTAAAGAAAAATTACTTGCAAACAACACAAACAAGCAGCAGTTCATTAACATGCTCGTGATCACCTCCAGAATAAGAACTGTCAAACATACCATGCTCCTGATGATGCTGACCTCCCCATAGTGCAAAAAGCAGTGGACTCTGCTGCCACAACAAATAATGTGCTCATTGGTGATGACACTGATCTGCTCTTTCTCCTAATATACCACACCAACCTTTCAAAGTCACATGACCTCTTCTTTAAACCTGAACCGAAGAAGAACACAAAAAAGCCACGTATCTGGAACATCAAGGCTATCAAGCAACAGCTGGGACCCAGTTTATGTACTCACATCCTCTTCATCCATGCAATAACAGGTTGTGACACTACCTCCCGCCTCTATGGCATTGGGAAGGGAACTCCTCTCAAGAAGTTTAAAACCAACAGTGACTTAAGAACATAAGAACATAAGAAAATAAGGAAGCTACAAGAGGCCGCGAGGCCTACACGTGGTAGTTCCTGTCACCTAACACTACCTACATCCACCTTTCATCCCCATCCATGAACCTATCCAGCTCCCCTTTAAAGCTCCCTAATGACTCCCGACTAACTACCTGTCTACTGAGACCATTCCACTCATTCACCACCCTATTTGTGAACCATTTTTTTCCCTATTTCCTTTCTAAATCTACGCTTTTCCAGCTTGAATCCGTTACTTCTTTTTTCTACCCTGGTTAAAAGCCGTAAGAACTTTTCCTACCTCTCCTTTATTAAATCCCTTTATCCATTTAAAAAAAACTTCTATCAGATCGCCCCTTACTCGGGCGTCTCTCGAGTGAGTGTAATTTTAATAATTTCAATCTCCTCTCATAACAAAGTTACGCATCCCTTGTATCATTTTTGGTCATCCTTCTCTGCATTTTTTTCTAACAACGCTATATCCATCCTGTAACATGGAGACCAAACTGAACTGCATAAGTCTAGGTGAGGCCTGACTAGAGCCAGATAAAGCTTTAGAATAATTTTCCGCACTTCTACTTTTAACACTTCTGGTAATGAATCCTAATACTCTATTAGCTCTATTTCTGGCCTAAATACATTGTTTCCTAGGTCGGAGGTCTGGGCTCACCCTCACTCCAAGATCTTTTTCACCTTCTGATCTTTTTTCAGCGATACATTGCTTATGGTATATCTATTACCAGGGTTTTTTTCTCCCAAACATTCATAACGCTACATTTATAAATATTAAATTCCATCTGCCATCTGACTGCCCCACTCGTTAAGTTTATCTAAGTCTCCTGCAATAGTTTACGCCCAGACTGTGATCCAATAATCCTACCTAACTTAGTATCATCAGCAACTTGCTGATATCACTGCTAATCCCACTATCCAAGTCGTTGATGTAAATCAAAAATAGTAATGGTCCCAAAACAGCCCCTTGGGGAACTCCATTTGTCACCAGTCCCCATTCAGATTTGGAACCATTAATTGTAACCCTTTGTTGCCTATTACTTAGCCAAGCTCTGATCCAATAAAGAACCTTCCCATCTATACCATGAGCCCTAACCTTATTTAAGAGCCCGCTCGTGTGGTACTTTGGTCAAATGCCTTACTAAAATCCAGATATATTTATCATAATCCTTATCATTATCTGCCGTCTCATAAACTTTCCTATAAAAACTCAATAAATTGGTGAGACTGACCTACCCTTGGTGAATCCATGTTGTGAATCATTGATCAAACTATTTTATCTAAGTGCTTTCTAATGTTTTTTTGCAATAAAAGATTCCAATAATTTACCCACCACTGATGTTAGACTTACGGGTCGATAATTTGCTTTAGTCCTCTGTCTCCCTTCTTAAATATGGGGAAAACATTTCCTTTCCTCCACAATAATGGCACATCGCCTATCTCAACCGATTTCCTAAAAATGTGCCTAACGACTCACTAACAACCTCCTTGCATTCCTTTAATACCCTGGGAAAACACTTCATCTGGTCCTGGTGATTTAAATGTTTTCATTTTTTTTTATACCCTCCTCCACCATTTCCCTAGTTATCACAATATCTTTGAGTTTCTCCTCATCGCTTCCTTGAACATCGTTCACTATCAGGTATCGTCCCCGTGTATCCTCCTCCGTAAAAACACTTAAGAAATAATCATTTAGACTCCTACACATATCCTCATCCGTATTTAAGACCTCACCCTGTCCTGACCTTAAGGCCCAACTAATTCCCTTGTCTTTGTTTAATAACCTGATTAGAACCCCTTTGGGTCCCTGTTCGCCTGTTCTGCAAATTTAATCTCATAATTGTTCTTAGCAACTCGAGTTAATTTCTTCACTGTCCCCCGCCATCACGTTTATACTGTTCTTTGTTTACCAATCCTGCCTTAACCTTAAATAAATGTTTCTTTTACCCCCAATTTTTGTGTTTTAAACTTGGTGGTCATCCCTTTTGGATACTCTTTATGGACCTTATCTCCCTATAAGGAATATTTCTTTTCTGTCCGTCAATTATATTCCTTACAAATGAGATATAATCATCCTCGGCTCCGACCTCACTTCCCCTTCTAACCTCTCTAATTTCCTCCTCAGCCCTGACCTCACTTCCCTGTCTAAACCGCTCTAATTATCTCCTCAGCCTCGACCTCACTACCATATCTGACCGCGCCAATTACCTCCAGGTGCCTTCCTAAACCTTCATAATTTTGGCCTTTCCAGCTGACAACGCCTTGTCCTGGGGGACTTTCTGCTCCTCCATCCCCACCTCTTATTAATAACCTCCAGGTGTCCCTTCTTAAACCCGCATAAATTTGGGCCCTTTTTGAAAATTTGGTATTCGATGCCTATTGCCACTTAATTTTCCAACTTCCCATTTTAAGTTAAAACTGATCTCATAATGGTCGCTATTATCTAAATTCCCCCCGACCTCCACATGTGTAACAAATCGTCTCTATTTGTCACAATAGATCTGAATATTATCTCCTCTAGTAGGGTCCTTGATTGCTTGACTTAGGAAGTTATCCTGGATTATATTAACAATTCATCTGCATCCGCTGTCACCTATGATTAAAACCCGTCTATATTCCTAAGATTAAAAACTCCCACCACGCATAATCGATTATATCTGCAGGCCTTGTTTATTTCTTCCCATATAGGAGCTGAATCCTCTTTACATAAGTTTGGAGGCCTATACACTACACCCAAAACCATTTTCTCAGTTCCCTCCGTAACCTCTACCCATATAGACTCTATGTAGACTTCCGTCAGCAAGCTGCAGTATTCGACATGCAGTCTGCCTCCACAGCAGATATTGTGTCAGCAGGAGAGCATGCTTTGCTGTGCCTGTACAACGGGAAGCCTGGAGAGCGACTTGACTCACTACGGTACAAGCGCTTTTGTGAGAAGGTGGCCACTAACACATCTTATGTATAGCCACAAACTTTGCCACCTACATCAGCAGCAGCGAAGTACCACAGTCTTCGTGTGTACTACCAGGTGCAGCAGTGGAAGGGTATTAAAGATGAAAGCCTACCACAAGAATGGGGATGGAAGGAAAGTGATGGAGGGCTTGTTCCTATCCAAACTGATTTACCACCACCTCCGTGGTGCAGTGGCTAGCGTGCCTGGCTACGAATCTGCGGGCCCTGGTTCGATCCCGGGCCAGGGCAAGCCGGTGACCAGCCTACCCAGCTGTTCTTCCTTCCTTTCGGGGTTGATAAATGGGTACCTGGGGTAACCTGGGGAAGGTAACTGTGGTAACCCGGGAGTCACACTAGCCCTGTGTCCCGGGGTAACGGGTCCTCACCCACCACAGACTCTAAGTGCTAATGCCACGGAGATGAGCACCGCATGCCACGCGCAGCTTAGCGTATGCTCCCATCTTTTACCTTACCACAGGAACTTCTACGGGTCATCCGATGCACCTGCATGACAGACTGCAGCAGCCTCAGGTGCTCATGCAAGAAGTATAGTCTGGAGTGTTCTGTTCCATGCAGCAACTGCAGAGGATCAGGGTGTGCCAATGCATTTAAAGGTACATGTGATGACGAAGGAGATGAGGATGAGTTAGATAATTTACATTGATTATGTCACAGATTCAGATTCAGTAAGAGTTAGAGCAGGATTCATGTTAATGAGTGTGCCTTATTTTTGTGTGTGTGAATGTTAACTAATGTTTCCCTATATTTAATCAAGAAATTTTAAGAGTTCAGTTTCAGTGTTTGCTTCTACATAAAGTTTTTAAACGTATCCTTTTTTATTTCTTTTTTTTTTACATTTAATCATATTATTACATACTTTGAAGACAAATTCATAATTATAAATTTATAGCACAGTTCCCAGAAATATTAACTGACATAATATAGGCTATATTATCACGAAATTTTGCCTTACATGTGCCTTCCCGACTCTGTCGTTTGTTACATGAAGCAAAATAGCGGTACTAGGATATAGTTAAGAAACCCATTAAAAAATTACTTTCCACCACTTGGATCACTTAGGACTTTTTATATGTTATAGAGGACACTTTTATCAGTAGTAAACCGTTGGTAGAATTTATGTTGCAATTAGTGAGAGTTTCACCCCTTTTTTCGCACAAAATGCCTGGACTAATTGTATTAGCTTTGCATTAGCATATTTAGTTTTCTGATAAATTAATAAGAAGCATGCAACAGTTATCACTGTACACATGTTATCATACAGAATGCAGGTGTGAACACGCAGTGATCAGCATCTAAATGTGCACTCGATTATATATATATATATATATATATATATATATATATATATTAACCATGTTTACAATTCATAATGAAGTCAATTCGCACAGCAATTTAATATACAGCTGAAAAGTACTACAAAAGTAATACTAATATATATATATATATATATATATATATATATATATATATATATATATATATATATATATATATATATATATATATACCATGTCTACAATTCATAATGAATAGTCAATTCGCACAGCAATTTAATATACAGCTGAAAAGTACTACAAAATTAGTACTAATAATGAGCCGTAATAATGTGTAACAGGTGAGCGAGTGAAGCGAGTAGAGCTGGTATTACCCATATTGATGACGTTATTTAGTTTACGCAATTTTTTGTATGATCCTTATCTCGTTTATCAGAAAACTTAATATATACGATATAATATAAGTAAAAATAATTAAGCACCATGCAATAATTTGCATAAACTAAATAACGTCATCAATAGGGGTGGGCATCAGCAGCCGCGTACCCTCCTTGCTCACGAGCCTCCACCACTTGCTATATAAGTAGGCCTTTGGTTATCTTCATTTAGGTAAAATATGGTGCAAGCTATACTTTTGAAATAAGTAATGATATAGCTGTGGAACGTGTGGCTATATTATGGTAGATCAGAGGCTACAAGTGTACTTGACACTCAAGTCTTTAAGTGTCAAGCTTCATGACAAGTCCAGAAGAATCTCAAGAGGTAACCATACTGTGTTTCATCTTGAGAAGCTGAAGGACTTGACATGTGCCCATGAGTATGCAGTGTCAGTCTCAAATCGGTTTGATGTGCTCGGTGCCCTCGAGTACCCTGTATAAATGTGGGATACCTTCAAACGTGAAACTCTACAGGCTGCCAAGGAGTGTATTGGGGAGCACCCGAGGTCAAGGCGTGGTTTTGTCTCGTCGGAGACGATGGAAAATATTGAGAAGAGTCGCGTTGGCAGGCTTGCTGGGAACCAGGACCAGCACAGGGCTCTGTCACGCAGGACTAGAACCTTCCTGGGGAGAGATAAGGAGAGGTATGTCAGGAGTCTCGCTGAGGATGTCGAGGGCCTTTTGAACGCTAATGACCTCTGACCCGCCTACCGAGCCCTGAAGAAGCTCCGTTTCAAGTCTCCATATCTCGGGCGAGTGCTATTTGAGCAGCATATGGGCGCCTCGTGTCGGACATGGATGGGCAGATGGGTCGTTGGGCTGAGTACTTTGGACATTTCTTAACAGTGAACCCTCCAATTGAGCAGCTTCACACCACTGGATCCAACTATCCATCTATCCATCTATCCAACTTTCCTCCTTCTTTTGTTTCTTATCCTATCCCCTTTCCTTCTATTCGCCTTGTCTCGTTCCTTCCTTCCCCTGCTTTCCTCTTCTTAGCTTTCTCTCCTTTTCTATCCATTTACCTCTTTTCTCCTTCTATTTCACTTTTTTTTCCTTACTTCTTTCTCCTTACATTCTCCCTTTTCTCCCTTATCCCCTTGCTCTCTTTGCTTTTCTGTCTCCAACTTTTCTTCTTTTTCTTTTCTCACTATTGACTATTTTTTTTCATCTCTCTACTTCATTTTTTTCTTCTTTCTCTCCGACTTTCCTAATTTCTTCGTTTTTTTATCTCCTACCATCTTATTCCATTACCATCTCCTAGCGGCGCTTCGTGTCCTGGTGGAACGCCGACGTGAGTTTCGACAGGGGATGCTTGCAGCCTATGTTGATCTCAAGAAGGCGTTTGACTCAGTGCATCGTGAGTCACTCTGGGATCTTCTGCGACTTCGCGGGATGCGACTTCGTGGGATTCCTGCAAGGACTATTGGTTTGATGACTGGTCTGTACTCTGGGACTGAGAGTGCTGTGAAGTGTGGGGGAGGTGTATCCAGCTTCTATCCTGTTAATACAGGAGTGAGGCAAGGGTGCGTCCCTGCCCCATCACTTTTCAACCCTTGTATGGACTGGGTATTGGACAAGGTTGTAGATCAAAGTGATTGGTTTGGTAGAGAAGTGCCCTCGGCAACCCCAAGATCTCTTGATCTTGTTTTTTGGCCAATAATTCAATAATCTTGTGCTGGAGTCGCTACGGAGGTTCCTGGTGATGGCTCTATGGTGGATGGCTCCTGTGATGTACAGGATGCAGAAGATCTTTGGGACTTGAGGTCTTGTGGCTCAAGACCAAGGTCTAGGTGTTTAGGGCTTCAGATTGAAACAGTACAAGTCTGTTCATGCGTCACGGGCGAGGAATTGATGATCTTTGGAAAGTTTTACATACCTTGGTAAGCGCAGTGCCTAATGCCGGCAGGTCCGTCAAATAAAAGTCTTATGTCGGATTGCATAGCCCACGGTTGTTATGGACTCGCTCAGCAGGAGTATTGGCGTGTCGGCACTGTGCAAGAGGACAAAGATCCGGATCTCAGTCGCTGTGATACCTTTCTTACTCTATATTTGTGAGACATGGACACTAAATGCGGAACTTGAAGAGGCGAATCGACACCTTTTTGGTAGCACGTCTTAGCAAATCATGGGGTATCGCTGGGATGATTACGTGCCAAATCAGCGATTGCACCGTGAGACTGAATCGAGGCCTATTACCTGAAATAGTCCGTCGCGCCAACTTATGGCAGGGTAGAGCAA
>JACEEZ010001021.1:0-25848 GCA_016584305.1 Chionoecetes opilio | reverse complement strand
TCTCTCTCTCTCTCGAATGTTCATACGGTGTGTAGCTCAGGACGTGGAAAGTTAAGCCACTAGTTCTCTAGTGTGTGTGTGCGTGTGTGTGTGTTTGTGTGTGTGTCGGGGCGCTGTAAGTAGTGTTTCCAGTGACGTCATTTATCTTTGAATTGTTAACCTTTAAAATTGGGGATGATATGGCGCATCTGATCTGTCGGGCTTGTGTCACCGTTGTTGGTGTTTTATGGGGATTTATGTGTACTGTTATTCTCCATATCTCTTTGTGTGTGTGTGTGTGTGTGTGTGTGTGTGTGTGTGTGTGTGTGTGTGTGTGTGTGTGTGTGTATGTGATCTCGTATATATGATTCTTAATTTTAATACTGTTCCTTTTTTAGTTTGCTTTTTTATTTAAAATGTTTTGCACAGTGAGCATTCTTGATATTTATTTTTTATTTTGGGGGTGTGGATTTATTATGTTTGTTTCGTTTTAGCAGTTTTTTTTATCATTATGTTCGACGTTTTAGTGAATTATTATCATTTTTTGTCCCATATTTATATCGTAAGCAAAGTTTAGTAATGGCTAATGGGTTTTTTTCTAGTGTATATTTATGTATATATTGTTCATCCTATTACTTTACATCGCACTTTGGTCGACTGAATGTATAACTTCTATTCATACAATGAATTTCATTTCATGAAAATGAATGAATGTTCATTGATATAAGTCAGAGAGGGACTTTAGTCCAGTCAAATTATAAAATACCTAGAACAAATTGCTTCAGAAGGTTTTTTTGCTTTGACTGGTTCATTGGACCCCACTGAACATCATATCGAAAGTTATCTCAAAGTTACCCCCCCTAAGTGCCCTAATTTGCATAAATTCAAGATGGCCGCCATGTCAGAATTCAATGTACAGCAAACTTTTTTCTGGGTGGTTTTAGGGCCCATAAATGTATTGCCAACAGAGAGGAATGTGATATCAATCTATCAAATAAGGCTAATTCCGTCATGATATGATGTCACTATGACGTAGTATTACGTCATGTCATGACGTAGTCCCTGATTTTTACTGAAAATAGACATTTTGTACCTTGTTATTGTAATTCCCTGTAGAATTTGGTTTTGATTGCTGTTTCTTTAGCCCTAGAACACTCTTTGGGACCAAATACTACCTACTTATTGCAATAAACCAGCTGCACTACTTACCGTGAGTTACAAGTCCGTGTCGTCCTCAGTCACGTCAATAGCTGTGCTATTGGAACAGGCATCACCACGACATTCACTACAGGCATTTGTACATTTCAGGCCTTGCTTTCTGCAGCTGCATCTGTTTGTGGAGCAGTCCCCTTTACACTGGCACATTATACACTTGAGAATATTGTCAGGGGCAGGCTGACAGTCCATTGTTCTAGGCATAAGTTTGCCCTGCAGATCCTGCCATCTCCAATCTACTGCCCTCAATGCACAGTCCTCATCCTTTGACATCCAACATTTAGCTTGGTAAAAGGCTCGATATATGTGGTACTGTCCGGCATCCAGTGTGGGTGGAAGATTTTGTATCTCTACGCTGGAAGCACACCTCACTACTTTGTCCTTGAACTTCCTTATCCTCAGTGAATCTAAGGACTCTGTGTTCTTGCCTCCGTATAATTCTACTAGGACCTTCTCCCCCGAGGTTTTCATCTCCTCACGAGTGGAACAATCCAACACTTGCTCCAGCTGCTTTGCAAACGAAGTGTTTGACATCGCCTTTTTGAGAGGTAGTCCCTTACCAATCCCGTACAATCTCGAAGTTGTGTCACAACCTCCAATGGCATGGATGATGGGTAACAGGTAGCACAGCTTTTCACCCAGAGAAGTCTGCAAAGCATTGATCTGCCACTCTCTAATTTTAGTGTTTTTATCTGGTTTCACTGCTTTGTCCGATCGAAATGTCAACTCATCCATGTCCTCTTCAGCATGGTGACAAAGTAACACCAGAAGGTCGGTGTCTTCTCCGATAACATGTGTAGCACCAATTTTTGCGCACTTCACCCCAGTCAATGCAATCAAAAGATCAGCGTCACCTTTGCAGTGCAATGTTTTGATACCCTGGGTTTGGAGTTTTTCAGACAGGAAATTGATGAATTTCTGCTTATTTTGGACGTTTCCCAAAAAGTGTTCCTTTTTCGACTTTAGCGCCATGCTGCCAGTGAAGAACACCTGTGGACCAACTGCACCCTTTGATCGCCTGAGATGAGTCAAATATTTTGTGGAGCTGTCCGTTTCATATCCATCGAAAACGACAATTGGATTTGCAAACGTGTTCACATACTTGACGTACGTAGAAGCTATAGAGTCAAACGTTTCACCCCTTTTCCAGGGAAATCTATGTAAAAGAGAACATCCATCGAGGACATTGTACACTGGTTTGCTGTCACGCGTCTGCTGGCCTTCATTTGATGAAGTGGACGGTAGCGCATCAGCCAGTTGTGGCTTGTTTGCTTGGCGGAGAAGACCGTGTTTATCAAACAATGCTGTCGGTTGCGCAGAAAGTTCATATTTCAATAGATCGTCCAAGCTATAGTCACTGTTGTTAGCTAGAATTAGCAGCCTCTGAAAGAGAAGCTGAGGGTCAATTTTCAGTTTTTTCGCCATCCACAACCAGCTGTTTCAGTCCCATTCTTTCTATTTGTTCCTTCCTTCTGAAGACAAAGTCAAATGCGTTTTGTCCCATCATTTTGTCCAAGATAGCTTCTCCGACTTTCCTTGCTTCATGTGGGTTACACGAGGCACTTGCAGTCACGCCAGTGGCTACGCTGTGCAATGCTCCTTCTTCTGACACGAATGGGTTGTAGTCATTGAGGTACTGGAAGATCTCGTAAGTGTCTTTATGATCGCGTTCCTTCCGTGCAACAAAAAGGTCCTTATGCTGATCACTAGTACTGTATGTTGCACCTGTAAGTTCCTGCATCGATTCATTGATGTCAGCACAGGCGGGCATTGCAAGAAGCCAGCGTGTCCGCTGCTTCTCTTCCATACCCCGGCCTCTTGTCAAACCCCCTGTGGTTTTGATTGTCCGCATAAGAGCCTGTTCGATGACTAGGTCACTAGGCAACCCAGCCCAGAAGCGGTCACTGCGCCGGATGACAAAAAGACCAGAACTGAACTTGTTGTAGACATCAGGGTTTGTTTCTTTCAATTCCAGCATATCCTGAAGATGGATCTGCACTGATTTCACGTAGTGGTTGTGTCCAGATGCGGCAAGATAGGGATGCATGTCCTGGAGACACCTCAGGTACAACTGAAAGTCACCCGTTCTTTGAGATCTCAGAAACGTCTTCAGCAAATCCACCATTCCCATGTACTGATACTGAAAAATCAGGGACTACGTCATGACATGACGTAATACTACGTCATAGTGACGTCATATCATGACGGAATTAGCCTTATTTGATAGATTGATATCACATTCCTATCTGTTGGCAATACATTTATGGGGCCTAAAACCACCCAGAAAAAAGTTTGCTGTACATTGAATTCTGACATGCGGGCCATCTTGGAATTTATGCAAATTAGGGCCTTAGGGGCGTAACTTTGAGATAACTTTTGATATGATGTAGAGGGGACTCTAGGGAACTATTTAAAAAAAAAAAACCTTCTGAAGCAATTTGTTCTAGGTTCGGCCATATTCAGCATAGTTTGACTGGACTACTTACGGTATAGTAATTCTATATCAGTTATTTTGTATTTATGATTCCTGTTTGTTTGGAAAGCGTGTCAATAGTTATGAGTGTGTTGTGTGTACTTTCTGCCCATTTTTTGGTATTCGAAGTGTTGCGTAAGTTTTGTGTTGTAATGGTGAACTGTTTGATCATTAATTTAGAAAGGCAATCTTTGTTTCATTAATTGTTTACATCAGCAATGTTGTGCGGTGTAGCGGAGAGCTGGATGGATAGATAGTGGTAATTGTAGTGATGATAGTAGTAGGGATGTAACATGTCGTGTGTGTCGTATCTTCGTGTTGTTGTAACACTCCCTTCGTCGTGGTGTTGCAATCTAAAAAAAAATATTGCGGTATACATTGTCGGGTGTTGTGGTGTAACCATGGTGTTGTGTGGTCAGTATTAAGAGACAAAAAGTGGTGTTGCCCAGAAGCAGGTGTTGTAACACGCCATTTCCTTCAGTAACAATATTAACAAAGAACAATCCTTCAGTTTTAATCACACAGGTGTCCCAGCGAAGCATTCATTAGGTACTTTGGAATGGTAGTCGTGTGTGTGGAGGCTGGCGGCGCAGGACTTCATGACGGTGAGGGAGGCGCAGGCTGTTGTTGATGCATTGCCGCCCAGTCGGGTGTTATGTGACGCGTTGTTTGTCTTGAGGGAAGGTGTGTGTTCTGTCTTGCTCTGTTATGTTTCTTGTTATTTTCTGGTTTGTCTTCTATCTTTACCCCCAACAAAGCGACATGGTGTGTGAAGCTTAGGAATTTGTGTTTCACCGTGACGCCAGGAAACTTATCCTTATGCTGTGAATTTAATTAAGTGTTATATATTTTACCCGCGGCTTGAGTGACAGTGAGCCGCTAGAAACGCTTCTTCACAATCTCCTGGATAGAAAGACGGGAATTTAGACCGAAGGTAAATTCATTGGTTGAAAACTAATCATGAAAAAACATGTATGTGTAAATTGTCTGCAATTCCACTGTAATGCCATTTTACCTTAAAGAAAGACACAACTGAAGGCATTTCGGATTACAGAAACAACAACAAAAGTACTCTGTGCCAGATGAGGTTTTACACCTGATTAATAGGGTTAGCAACGACAAAAAATATGATTAAAATGGAAATAGTCTGCGAAATCCACTGCTGTACTGAAAATGAAGGAGAAAAACACAACACCATGTCAAATCACATTACAATAAGAACAGTAAAATTATCACCAAACAAAAGGTGAAGCTCGGTCCTGCAAGCCACACTCAGGGAGATAGATTATTTGAAGCTTTATGGTTTTTTTAGTATTTTTTTTACTTGTGTTCCAAAAGGTCAGAGACCCTTGTGATCTATAAATGATTAAATGTAGCTATGTATACTTATGTGAGAGAGAGAGAGAGAGAGAGAGAGAGAGAGAGAGAGAGAGAGAGAGAGAGAGAGAGAGAGAGAGAGAGAGAGAGAGAGAGAGAGAGAGAGAGAGAGAGAGAGAGAGAGAGAGAGAGAGAGAGAGATAGAGAGAGAATAATATAAACTGAAATCATTCATAAATCTCTTCTTGAAAAAAAAGTAACATCATACAAAACAATACATGATCGATCCAAGACACAAACAAATGAAGATCCAACAACAAAAATAGGAAAACAATAACTTCCTCGTCTTCCTTGTCTTCCATCGCCTTGGATCAGACCATTTTATTTGTATGAGCACCTTGAATAATTGCATATCAGCAGTAACATGAAGGTATTTCATGCCTTGAGCTTTCACAAATTGCTCAATCAGAATGAGAACCGTTAGCACGGTGTCTGGATGACTTGGTTGGCCATCAATCATAGGCCCAAAGACATATTTGGTTGCTTTTCCAACATTGACATTTTCCCTGGCATTAGCAGTCATGCACCCAGACCACTCCAATGGTATGCCATCCAGGCTTTGAGTTGCTTCAACAAGTCACTTTACATCGAGCACTAAAGAAGATTTAATGCTATCATCTATCGTTACAACTTGCATAAATACAGTTCCCATGGTGATGCCTGTTGTTATGTCTGGGGGCAAAGGCTTGGTCGGACCTTGGTAATGATGAAGCACAACTCCTTGCATTTTACTTAGTTTGAGGGTCTTCAGTTCGTTCATGGCTAACCGGGGTATTTCTATAGTTGTATCGTCTTTTTCGGCTTTTGTCATCATGAGGTTGTGTAAACTCCACCACGAGGTTATGAATTTCCCTGTTGCCATTAAGGGTATGGATCTGAAGGTCGTAATTATCAATCCATGATCCAAGACTCTTACCATCCTTGTTGAGACCCTGTGAAGTAAACCCGTTGTCTGCAGTGTATTTAGCACACGAGGCACGGAACCTCATAACCTACTCGTAAGTTGACACATAACCATACTCGTGCAATACTGACACAATCTCCTTGGAACCAAATCTGTGATGGAGTTTCACAGCCAAGCCAAGTTTTGTAGCATTACATCTGTGTGTAATGTGCGATTGTATCGACTGGGCCAAACTCAGTGACTGTCTTGTTACACTCCCTTTTTCGATAACTAAGATGGGATAAAAGAACAGCAACGTTTTCACTTGTTTGTTTTTATGGCGTTTTGGCTTCATAACTGGGTGAAATTGTAGGTTGAGTCTTGTTCAATAGACTTGGCCTCATTCCTAATCTGATTGACACCTTTTGTAACTGGATTTTTCGTCTTGATCATGATCGGCCAATTCGTGTAGTTTGTGGGGAAATGTGTTCCCTGAAACCAACAGACTTGCAAAACCCAACGGATGTGCAATTCTATCAACTGTCCCCAAAAGAACCCCACCAAGTTTTAAATCAGTATCCAAACGTGTCATGGCATCTTCAGAGTCAACGTGGTCCATATATATAGCGTGGCCAGCTAAGTGATGTCCATATATGACTTGGATCTGATGCCCATGGCATTCAATACTGGAGCTATGTCGTTGTACTGGATGATACGGGTGTGCTTGAAGCATGACGTTCTCTAAAGAACACTCTGTGACAGGCTTTATGATACTGCGCATCGGCAGCATGCAAATCTCCAATTGCTCCAGATACTCTAATTCTCACAGCAGTCATAGTCATCCTTTCTTTCGTCACATTTGTCTAATATTGTTTGCTTGAAGTTCTTCTTTCCTGGTCTGTGGGATGTCCTGCTTTGCATCACCTCTTTCCAGCGACTCGGGTTTTTCTTGTCCAATGGTAGGCATTTTTGTCCACAAAATATACAGAGTATCTTAAAGTCAAAGTGTTCTGATCTCTTCCGACGCACAGGCGGCTCACTATGCGGTCTTTCGTGACGATATTGCCTTTTTAATGTTGATATATGGGTTTTTGACGTATATGTCGACACACAAGATCTATGACACTGCACGTTAAACTCAGAGCTGTTTTCCAACAGCTTTTCAAGTGTTATGTGAACGGTCTCCAAACGCTCTTTGCTGGCAGAAATGATGGTTTGAATCCTATCCTGGCCAACTTTGGTAAGTTTTTCATCAGTTTTTTGGCACTTGAACAAACACGCTGACATGGTGGAACGACGATGAAAGACTTTTCTAGCAGCAAAGAGAGTCAATAAACAAGATTTTCAAACGTGAAAGCTGATCTCTGAGAAGTGTATGGATGACAATTCTAATAGTACAGCGGGTAAGCTAACCTATTGTGCATTATTTGATAAAAGCACCAATTTTGGCACAGAGGTAGACCAATATATTATGAACAAATTTGGATGTGGAGCCATCGCCCAACTGCCCCCTGGCGGCCGTGGCGGCCATTTTCCAAAATGGCCGCCAGCAGACACCCAAAAGACACACAGAAGTTAGATAAAGTTTGCTGCTGAAGGTTTTAGTGAATGTTTATTGAATGTTTTTAATCAGGACATGCCAGATAGCTCTTAGTCACATTTTGAGAGATGCTGCTGATATTAATTAACATATTTAGGCTAATTGCAGATGAAATGGCGACAAGGAAACCCATGATCAGGCATCAATCTGACTTCCTTGTGAATGGGTAATTCATTTAAGTTGTGGAAATGTTATCTGACCTTATTCCTCTGTCTGTCAATAGCTATTCTGGACACTGCCCACGCCAATTAGATGCCAATTAACAAAAATTTTTAACACAATATGCTAATTACATCGATAATACACAACAAAAACAGAACCAGATAGTGATAATTATGGTGGGTTGCTCATCAGATCAATCCTGGGCAAGTCAAATGTTTACTTCTGTGGTCAATTTGGGCACTACTACCATTTTAATTATCATGTTAATTAACACATAATCTGCTAAATGCAATATGCAATAAGTTTTACTGTTTTATAGTACCTGTGTACTGTCTGGAACAGTTCAGAATCTTCATCTTTAAGTTTGCGAGTTCAGTTCTGAGAGCACTCCCCGTCGCAAACACACAGTGGTGTTCTTTTCCAGATTGGCCTTCTTCCCCTTTCACTTATTGATGCAGCCCTTCTGGCATTTGCAGGGGAACAACTTTCCCCGCAGACCTTGGATGCCTCGGGAGCGTTGTCCAGAGATGTTTTGTACATGTCGCTGGTCTTGATCCAACCCCAGTCGGTTTTGGGGATGACAATGTTGGTGCAGGAACCAGGCCTGACCCAGACATGTCCGCCCTGGTATATTGCCTCGTGACGTGCTGCTTCAGGGCTGCACTTGTCGGTGGGATCAGCTGGACTTGCTTTTCTTTGGGAAACAGTTTGCGGCGTGACTTGTCGATATCGGTTTGCGTGCTTGTTCCCGTCGTAAAGCGATGACGAACCTCTCGATGGTGTGCATGGCATCTTCATCAATATGATCCGGTGCAGTGGGAGAGGTCATGAGTGTCTGGGTCAGCTGAGGTAGAGCTGTCCCCCCACTGCCCATGGCTGTCCTCGTGCCATGTCCGGCGAAGCAGGAGACCGTGTCGCAGCCCTCCGATGATTTGACGTCTCACAATTTGGGCAGCACGCGTTAGGTGGACAGCATCAAGGTCTCTGTCCCGTTCACAAGCCTTTGCCAGGGTATCGCCGGGGGTCTTCATTGAATGCAAGCGGACAATTTGCGCCCCCGGTGCTGTGCACACATGTTAAGGAAAGTGAGCAAGCAGTCTCTGCTTAAAACGGGTCGTGTGCACCCTGCCCTCATGCTTGGGCTCCAAGCTGTTCCATCCTTGACCCTGTATAACTGCGCCCGGTCAGCAAGTTTGAAGACCGGGGACGTCTCGTCATCCAATGTGAACTTCTTCAATAAACACCACCAGCTTGCGAAAGCAAGTCCTGCTATTCGTGTTCCATCGTCTGTACCCTTTGCCCGCCATTTCCTTAATCTTCCGTGCGCGATTGTACAAGTTCAGGAGACAAATTTTGGTGGGACTTTTTGGCCTCCTGTTGCAACCATGTCCCCAGCGTTCAGTTTCGTCAGGAGGTCCATGTCCTTTCCCGAATCAGTGCGCACGACCTGACACGCGAGTCCAGTTTTGGAATGTCCGCAGCTTCATGAAGACCACACTACCCGGAACTTCCCCCGCAGAAGAAGCATTTTCACTTCTTGGTGTTTCGTCTCAGTACTTGATGGTCGTGACAGATACGAGTTCGCTTTGCGGGCAACAACTAACTCTTCTTCGTCGGCGCCTAATTTCAGGTGCCTCTTCTCACTCTGTCTAACTTGGTCTTGTTATACCTCAGCCTGGAGGTCTTGTGGTATCGTGCATTGTTGGCGCTCAATGCTGCTTCAACGCCACTGCCTTCATCTAATCGGCTCAACAGAAAGAGTTGGGGAGCAATCCAAGCTCATTGAACCTTCTCAGATGTCCAGCGAGAATGCTGTAGCTGCTCCCCCTTGGGCTTGGAGTGTATTCTTTGGGGGGGACTTGTCACGACTTTTGGCGTCGTTTCTTGGGATATGAAGCATAATGACCAGTCTGTCTCTGTTGCTGGTTGGGCGCAGGTAGACGGAGCTGCTTCTGCACCACGAGGCTCAACGAGTTTGAAGCTCTTCGACATGTTCTGGAAATGGAAAAAGACGAAATTGTATGAAAGGAGCACTCAGAATCCAAGTGAAATTAGGACATGTTTCAATTGAGAGATGTTTGTCATGGTTGTTTGCTAATCTATGAATAATTTTACTAACTCGATAATAAGATAGATTCTAAAAACACATGGGCACCTTCCTTTGGGTGGGGTTTAAATGCTACCCTACATTAGCAACAACACGCAACATAATGTTTGCACAACATTGCAGATTCAAAAAACAATAATTTTTTCCTGCACACTTACTCAGTACATCTCATTTACCTAGGGGTAAAATCTTCCTCGGCAGCCACATGGCGGCCATTTTGGAAAATAGCCGCCACGGCCGCCAGGGGGCAGTTGGGCGATGGCTCCACATCCAAATTTGTTCATAATATATTGGTCTACCTCTGTGCCAGAATTGGTGCTTTTATCAAAAAATGCATAATAGGTTTGAACATCCTCGGTAAACCGCCCCACTATAATGGGTCAGCATGGCAGATAGATTTGGGTCACCTTACAGGATTGTTGAAAGCCGATTCAGTTGTACAGCAGGGAGTAGATGACATCGGACAGCAGTCTGGTTTCCTTTTGTGGTTAATCTAGAAAATAAAAAGACTTGTGTATTTATTTATATAACTACATGTGTATTTCAATATCTGTTACAAATATATGTGTATTTATGGTTTTGCGTGTGTTATACATTCGATTTACATTTCCTATAGGATTACTATCTTGTCAAAAAAAAAGTCGTGCTAATTTTTTGGCCTCAAATCATTCAAAACAATGCGTACAAAGGCAATCATATTTTGTTGTAAAAACACCAACTAATATATATTGATTGGTGTTTTGGTGGCCATATTGGATTTCTTCATGGTAATAAGTGTTCCAAATATTATTTTATTGTTTTAATCAGATTTCTAGTACCCCAAAACATAGGTTGCAGCCTTAAAATCATATTTCTATTATAAATGGTTCAAGCGTTACGATTATTTACGCAAAAATGCTGACGTTTTGGCAGCCACCTTGGATTTATGCAAGTTAAATGTTTTCTACATACTTGTATTTGTTTGAAATTAATTCCACATATCTCCTTATATTAAATATATGACCAAATTTATTATCTTGTGGTGTTTACATAAAAAATAATGATATTTTCAAGAACTGATTTTCGGTGGCGGCCATCTTGAATTTTGGCTATACAAAAAAATGTTCAATGATGCCAGAGTGGCATCTTGCAGTTTCTATGTCAGGAGAACCTAATAAGCCATAATAAACCAAAAAACGTTGTAATCCAGACATTGCAAGGTTAGCCTGAAAATCGGGGGTCTGCCTCTTGACTAATTTACTGTATTGTTTTTTTCTTCTCGTTGAAGCCTATAGCGCCAGTAGATACCCTCAGTTTTTAGGCACACGCTGCCACCTGTTGTCTCAGCGCCGCACTGGTTCTAATCGTCCTTGTACATTCTGGTCTCTCTCTCTCTAGCTTTAAAAATGTATCCTTGCTAGGGCTGCGGTGGCTATCAATTAATATTATCAATCTTCAGAATGGTGGCGAAGAAAAATCAAGGAGTATGATACCCCGAATATATTCAAACAACACAAAAGTGGACATCTGGTGAGCAGCCAAAAAACATGAACCAAACAACGAACTGCTCGGGAACTAAACAATAGTAATATATGAGCAGGGGTATGCCACCCTAATAACTTCCTGTACAGCAGCCTGGAGGAGGAGTATTGCGGCAGCAATCTTCAGTAACGTAGTTACCACATCAGGCAGCGGAGAGTGTTGAATGGTGTCGGGACAGTAGAAGGGCATTCTGGAGGAGCGCCAAATTCTTCAGAAGTGCCTTCAGTGGAAGAGAATAGCAGCTTGTGGTGGAAGTGTTGTCGGGTTGAGAGCAGGGAGCTGCCTGTCTGTCCTGTGTAGAGCGGCTAAGGGGGCACCTTGGTTAAACTACCCCCCACGCCTGGACACGGGTGGGGGTGTTGACGTGGCACCGGCCAACAAGCACTTGATAGGCGAACCATCGCATGCCGGTGAAAGTGGTATTCACCTCCTCAGGTAGGAGGGAACGAGGCAGGTGTAGTTCCTCACACTCCTATGTATCTACTTTACTGGTAAAACTGATCAAATGTGTTTCGTTATAACCTATCTAAACACACACACACACACACACACACACACACACACACACACACACACACACACACACACACACACACACACACACACACACATACACTACCACACACAGACACGCACTACCACACACACACACACACACACCCACACACACACACACACACACGTGTGTGTGTACTCCGTAGTGTAGTGGTAGCACGCTCGGCTTCGACAAGTGCGGGTTCCATCCCTGGGCGCAGCGGAGACAGATGGGCTGTTTCCTTAAAACCCGAGCCCTTGTCCACCCAGCAGTGAATGGGTACCGGGTGTTAGCCGGGGGTTGTGACCTGCTCTCCGGGGTGGTGACTTCGGCCAACACTAAGCACTAAGGATGAATGATAAAAATGTTGATATGGAGACGGGGCCATACGAGTGTAGCTCAGGCCCTGTAAAATTCAACTAGATGAATACAACTAGATGAATACACACACACACACACACACACACACACACACACACACACACACACACACACACACACACACACTTGTTTGATGATTTTGATGCACTCGTTTAGAAGGGTCACGGCATCACTTCTGATTGCCATCCATGACATATCTTGCGTCACTGCTTTTACCTCGATTGCTGGTGCGGCAGGTAAGAGAGAGAGAGAGAGAGAGAGAGAGAGAGAGAGAGAGAGAGAGAGAGAGAGAGAGAGAGAGAGAGACCAGGCACGTAAGAAACAAAATATATAGAAACATTTCTCGATTTCTTATCTCCTGGCGTATTTGGCAATTCTTAAGTACCTGTGTGTGTGTGTGTGTGTGAGTGTGTGTGTGTTTCTCTTCCTCATTTCTAAGCAGGCTGTGGTCTTTCCCCCTTTTACATCGGTCATAATAACCTTGCCGCAGCCACATGCTTAACTAGGGGGGGGGGGGGGGAGGCACTCAGTAGAGCACATACCTCCGCCCGAATATTTCTCGATGACGGGTGTGCGAGCGGCGGGGGGGGTCCAACATGGTCAATTTTTACCCAGATACGATGAATTTACGAGAAAATGTAGTTTACCATAGTGTGTCCTAAGGCCTCAGTGATCCCTAGAGCGCTAAAACAGAAAACGGAATATGTTTACCCAAAACTAAAAAAAAAATAGGAAACATATTTTATCAATTGGTTGCCATGGCAACAGTTGTGATTCGATTTCATCCAAAATTAAATCAGTTCTTCCTTATACTAAATAGACTTGGTATACCAAGTTTGGTCCAAATCTATACGAAACTTTTTGAGAAATCCTGTACACTAACAAACAGACAAACAAACAAACACAAACAGACAGACAGACAGATCGGGGTGAAAACATAACTTCCCTCCAACTTCGTTGGCGGAGGTAATAATTCATACCCTCCGTCTGACTCCAAGGAAGGTTAAGTTAATCCTTAAGAAAACAGAAAACGGAACCACTGCGCAGGTACACTAACTGGAAGGAGGACCACTCATGCAAGCTTCCATAAGTCGTAACACCTTGCAAAATATCGAGTAATGAAGCTTCTTTGCTGAGTCTAATTAGCTCTTGATTCCTGTGTAAGAACTTTAAGACGTCTCGAATTTTTTTCCCTTCTTTTTCTCTGGGTGGATGGTGTGTTTTTTTCTTTATTTTTGTTTTGTTTTCCAGTTTAATTAATGATAGTTAAAGAAAAGTTATTGTTGTCTTATTTTTGTTGTTGGATCTTCATTTGCTTGTGTCTTGGATCGATCATGTATTGTTTTGTATGATGTTACTTTTGTTTCAAGAAGAGATTTATGAATGATTTCATTTTAAATTTATCCTCTCTCTCCTCTCTCTTTTTCTCTCTCTCCCTTCTTCTCTCTCTTCTCTCTCCTCTCTCTCTCTCTCTCTCTCTCCCCCTTTCCCTCTCTTCTGCTCTCTCTCTCTCTCTCTCTCTCCTTTCACTCACTCACTCACTCACTCCACTCACCACTCACTCCCCACTCCTCACTCACTCACTCACCCCAATCCCCTCACTCACCACTCCCCTCACCACTCCACCACTCACCACTCCCCTCCTCTCTCTCCTCTCTCTTCTCTCTCCTCTCTCTCTCTCTCTCTCTCTCTCTCTCTCTCTCCCTCTCTCCCCTCTCTCTCTCTCTCCTCTCTCTCCTTCTCTCCTCTCTCTTCTCTCTCTCTTCCTCTCTCTCTCTCTCTCCTCTCTCCTCTCTCTCTTCTCTCTCTCTCTTTTATCTCTCTCCCCTCTCTCTCTCCTCTCTCTCCCTTCTCCTCTCTCTCTCTCTCTCTCTCTCTCTCTCTCTTTTCTCTCTCTCCATCACCTCACTAAACTCACTCACTCACCCACTCATCTCACCACTCACACTCACTCACTCACTCCACTCATCACTCATCACTCATCATCACTCACTCACTCACTCACTCACTCACTCACTCACTCACTCACTCAATCACTCACTCACTAACTCACTCACTCACTTCACTCACTCACGCACTCACCCCCACTCACTCACTCACTCACACTCACTCACTCACTCATCACTCATAAACCTCACTCACTCACTCACTAAACTCACTAAATCACTCACTCACTCACTCACCATAAACTCACTCACTCACTCACTCACTAAATATTTTAATTGATATTTTTGAATTGTGTATCCTGTTTCATGGTGTCATAGCAAACTTTTGTTCTGTTCAAAGGTGGCAGGGATTAAATTAGATTGTGGAAATTATGGGGGTTTTATAACAATTATGAATACATTGGCAAAATTATATGACATGTACTGTTGAAGAGGTTTAAGTTGTGGGCTAACATAGACAAATGCCAGGCAGGGGAACTCAGGAAGGGCGAGGATGAGTTGAGCAAATAAGCCCTTGAAATTACTTTGCGACCTTGCTAATTTTAAAGAAAAGCAAATTATAGTTTTATTGATTTAGTAAGGCAATGATAGAGTCCCCGGGGGGAAATTAATTCAAGTGTTGCAGTCGTGGGGTGGGCGGGGTAATGCTGCGAGGGAAAACAGGCCATGTACGCGTGCACCGGACGGTATTTGCGGTCTGCGACCATAGGACGCCACGGCGAGGGGTGCGCCAAGGGGCTCCATCTATCTGTTTACTGTTCACCATATAATGGACCAGCTTGTTTAGGATGCTGGGGGCTTTAGGTTGGGCCTGATGGATTTCTTGTAGACTTGCATATGCTATTACTTATGGATGATATGGTAATACTGGCACGTCAAGGGATTCATGTTTGAGAAAACTGAGTTTTAGTACTGGATTATGTCGTGAATATGGAATGGTTTTAAATGAAAAGAAAACAAAGGTTAGGGTTTATTCGCGGCACGGCTGAAGACAGAATCCTTTGGCAATGCATGACAGGGGCCGTAAAGTTTTTGCTAGGAGTCAGGAAATATACCAGTCCGGATTCTGTATGATTGAATCAGGCATACAACCAGCACAAGATGTACTTGCTAGGAGGAGGCGAAATTTTCTTGAATCACTGTTGAGGGCACCAGATGAAGGGGAACCTTATCATTTAGCGTTCAGGTTGTGTGAGGCCGCCAATACTCCGGGGTACAAAGTCTTGACACAGGCACTAAAGTATGAGAGTATTGTAAACCCACTTGACAGGGTGGCTAGACGGATTCAGGAGAAACCTCAGACTGCCTCCAAATATGTCACATATAGAACACAAATCAACACCGGACTCTCTGTACATTCAGTGTATGTAAATAGGGATTTTATCCCGGATTATAAACACCAAGCATGTACGAGGCTACGTACGATGTCCCATAATCTTAGAATAGAAACTGACAGGAGAAATGGAATACCGAAAGAACTACGACTGTGTTCATGTGTAGAAAATGCAGTGCAGGATGAGTCCCATGTGTTGTTGCAGTGTCCAATCTCCAGCCAATGTAGAAGCAACTATGTCATGCTAGACTTCTCCAGTATGGATAATTTGATGGGTACAAGGGATAAAGTAGGCTATCTGTGCAGTTATATATATGATGTATTGAAATTATATACGTAAGGGATGTGTCACGATAGTAGACGTGTTTTGTTTGTTTGTTTTAGGTTAATATGAAATATGTAAGAGTATAAATTTGGACAAATATGAGGAAATTATACATGTAATAAGGTAAAATGTTTGTGAAACTTTTGTCAATAAACTAATAATAATAATAATCTCTCTCTCTCTCTCTCTCTCTCTCTCTCTCTCTCTCTCTCTCTCTCTCTCTCTCTCTCTCTCTCTCTCTCTCTCTCTCTCTCTCTCTCTCTCTCTCTCTCTCTCTCTCTCTCTCTCTCTCTCTCTCTCTCTCTCGTCTGCTTTTGCTTTTTCGCTTCTGCATTCCTTTCACTCCTCCCTCCCACCTCGTCATCTCCTACCTCCTGCTCTCCTACTTAATCTCCTTTCTCTTGTACGCTATCCCTTCCTTCCTCTCTCTCCCCTTCCATGTTTCCCCTCTTAATCCCTTCCTCTTTCATTCATCCTCTTCTGTCTCTCTCTTATTTGTTTTCTTTCTCTCTTCTACTACGTTTCCCCTCCTCATCCCTTCCTCTTTCACTTATCTTCGTCTGTCTCTCATCCTCCTTTCTTTCCTCCTCTTTCTGCTTTCCGTTCTCCTCATGAGTATCCTACGCTTGATCCTCGTCCCCACTTCTTCCACCTCCTCCTCCGTTTTATTAATTTTCTCCTCCTCCTCCTCCTTTTCCTCTTCCGTAATACCTCCTAGCGTACCCATTGACTCAAGATCTTTCGCGCTTTACATTATCCTTCTTTAATCTACAACTTTCCTCCAGTAGGTAGAGTGTCTCCTCTCTCTCTCTCTTTCTCTCTCTCTCTCTCTCTCTCTCTCTCTCTCTCTCTCTCTCTCTCTCTCTCTCTCTCTCTCTCTCTCTCTCTCTCTCTCTCTCTCTCTCTCTCTCTCTCTCTCACCCTCCTTCCCTCCCCCGGGACTCAGGTAACAAGGTTGGAAAGTTAGTTGAAGGAGTCAACTTTATGGACTTTGATTATCTTGCAAGGGTATACAGTCTGTCATTGATTCCCCCGCCGCCTCGGGTGACGGTACAAACTCCATGCCGCCGACATCTTCATCATCATCATTGTCGTCATTGTTATTGATAGTATCATCATTCTCATGTGTGTTTTTTTGTTTGTTTTTGTTTAATCGTATTTTGTTTTATCTTGCATGTGTAAAATTATAAGTGTTCAGGGGAATATTAGGAAATCCCAGCAAGTAATCGGTTAAAGAAGACGAGGGTAAACCTGCGGGGTGCCTCCAGGTGTGTGGGTTACCTGGCTGGAGGTGAGGCCGCCGTCCATGCCGCCAGGACAGTATTAGAACAGCCAGGATGCGAGTTGCGGTCACGGTGTATTCGTAACATCGTAAAAACTAAAAAGTGTCAGTTGAAAAGCAGACCTCGTCAAAGGTGACTCTATGCCAGTGATTCCCAACCTTTACACCTTGGAGGAACCCCGTAATATTTTTTCATATGCCAAGGAACCCCTATATATAGTATACTAAATATATATATAAATATAATATATAAAATAATAAATATATAATATATAATATTGGGTTTTTTTTTATACCGTATATATAAAAATATAGATAATATATATATAATATATAAATAAAATAATTATATATAGATATTTAAAATTATTAAGATATAAATATATGATATATAGAAGAATATAAAGGGTAATATAGAGATAATATATATATATATATAGATAGATAAGAGAGTAATATTAGAATATAATAAAATAAAAATAGAAAATATATAAGAGATATAGAATAATATTATTAGATATAATAATAATAATATATATTTATATAAAGATATTAGATATTAGATATAGTAGATATATATATCTATGATATAATTTTTATATAAATATATTTAGATATATATAGATAGATATATATAGATATAGATATATATATAAAATATATATATTTTTATATAATAAAAAATATAAGATATAATAAAAATTAGATTATATATATAATTTTTTATTAATATATATAGATAATTTTGATATATTAGATATATATAAATATTAAAAGAATATATATATATATATATATATATTATAGATATAGTATATATATATATATATATATGTTATAGTATAATATATATATATTATTATATATATATGATAAAATATATATATTATATAAAATATATTATATAATTATATATATTTTAAAATATATATATAAAGATAATATAGATATATATATATTATATATATATATATATATATAGAGAGATTTATATATAATTTTAGTATATATATATAGAGATAATAATATATATATATAAATATATAATATATTATATATATATATAATATATATATAATATATTATAGAGATTATATAATATATAATATTACTATATATAAAATATATATATATAAAATATATATATATATATATATGAATATATATATTTTTATTTATATTATTTTATTTTTTTATGAATTTTTTATTATTTTTAGGGTAGTTATGTATTATATATTTATTATATATATATATATATAGATATAGAGTATAGATATATATATATATATATAATCAATTATTATATATTTTATATAAAAATATATATATTATTATATATATAGTATTATTTATTTATTTATTTATATATATATATATATATAGATATAAAATATATAAATATATATAATTATTTATTATTATATATATATGTATATAATCTATATATTATATATAAAATAATTTATTATTATTTATTAATTATTATTAAAATATATATATATAATATATATATAAAATATATATATATAATATATATATATTATATATATATATCCCTATGACCTATATATATATATAGATATTTATAATATATACCTAGTATATCTAGATTATATATATATATTTATATATACATATATAACTAATATGTTATATATATTAATATATATTATATAATATATATATATATATATATATTATATAATATATTCGATATAGTTGATTTTCTTAGTGGTTAATACATCCTTGATATTTCAGGGTGATCAGAACTCGTCATGTTGGGGTTGTATTAAGGTATTTCATGAAGCTTATATCACGATTTTTCCTAATTACACAAAACAACTATCTCGATTTATTAACTTAGCTATAAAAGGACTCTCCATTTATATTTCAACAAAAAACTTTATGTCCAAAAAACGATGGGTTTACCATGGGATGTGCTGGAGTTCCTTTATTTGCTAATGCCGTTCTAGTCACTATGAAGACATGTGGTTGTCTACCTGTCCCTAGCATTTTAAACCTTTTTATATAATGATATGTAGACGACACTTTTACTCTTGAGAAAATACCGAGCACATTCCGCTATTTTATTGCAACTACCTTAAGTTCTCAGACCCAAAACTTAAGTCAACATCTGAAAATTGAGAAAAACAATTATCACTACATATGGATTATTCCTTAAGTACTCGTAAAAATTAATTATCTTACCACCCAGTCTATAGGAAAACCTACCTCCACTGGCTTGGGAAACTCAATATGTTTCATTCCACCCTAACCTTTTTAAAATATCAATACTATTAAGAACTTATACACAGATGCTAGAGTTTTCTGTCTTCAATGTTTTCCTTTTGTAATGAGATCAAAATTCCTTTAATAATTTTCCACAATAATGGCCACTAGAGCTCATAATTAATTGAAGCAACCATCTACCAAAAAAAAGGGTTTCCTAAATGTGAATAAGTTCAACCCCAAGTCGAACGAGCCTGAACCCATATTAGAACACAAACTAATGTTAAACTTCAATTTTTACGGCACATCTCAGTTACTATCCATTCGAAAAAAACTCAATGACTACTTAAGTTACATTTCCTATAACTCAAAATTTACATTATTTTTACTAATTCATGTACTTAAGAAATTCATTTCAAATAAAAATAGACTCTATACCTAAAGACCCTTTAGTTCTAACATAATTACGAATTTCAAATGTTTACTAGCTGTAACGCTAGATCGTCCCTGCGAGACGAACAAGTGTATATGTAGGTCAAACCCCAGGCTGATGCTGAGGATAAAGGTGTTTCTGCACGTATCTTGGTCGACCCATTCTTCATACTTCGCATAATGCAATCGTCACACTCACATGATTACATGACCCTTTTTCTCATGAATGACGTTCGTATCCTATCCAAAGGCACACTACCCTAGTGCACTAAATATTAGAATCCATACACATCAAGGACATCTGTCCCCTGTATCTTAATAACAAGTCACTCACACCAACTACATCATACTCAAATATTATTCACTGTTTCGATTGTCCCGACTCGCGTTTCAATCGCCATACACGAAGCCGTAAAATGTTATATCCACGAAACTATTGTTCATTCATTCACTCTACCAACTCAGGACAGCATACAGACCAAGGTTCCGTTAAGTACAAAGTGTAGTTTATTTATTAGTTAGTATTTTATAGATAATATAGGATGATACCTTAGGTTCTTAAGAAAATACTTTAGATGTTCGCTTTTTAGCATTGTAATATATTAATTTTTAACTATTTTTAGCCTCGATGATGCCCCAAGTGTCTTTGGCGCCGAAACGTTGAGCATAAACAACCCCAACAATAACGAGTGCTTGTCACCCTGAAATATAAGATATATTTATATATATATACCGATATACTATATATATATACCTATAATATATATCTATATATATATAAATATATACATATATTATATATATTTATAATATATTAATAATATAGTATTAGAATATATATATATATGTATATATATATATATATATATAGATATTATATATATATCAGGACAGTAGTTTGTAGATGTTCATATGAATTATATTGCTTAAGAACTTTTCTTAAAAAAATTAATATATATAACATATATATACGATATAATATACTATATAATATATATTAAAATAAGAATATATATATATATATATAATATATATATATAATAGATAGTATATATATTATTTTTTAAGAAAAGTTCTTGAGCAACATATAACTTCATATGAAAATCTACAATTACATATCACATGTTCATGAGAGTCACACTAATAAGTCAATATGTTAGACTTACCTTTAGTGGGACACCTTGGGCTTGTTTCTTCTTTGCGTACTGTGCAAATTCTTTGGCCGAATTTGACAGGGACACCACACGCATTTCTTCCTCGACAGAAGAAGACCTATTTCATTATTGCTTTTAAATGACGGTCAGGCATGAGAAAGCCTTGTTCACAGAGGTAAAAAAGTTGAAAACTGGAGTAAACATCCAATGCTGTCTATACTGAGATGGGACAGGGTACTCTTGCTTTGCTGATAATCCAAAACTGTATGTGTCTCAATGTGATACTTCATTATCATTTTATGTGTAAGGTTCGATCGCATGTAGTTCACTCAGTTCTTCCTCTTTCTGCAGACTAAGTAGGTTTCTGACTTGGTGTATGAAACTCAGAATGGAAGGCGTTTCTCACCCAGTGACATAACGTATTCTGATGACAAGTAGGGAAGTTTAGTACCTAGGAAAGTTTTTCTACAGTGCTCCCAAATGACTTGTTAATTAATGAATGACATTTTTCCAATTCAGTTCTGAGTTTGAACTTGAAGGAGGAGTGCGAAACATTTCGAGTTTTTGCACTCTTGAAAGGTGCTTTTCTAAAACAGGAGAGTTTATTCTTAAATGCAAGAACTTGTTCTGTTGGAAGTCAGAATGATTTGTCCTTCGCACCTGCATGCTGGTGTCAGTTATTTAAATGCTGATAAAATTAGCTTCGTAAATAGCTAGTTTAATTTGCCTAGTTTGTAGATTCAATACATTCAACAGAACTGGATGTTGTATATACTCTTTGAAGAAAGCAGCAGTTCCTGTCGCAGCTCGAATACCCTTCTCAAACTTTAACTCTTGAATAGCCATCGAGACTTCGGGTGTGCGGAGAAGCGTCACGTGAATTCTTTTGGCATGTTTTCACTAACAACCTTGCAAATATTCGAGTACTCGAGTGGCGCTGCTTTATAAAGTTGGCCATGTTCACATTTATAGTTCAAGGGACGTTGTTTTAAATCATCCCCAATAGTTTTGAAAAACCAGAACTTCTCGGTGGAGGGAAAGAAAAGATAGTGAGTGTTATGATTCAGGGTATTTTTTTTCTTTCACGCGTGATACAAAGCCCTTGTGTACTGAGCCAATATTGATGGGAAGCACCCATCAGTGCAGATTCCAAACCCATCGGTTCCAGGAAAACCACAAAGATTCCAGGTAAAGAAGGAACAAGCTCGTTTAAAAATGTCGTTGACTTTGGTAGTTATAGGCAGGCAGTTTCTTTTACAGCAAATAAATAAATGTTTCAATTATTTCCACCTGCAGTTTCAAAATGTACATAATGCCAGCAGCTGAGCTTTACCAGTTAGTTATATCAGTCTTGTCTCATCACTTGGAGAAGCAAAGTTGGTATTTTGCAGTATTTCAAGACAAAATACCAGAAATATGTTGGACTAAGGTCATCCTGACACGACTACTAATTGTATTATCAGAAAAAGGAACCTTGCTTAATTCACTTTCAGCTTCTTCACCTAGCATTGTTCTCATAATTATTTTGGAAGCAGGCATTATTAGGCTTTCTGCAATAGTGTGACTTTTCATTTTCTTGGCAACTAGCTCAGCCATTAAATAGCTTGCTTCTTGGGCCTTATCACTGATGGTTACCTTCTTTTCAAAAACTTTAATTTGTTTCTGCTGTGAATCCAAGAGTTCGAAAATAATCCACGGTTTTATTTGACAAGTGGCTGTGATTAGTAGTTAAGTGTCGCTTTAGCTTGGCTGGGGCCATAGCTGTGTTAGCGAGCTTTTTCCCACAAACAATGCACAAAGGAAGTGGACAGTTTTCTTCTCCAGTCCATGTGAAGCCAATGGCCAGATAACTGTCATTGTAAAGGCGATTTTTTTTAACATCACTCACTTTTCCTTTACTCGTATTTGGCTGTGGTATTTGTGATTCTTCGTCACTGTCCTCCTCTCCACTGACATTAGTCCATGAGCCAGGCCAGATATCGGTACCACCTGGGGTGACTAAACACGAATGGTACTAAAATGTTTATAGAGTGACTGTAAATACATTAAGATATGATAGCCTTCCCGCACTGGTAGCTTAGTCTGATTTTTTGATGCAATGGGGGTGCTACCCATAAAAAAAGATTTTCAGCGTGACGCTCGGGGTTTTCCTCATTTTCTTTAAAATCAATCACACGATCGTTGCGAAACTTTGGACACCTATGTAGAATTTGATTCTCTACCAGAGTTGTTCCTAGGTATTTTTCAAATTTCCTCATATTTTGGGATTTACCCTAAAAAAAAAAAATTTGGGTATTTTCCCATAAATCTGGAATAAATCCCTAAATATGGGAGAAATTGAAAAATATATTCCAACAGCTCTTGTAGCTAATTTGATTCTCTACAAGAGTTATTCCGATGTATATTTCAAGTTTCCCCATATTTAGGGGTTTATTTCATATTTGGTGATTTTTTGTGATATTTTGGGGATAATTTATTATTGGAAGGAGCAAACATATGTAGAATGGTTTTCCATGTAAATGTGTTTGTTGTTTGTTCATGTAATGTTTAATGGTGATATTTTTTTTGCAGGTGTGTGCTGACTGTCTGACGGCATGATGCAACCATCAGAGAGGAAGAGAGCACGGATCGACTGTATCATCCACTGCTCTGATGATGACAGCGATGCTCTGGTGTCACCACAGGATTTGGACTCCTGGAACACATTGCTCAGGGCTGCAGAGATCAGGCAGCATGATCCAGTCCTGGAAGCAGCCAAGGGCTGAAGAAGGAGGAATACCACACATACATTATCACCGTAAATGTCGTAGTCTCTTTACAATGAAGAAGTCACTGGATTATATCCTTGCCAAGGGTGTCAAGATAGAATCAGCAAGCGTCGACCCCAGGAGGAGGGCATCAAGGGATGCCCCTAGTACTAGCAGGGTGTATGCCAAAGTATGTCTCTTCTGCGAGAAGTCAAGCAAGTACATGAAAGCAGCAAAGACAAGGGAGCCACTCATCCAGTGTGTTGAGCTACGAGCAGATGAGAAGATCCGCAGAGCAGCAACAAGGAAACTCAACCAGAGAATCCTTGGTTTACTTAGCAGAGACCTTGTTGCTGCAGAGGGTCACTACCACAGATCGTGCTACAAACTCTTCACAAAAGATGATTCCCCAGCGGCCGCCAGGTCTGGTGCAGGTGAAAATCAGGAAGAAAGCGAGGGAGCACGCTACGAAGAGGCTGAGATAGAAGCCCTCGAGGAACTCTTCTTGTATATAAGGACTGAATTATTCCCCAACCCATAGGTACTGCCTATGATAACCTCACATCTAGCTTGAGAGATCCATGATGTCCCGTGGTATTATCCAACTGAAACCAGCGACAAGAAACATGTTCGCCGAAGATTGAAACCGAGTTTGGGGAATCACTACGCTTTGTCCCAGATGAGAAAGGAAAGCTTCTAATCTATCCACGCAGCCTCTCAATGACGACCTTGCCCGACAGCACACAAAATGACAAAAGATCTGCAAGAAGCAAGGCAGCTAACTCTGAAGATATCTTAACCAAAGCAGGAATGCAGGCTGAGGAATGAGATCATAGCAAGATGTGAGTCAGCCATGGCCTCCCGATACAGATCAGAATGTTATTCCTGCAGCAGTCCACTAAATTCCTGCACACCCTGGCTGACAGGAGAGTGTGAGTGTCAAACTCCCTCTGAAAGAGCTCAACGTCTTGCCACATCCTTCGGCAGTGACTTGGTCTTTGCTGTTACCAGTGGCAAGACAAAGCCACCCAAGCACGTACTGCTGTCCAATGCTGTAAAGTGTTTGACAGGAAACACAGAACTGATCCGAACTCTGAATCGTCTTGGCCACTGTGTGTCCTACTCAATGTTTGAGGAGATCGATACAGATGATAGATGAGATGCGAGGCTCACCAGCACCAGATGCTGTTATGTAGCTACTGTCCTGCAAGTGTGTGCGGTCATGCGAACTCCCTAAGTGCACTTGCCTCAGCAATGGCCTGAAGTGTACGGACATGTGCAGGTTACAGACATGCCAGAACAAGGCTATTGAAGAAGAGCCGGTAGCACAACAGTCAGATTCCGAGTCTGACGTAGATGATATTGAGGAGGATTAATTGGCCATAATAGTAAGTACAAGCCCATGGCATGCTTAGTGTGTATTTACAGGACTTGTATTAAATGTGACAATTACTATATTCATTTTAGTGACATTTAGGCATTCCTGTCCCCAAATTTGACATTTTAAAAAAATTCTGAATTTTCGGTAGGGTGTGTCTATTCAAGAAGTGATAACGACCATTAAGCTACCAGTGTGCAAGGGCTATCATATCAAAACATAAACTAGAGACATGTAGCAAGCTAAAAACACCTAAGAGAATTAGTCACCCCGGGTGGTACCGATATCCCAAAATTCGGGTCTTGGCTCATGGACTACATGCTTTCTTTTCAAATATTTGAACATGCTTCAGTCTTTAAAATCCGTATCAAACTAATATTAACTGGTGAGATTAATTAACACAACGCTTCACTCGGTTGCGCTGCTCAAAACTGACTGAAGGAAGATGTGTGAACGGCTGGGCTGGGGCTCGTGACACGTATGATACTCGTACGGGGTTGCGTCACCCTCCTACCCAACCCCTGTGTCGCCAAACTTGCGGAGTAGGAATGAAGGGCGTATCTCGCACCGGCAATAACACTAATTATTTCTTAATTCTATGCATATTATTTGCTCTCATTACTATATACATTGTACTGACTGACACGTACGAGTATGCTGGTGTCTGGAAAGTGTTTGTGACGTGTTGTTGAGTAGGAATTATTAATTATGAATTAAGATCACTGTCATTTGTATAGCACATAATTATTTAAGGTTCTTCGCGGAACCCCTGTGATGGTCGGCGGAACA
>JACEEZ010001020.1:67500-96924 GCA_016584305.1 Chionoecetes opilio | reverse complement strand
TCGTAGGACAGCGCCACTGGAAGACAGTGACAGGCCCGGCTGCTCGGCCTTCTCTTGAGTGAACAGAGGTGCGTCATGTAATCAGAGGTCCGATCGTTCGATCGACGAGCACTGAAGAACCACGTCAGGGCTTGAAGTGGTCAGAGCGCTGGAAGAGGGGCCAGCTCCAGTACCTCCTGCGCGTCGACAAGCACTACAGCAGAGAGGTTCCCAAGCGGACCAAGGCCGCCTGCTCGGCCTCCTCCCTCTGAGTGCTACGGCAGTCATGTGCGCAACCTGTAAATTTTATTTGATTTTGTTGAAAGAGGTATCAATCGCATCCAGTTTAAATAATAAAACAGGGCAAAGTCGATATGGAGAAGTATCTGAACTTGTATTTTTCCCTAGTAAATATGGAACACCCTAATGGTGATGTTTATTCAGTACAACATGTTCTTGACTTTCATATTTTGTGTACATCCAAGCAGGTGTTCATGAGGTGGCGAGTCAACGAGTAGGACGATGCACTTGTAGGTTATCAGTGTGAGGACGTGTAGTCGGACTCATCTTGTGTGATATACGAGTGTGTATGTACATGTTTTTTTTTCCTTTTTCATGTGGCCGGAAGTTGATTTATGTATTCATCCTTATTTCGTGTGGTTTGTATTTTTAATCCTGACTATCATTGATATATTAAAGAATATGTACTGTGAATTAAAATGACACACTAATAATGTGTAGGGAACTACAGATTAATAGTGTTTCGTGGTTTTGCGAATATGAAACACTGACTTGATAATATTATCTGGTTTGATGCAATAAAATCTAACATTGAAGATGACAAATGTGTGTGACAATGAGACTCAAGCAGACAAACATTTTGCCGAAATCAATTATTGATTCTTTAAAGTAGCTAGTAATGATAGTCTCGTATTTGCTGACGGTAATTTACGTAGTATATGTGAGCTTGTGTTAAGAACCAAACCATAAATTCGTCTTTCATTTATTGCAAACATTCATGCTCATAGATTGAATAGATAAATGAATATATTGATGAATAATATGAGGGGCGAGTAAACAGGTGATTAATGAAGAGTGGGTGGAGGTGCCTGAGCGTGGGGTGTTTAGGCGTAGCGGTATTCGTCAGAGTCAACCCTGATGAAGGGATTTCTGGCCGCCTTGAAGAACTCGTGAGACTCGCGGGAATCGAAGCGGTTCTCACGAGACTCGCGGGAGGCGGAGGGGAACTCGGACTCGGTGGATTGGCGGCTGAACACCGCACTGCTGGGGCGGGAGGCCGGGCTGGTTCTGGGGGCGGTATAGACTCGCCTTTCGCGGGACTCAAGGGACTCAAAGGAAGACCTGCGAACTCGCGGGACTCGAAGGACTCGAAGGACTCATTGGAGTCGGGGGAAGCGAGCCTCGCCCTTATAGCTGACCTCAGCCAGGTAGCCGCTGTCGCCGTCGAAGCGGTAGGAGACCTGCTGCAGGCGGCCGTCGGGCAGCTGCACGGAGTAGGTCCCTTCGGTGTTTTCCAGGTTGCGGGCCTCCTAGTGGGCGAAGTCGTTGCGGGAGTCGTCGTCCCTCACGGCCCACTTGAAGTTATAATTGGGCCTGGCGGCGGAGGCGGCGGCGGCCAGGGCCAGGAGGATGGTCAGCTGTGGGCCAAACACGGACAGAGATTGCGTTTACTACATATACAGTGTGTGGTCCCTATATTAAGGCCTGGTGGTGTTATTGTAATTATTATCGTTTATGTATCTCTATTTTTTTTTCTTATTCATTTTCTTATTATTATTGTCATAATTATAATCATTTATTACTTTATTGTATTCATAATTATCATTAATTACTTAATATGAAGGTTTCATCCCATTCATTATTGGTTTAGTGTACTTTGATGCAAATGTATTTTGTTCAGTCTAACTGTATCCTGTGTTACCTTTGTAACCAGTAAATGAAAGAGAGAGAAAGAGAGAATTAGAGAGAGAAAGTGAGAGTGAGAATGAATCCCATCGCACCTTAGTGTTCATGATGAATGTGTCGATCATGAGGGTCACAGCTCTCTTATATACACCAGCAGCAGCGTCCTGGGGCGAGTTTTTCAGGCCTCAGTAATAGATCCTATAATCCAGTTGACTGAAATGGAGGCATGTTTACATTGAATATTTTTGTATACGAAGAAAAGTGAAATCGCTTGATAATACTCATGATGGGTCTTGTTTCATATACCAATATATGGTAATTGGTAGTATTGCCCAGAACACTGGAATTAAAAGAACGTTATATATGATTCCTCCTATAAGGCTTGATTATATTATGGGAGGATACGAGTTTAGGGGATTTTCTAGGTTAAACAAGATAAAAGAAACTTACAGCCTACTGCCGTCCTTCACACACACACACACACACACGATGGATTTTTGTTATAATTTATATACCCTGGAGTGCCCACTGCTACTAAAGGAAGTCGTAAGCACCTGACAACCTCGGTGGTCTGATCACTGAGTTCAAGGGGCACCTGCACATCCGATACTGAAGGTAAACAGACTCGCATACTGGTTCAGACTCCTGGAGTAAACAAGTAGTTCCAGCTCACGTCACAGTTTATGACTATGGCACACTTTGTTGGTTCAGAGATGGAAGAATAGTAAAGGCGAAGGTAGATGAGGAGCTGGCAAATATATCCAGCAATTTTGAAGGAAAGGAGAGCAGGAGCAGCTCAAACAAAACAGCCAAGGATGTAGCTGCTGTGATTATGCCCAGCCTGGCTAATATAATATCAGTAGCTGTGTCTACAGCTGTAACCACTGCTATCAAAGACTTTACTGACAAGATGGAAAACAAGGCTAACGAAATGCAACGGTACTGCCTTCTGAATAAGTATGAATATGACAAGCTAGAGCAGTACTCTCGGAGGGACAACTTGCGCATATCTGGGCTTGAAGAGAACGAGACGAGTCTGAGTCTGAGAAGTGCTGGAAGCCAAGATCGAACTACAGCTTGCTGACGACATCAGTGTGAAACTCAAAACCAGATAAAATCTCAGTTACACATCGGGTTTGGGAAAGCCTAGAGAAGGAGGTAGGCCAGTGATTGTGAGATTTTGTCTTTGAAAGAAAAATGAAATAATGAGTAACAAGAAAAAGATCAAAGGTAGGCCAAGGAAGGCGTACATAAAGGGACGACTTAAAACCTCCTAAGGGCCAAAATGTTGAGTCTGGTTAAAGAACAGGAAGCAGTGAAAAAGTGTCCACAAGGGAGGGAAGTATACGGGCCTGGGCTCAATAGTGGTAGCGGGGCCTGTGGTCATAAATAATCCGGGATGATCTACAAAAAGTAGGCATTACTTTCCTGTTTGGAAAAAACCCTTAAACTGGACTTTTAATCAGGTTCTAGGGACTGTGCTGGAACACAGCACAGATTATGAACAATACTACACTCACAGTGAAGAAATTTTACCCTGGACCATGTATAGCAAACACCAATACACTCACACTGAACAATATAACCCTTTGTCAGGTATAAAAACATCACAATGAACTCACACTGAACAATACTAACCCTGTGCTATGTACACCACAATACAATATTAAAACCTTGTGCCATATATATCCCACCAACTGTTTATTGATGTTCTATCTCTCAATGTATATCAAGTCAAAGCTTTTATCAGTAGATTTTGTTAACCACTTAAAAAGCTATGATGTTTTGTTTTTGTGAAACAAAATGCAATGATGCTGACATGAATAATGTGAAGGACAGCATGGAACATTTTGGTTTGCCCATTGTTTTTAAAAACAGATGCAAATTAAGTAGATTCAAGTCTGGTGGTACCCTTTATTGCTATTAAAAAGGATATTTGCTTCAAGTGGAGACTGATAAGAAAAAACTATGACTCTGTACTATTAATTATAATAGATAGGAGGAGTGTAATTTTAGATCAGGAATTGGAAAATCAGCAGTGTTTACATCCCCTCCCTCACACTCAGGTAGGGCCCAAAGTACAACATTTTGATGAACTAGATGATTTTTTACTAACTTACACAAGCAATGATTATGCACATATACTTTGTGGTGATTTTAATACTCTTTACTCTCACTATGCCTTATGTCCATATGTTTCTGTTAGTGGTGATGATCATGGGGTCTGTTGGTTTTTCCCTACATAAGTCTAACTGATCTTGGCATAGCTGTGGACAGAGCAAAACCAGGACCTAACCCCAGACAAGAATTCTTATGGCAGAAAATTGGTGGGGGTTTGTAAAAACAATCAAGTATTTATGTTTAATGGTAGTTTAGGTGAGGACTGTGTGTGGGAAAATTTACAACACTTTAATTTAAACTATATACTATTTTCTAGGTTCCCCATTAGTTATGCATTGTGTTGTAGTTTTTAGAATACTGATTTATGATGCATTATTCCTGATGTACACTGTGGGCTACATGCACAACTGAAATTCAATAGTACAGGTAATATACCCAATGTAAATACAAACGGGATGCTCAAGATGTAAGCCAGGCAAGTGTGAAACCAGGTAAATGGGAAAGCTGAGAAAATGAGTGTGAAATTGAAAGGAACTTTAAATGTAGGCAAGGTCAATGGGAAATAGCAAATATAGATGAATTAATTATCTGTTGATGATATTAATCAGGAAACTAAAGCAAATTTTGATTGAGCCTGCATTACAGCCCTTCCACAATATAAGAGGAAAACCACATCTAAAAAAAGAGTAATAATGCCATCTTAAAGAGTGGTATGATAATCGGTTGTTGGAAAGTAAGAAAAGAATATAACAAAGCCAGGGATAAGTACAATTTGCATAGGGAATAGGGTAAATTTTTCAAACTATAAATTGAGAAAAGAAAAGTACAAAGGTGAATTAAAAAGAGTAAAATCTAAAAAGAAAGGCCAAACTTATAAAGAACTTAGAAAAAACAAAATTTGTGATACTAAGCAACTGTAAAATCCTAAAATGGTCAAAAAAAAAGAACAGAAGATTTCCCATTACCCCCAACAAAAAAGTATGAGCATTTAAACAGCTCCCAGTGAGGGACAGTACTTCTAACATCGCAATAAAGCAATCATAGATTAGATTACAACACTGACCCCAAACCATAACTTAAAGACCCATAAATGAGGAAGACGGAAGAGAAAATTGAAAACAAAGAACAAAGCCCCAGCAACTGACATGATATTAACCCGTGGGTTTGCCAGCGAGAAATATAACGTCGGCAGGGCTTTTTCATCCAGTGCCAGCGACGTATATACGTGGGGCATAATTAAAAAATTCATTTCGGCAAAACTATTCCTTATTATTTTCCATTTCCCACATAGGGTGACACATGCACCCTTTGAGCGATGTGGGCAGCAGTATAACATGTGGATAATAACTGCACTACACCAAAGTGGGTCGAGTTGAGTCGAGTCAATTTGGAAGAGTAATAGTCATAACGAGTTTAAGATCGTTGTGATTCGAATTGGGCTCTACAACTCGAATGGGTTTGGGTGTAAAAAACCAATTCTCTCGAATTGTTTGGTGTAAACGAATCCTCTCGGGGGAAATGTTTGGTGTAAAAAACGAAACCTCTCTTGAATTGTTTGGTGTAAAACGAAAAAGGCTTATATTTTCCATTTTCCAATAGGGGGACACAGCACCCTTTGAGGATGTGGCAAACATTAAAAGCATGTGGATAATACTGTTACCTACACAAGGGGGTCGAGTCGAAATCGAGTGAGTCGAGTCAAGGAGGATGTATTGTCATAACGAGTGAAGGGACCTCATAGTGATTCAAATTGGGCTGAACTCGACTCGAATTGTTTGGTGTAAACGAAACCTAAGTGTGCATAGGGGGACTATAGGGGTAAGAGATGATGGTTTCAGTATGTTTTGTCACCACGACGCTATATGTCGGTCCAGAAAGGCTCTTGACAGACCCTGGTGTTGAAGAAATTTTTGGAGAACAAAGTGACTTTGATTCTGACGCTCTTTGACGAATCTTGTGATCCGGGACTACGTGCAATATCAGAAACGTCGTTTGAGTGTGAAGAGAGTGAGGTACCCTCGCCACGCAAGATGGTGTACATTGTCGGAAGGCATCGACGGCTATGCGTCGCCTCCACTTCAAGCATGATGAAAGGATTTAACGAACCCCAGACATCATCGGTGCCCACAGGTGCCAGTCCAGTGGCCATGCAACGAAATCATACAGAAAATCACCTCGAACAAGCGAATGAAAGGAGTGGTGCTGGGGGCCTTATCACCCAAGGGTCTACCCTTCCCTCTTCCCGCTGATGCCGACATTTCCGTCACCTACTCACCTTGAACACAACACCTTTCCTACATCCCCAACCTGGACGAGTGCGGAGCAGCAACAGGGAAATGAAGGGGGAAGGCAGCCTCGTCCAGCGTAGGGCTTCACGTGGTAGGGCGCGCAGGGGAGGTATATTTCCCGCACATCACGACGGTGCCTGACCGTGAATCGACGAACACAGGGGGTGAAACTGACTTGTGTGGGAGGGGAGGTGGGATTAGCTTCACCCCAACCATTCACCCCTTCCCGACGAGGGCCATCGCAGGGGTCAATGTCCCTGAACTCACCCCCTGAGTCAATTTATGCAGATTATTATATAATTCTTCCCCGTGGCCCTCATAGAAAAAATAGTGGGGCTAACAAACTCCTACAATCATTTCAGAATGGGGGCGAAGGTGCAGACAACATACACTCGACGTTTACCATTGGAAGGATATTGATGTCAAGGAATTTTACTCCTTCATTTGTGTCGTCCTTCTGATGGGAGTGGTAAAAAAGTCTAATGCAAGAAAGTATTGGTCAACCGACCCCTTAGCTGCTACCCCATTTTTGGCCAAATAATGTCAAAAAAAGGGTTCTACGATATCATGGGGAACTTGCATTTCTTTGATAACCCCGATCGCCATGAGAGAGAACAACGACGTTATGAGAAGGATTAGGCTTGTTTTGACCACCTCGGGGCAAGTTCTCGTCATCATTCAATCCCCACCAGAAACTTGTGATCGACGAGAGCTTGGTATTGTGGCGAGGCAAACTCAGTTTCCGCCCAAAACATACCAAGCAAACGTCACCGTTTTGGCTTCAAACTCTTTGTGATGTGCGACTGTCAAAGGGGTACATACAGGATATGCTTCTCTACACTGGCCAGCAAACAGAGATTAGGAGGACAGGAAAATTTTTGGATCTAGGTGAAGTGGTCAAGGCACTGATTGGGAGGTACTTGGGCGAGGCCATAATTGTACATTGACAACTGGTATACAGCCCCTATCGCTGATTACCTTTCAAGCGCGACCAGGTTTTGTTTGTGGTACGTCAAAGGGGCCCGCAAACCCCATGCCAAACATTCCCCGTGTCAAGAAAGGCGAGTGCACTTATTTCACAACCAAAAAAATCATCGCCATGTCCTGGATAGACAAAAGAGATGTCAACCTGCTCTCTAGTGTCCATCGACCCATCATGCAGACTTCAAAATCATACGACTACAAGGAGAAGAAATTACATCGACAAACCTGAAGCGGTGATGGACTATAACCATAAATATGAGACAGGTAGACAATCTGATGCCATGATTTCAAGTGTTGAGTGTGCTAGAAGAACAATGAAATGGTATAAGAAGATGTTTTTTCACCTCCTTGATATGACGATTCTCAACAGCCCCATTCTCTACACTCTGAAGACCCGGGGAAAATCAAACCTTAGAAGAGTTCGTTATCGAGGTGGTTGCCCTAGTGTCTTGGCACACAACACCGTTTAGAGAGTGAACAAACGCCCTCACAGACCATTGCAGGGCCGTCAAGAGATACAACCCGCGCGTTTGGGAGTCTGGCACTTCATCTCAAACAATCCCGGCCACGGGGGAAAAAACGGTGTCCACAACGACGGTGCCACGTCTGCCAGCAAACCACACGATATGCCAAGAAGCGGAAGGACAAGCGTTACCAGTGCAGTGACTGTAATGTAGGGGTTTGCCTGGGCCCTGCTTCAAAAGAATATCATACATTGATCCATTATGATAAGAGGGTAGATGTATGTCGAGTAGTGAAATAAAAAGTCCAATGACATTGTAAAATACTGTAATACTATTACAGTAATTGAAAATTATTATTAGATTTTGAAAATGTATTTGTAGTCTGTATACTTCAAGGGTTGAAATGTAGTCATGCATCACACGTAAACAATAAACTCTTAGGATAAAAAAACCGAAATATAGCAAAAATGTTCATAGCTAATTTTTACATGAAAAATAAATTTGTTAAGGGTTTGTTTTTCTTTATATTGTTTAATTAACCCTTAGACCACAAATAAATTAAAAAAAAATATCGAAAATCGGCCCGCACTGGCGTGGGTCATATGTCAAAAATTGGCCAGCACCCGACGGGTTAAATGAATATATTAAAAGTACTCAGCACATTCTGTTCCCTCTATATGTCAAGCTATTTAATAAGATACTTGATAGTGGTATCATGCCATCTGAGTGGCTGGTTGGTATGATAGTGCCACTCTAAAAAGAAAAAAGGGAGACATTCTAGACGCCAATAATTACCGGGGGATCACCCTGCTTAGCTGCCTGGCAAACCTTTTTCACCTCTATACTCAAATGATAGACTGACTAAATATTATAATACTAGCAATATTATTAATGAAAAAACAGCTGGTTTTAGGCATGAGTACTCTACCTTAGACCATATATTTTTGCTTAAATGCATAATTGATTTGTTCAACTAGAGAAAAAAAAGAAGCTTTTTTGTTTATTTGTGGACTAAAAAGGGAAAGCCTTTGATATGGTGTGGCGTGAGGGTTTTGGTACAAGCTAGTGAGGTAGAAGTGAATGGGAAAATACTGAATGTAATCAGAAATATGTATAGTAACATCAAGTCTTGTGTAATGTTAAACCCAAAGAGATGTCTATACATTTGTATGAAACATGGGAGTAAGGCAAGGGGGTGTAATTTGTGGGCCCTGCTTTTCGTTTTTTACATTAATGATATTGAAAGTAAATTACTTTAATGTAACTGCAATTTTCTAGATTTTGGTCAGGGATTTGATAAACTCGTATTTCAAACTTTTTGTTCAAAAGTACGCAGATGATACAATATATTGTGTGACAGTGAAGAAGGAATGAAGCAGGCTCTGATTGCATTGTATATTTACGTAATGGGTTAAAATTAAAGGGATTAATTGTAACAAAAAAAATAGTGGTGTTCAGCAGGGGAAAATCTCATCTAAGTAATTATAAATTTGAATTTGGTTATGAAATGTTGAGGTGGTAGAAGATTACAAGTACCTTGGTGTTTTTTTTTAATTACAATGGCAGGTTCCGTAAAGGAAAGCTGGATATGAAAGAACAAGCAACAAGAGCAATGTATTCACTAATAGGTAAATGTAGAAAGTTTGACTTGCCAGTTGATATGCATTGGATTTACTAAAACCCAAAGGGTGTTACCAGTACTGACCTATGCAGCTAAGATTTGGGGAAGTTTATATGATTAGGAGCTAGAGATAATTACTCTTAAAATTCTTAAAACAGATTTGTTGTGTTTCTAAAAACGCTAGCAATGATATTTGTAATAGGAACTTGGAGTGTACCCACTGGAAATTCATATGAAGTGCAGAATGTTAGGTTACTGGTCTCGGCTAATTTCAGGTAAAAACACTAAATTTATGCTATATAATGTATCAATGTTTGTTGCATTTGGATATGTTAGGGTTTACACTTCTCCATGGGTTGCTTGCATTAAGAATAATATATGTAATCAGTGTGTTATGTCAGGGATGTGGTTATCACAAATGTGGCCCAAAAACTTTATGGTTTTAGGAAAGCAGTTGAAGTGAGATTAAAAGATCAGTGGATTACTGCCTGGCATCATAATTTATCAACAAAAACTTTATGTAGTAACTACAATATATTTAAACTGATTTTTGGTATGGAGGTGTACCTCGTCAAACTACCGAAAAGTATTCGCATCCAGGTAACTAGATTCAGAACAAGCAACAATAAACTCCACAATAAATGTGGGTAGATACACAGGTGAAACAGAGAAGATCGTCTTTTAGCAAGTGTATGCTTTAAAGTTGTAGGGGATGAATTTCTGTCCTTTTCGGTGTACTAACGAGGAAATTGTAAAGCTGCGGGATATTATAATCCAGAAATACTACACAATTAGGCCAACGATTTTAAATATGTTGCGTTTAATGCCAAAGTACCAGTGTGAATGGTTTGAAGAGCGTTTTCATTATTCATCAATCAATTTCAGCATGTTTAGATAGGCTAACAAGTGTATCTGGTTATTAGTTTATTTATTATATTTTTCTATGTATCACTTAGTTATGGAAATTGACAATTGGATTTCACCTAACTTTCACTTTACGTAGTATTATCTGTATGTTTCTATTAGAAACGTTTAAAATGTCATGCCAAATGTATTGTATCTTATAAGAGCGTGCTCCATATTTTATTTATAAATTTGAGCAATAAAAAAATTCTATTTTTATTTATTCTATTCACACACACACACACACACACACACACACACACACACAAAACACACACACACACACACACACACACACACACACCGTATTCCGTATAATGGGTACCGTATGACCATATGTTCCATTTTGATATTATTCCGGGTACCTCGTATATAGTGGTTGCGGCGTTGTTGCGCAGTCGCGAGTCGAGTAAAGTTTAGAAAAAATCGAACATTGAACGTACTACGTGCTTTGGGCAGCGCGCAAAACCGCTGCTCGTTGAAGCTTTTTACAGCGTAAATTGATCGTGATCCTTCCAAGTATAATGTTTATTATAAGTTTAATATTTGAGTAAATGTTGTATAATTCAATTATACAGTCAGAAGCAAATATTTAAAACAAACACGGCTGTCCTGCCGGCTGGTAGCAGTACAGAGGAGCGCCCGTAGCGGAGGAATGGTTGGTGTTCGGTCGCGAGTCGAATACAATTTCGATAAATTGAATGCTGGCAGAGTTTGGATTTTTTTAAAAACCGGTGTTAAACACAGGGGTTTTTTTTAGATCAAATTTTCCCCTTTTCCAAAATTATTAAATCGACAGGGGCCAAGCCGCTTACCACAGACGATTTTTTTGGGCGTTTTTTTTAACCCTACTCTCATAAAAAAGGGAATTTCCCGTTTTATACAACAAAGAAAAATGGGGGCGGGAAAGGGATGCAAATTTGACATTTGGGGGGAAAAATCCGCTTCCCGGGGCCCGGAAGGTGAACTTTGCACCTCTAAAAGGTCTTTTAGGGTGTGAAAGGGGCCCCTTTTTTATAGTTTTATACTTTGACTTTAAACCCTCGACGGGCTCCAAAAATCCGGGGCTATTACGCTGCCCCCCCAATAAGGGGGAAAAAATATATGTTTAAAAAAAATATGTAAGTACTGGGGGGTTTCTGAATAAAAAACTCGTTATAAAAAGAAAATCAGAAATTTTTGACATTTTAACTGATTCACCAGTTTACTTCCCCCTTTTTAAACCAAAATTTGGCCTTTCAACACAAATACATACTTAAAAAATAAAAACGACACGACCCCGACCTCAGCTCTTTCTAAAAGCGAAACCCTAAACCCTTCCACCCAAATCACTAAAAAATTTTCCCGGGCACACTGATTTTTTTGTTTAGTTTTTCCCGTCACACGGGTTTCCTGTGAAAACTTTCCCGTAAACCGTGATTTTTGAGTAAAGTACCCAATCCCGCCACACTCAGCTATGAAAAAAACCCTTAGTTTGTATCCGGGTGAAATCCAGCCAGGGTCATCCACTCAGCTCCCACAGCTCCAGCTTTTCCCACACTCCCCCCGCTGCTCACTCCCCCCGGGTTTTCACAACCCGCCACCTTCACAACCGCTCCCAAAAACCCCTTTTAAAAATAACAAATGGCCATGACCTTTCCCTGCAAATACCAGAAAAAAATCAATTCTTCTCTGCTCCCAAACCAAACCCATTTCCCCGCCCCTTCCCTTGAACGGGGTTATAAGCCACCCCTCCCCACACTTCTTACCCCCGGGAGACGTGGAAAAGAGACAACAAATAGGGGGCCCTTAACCTCCCTTTCCCTGGGCGGGCCCCTGCTGACGCCCACACTATCGGGGGGCACAAAATATCGTCAAAAAATTTAATATATATATAAGTGTTCCCGGGAACTTGAGCAGTGAAAAAAAATGACGCTTTTTAATTTACTCACTTTTTTTATTTAAATTTACCCCTTTCCACTCAACGAAACCCCTTTTCCCGTCAATCAGGGACCCAAAATTTTAACCCTTTTCCCCCGGCTTTTCCCGGTGCAAACATAAAAAGGGTGCAAAACTTGCCCTTTTCTTATTTTTTATAAAAAGGGGGATGGGCCAGGAAAATTTATATAAATTTTTTCTTTTTGTTATTATCATTTTATTTATTTATTACATTATTTTATTATCTTTTTCTATATATTTTTTGGGAAATTTTCTATTATCCCCCTTTATTATCAATTCTTTATAATTCATCTTTGGGTATTTATTTCACTATCATTATTTTTTTATCATTATAATTGTATATTCCCTCCGCCCCCAAAATTTTGGGGGGGTTTTTTTTTCCCCCCGATCTGCCCTGCCCTTGTCTCTCTGCCTTTTCCGGGTCTGCCCTGTTTTCGTTTTTTGGTGTACAGGATTTTTCTCAAAAAGTTATAAATAGTTTGGGCCAAACCCCGGTATCCAATTTTATTTGGGTATAAGGAAGAACTGATTTAATTTTGGATGAAATTTTATTGAAAAATTTTTTGCCAGGGAAACCCAAAATTTGATGAAATATTAGGCAGGGGGAAGCGCTCATACCCCTTTCATTCAATCTTGGGGGCCCATAAGGGCTGGGGGTGCTCGCCTCGCCCACCCTACGACGCCACTCCCGAGGGTCACCACCGGGGTTTTCCCCTTTGCAGGCCCCTTTTCCCCTCCCGCAGCCCCTCGCCAAGAAACATCAATTGGGGGGCCCCAGCCAGGGCCTTTTTGGGCCCCCCCCTTGGCCTCCTCCCCCCCGGAAAATTGGGGTCTCTTACATAAAACCCCCGGGGGAAAAGGATCGGTTTCAGGTACCCGTCCCCCTTTTCCCCTATAGCCGGTTGGCGCTGAGGGGACTAGGGCGGGTTTAATGGGCCTCGATTCAGTCTCAGGGTTCAATCGCTGTTTTTGACACGTAATCACCAGCGATACCCCATGATTCTGGGAAACACTTTTTTTCCCAAAAGGCATTGATTCGCCCGGCTTCAATTCATTATTTATGTCCTTGTCTCAAAAACCCCAAGGGGAAGACGGGGGATCACAAGCGATTTGAAATCCGGATCTTTGTCCTCCTGCACAGGTACCGACAACCCCCAAATATCCCGCTGAGCGAGCCCAAAACACCGTGGGGCTATGCAATCCCCGTAAAAATTTTACGGACCCGCCGATTATAAAATGCGCTACCAAAGGTATGAAAAATTTCCAAGATTAAATGTCCTCGCCAAACCATGAACAAACTGTATTGTTTAAATCTAGTAAAGTCCCAAACACCGGGGGACCTTGGTCTTGACCGGAGCCCCTTTAAAGCCCCAAAAGGTTTTCCCTCCCTCGTGCAGCGCCTCGAGAGCCATCACCAGGACCTCCCGACCAGAAAAGTTTACGATTCGAAAAAAACAAGATCAGTGATCTTGGTGTTTTCCAAAAGATGCTCCACAATACTTTGATCTACAAACCCTTTTCCAAAAACCCAGTCCATACAAGCGTTGAAAATGATGGGGCCCCAAGGGCCACCCTTGGGCCCCAAATCCGTATTCCCCAGGGAAAAAAGCCGGGTACACCCGCCCCAACACTTCAAAAGGAATCCAGTCCCAGAATACAGACCAGTTTTTCAAACCAATTGTCCCCTTTCAGGGAAACCCTCGAAGTCCAGAAGAAACCCAGAGTGACTCACAAAGCCTTTAGTCAAAGCCTTCTTGAGATCAAAAAGGCTGCAAGCATCCCCCGTTGAAACTTCAAAGTCGGCGTTTCACCAGGCAAAGGCGCTAGGGTAAAGGTCCGTTGTTGCTTACCAGGGGTGAACCCGGGGAAATGCTGAGGTTTTCTGATGCTTCCCAATGGCTTTCGAATCCGTGTGACAAAAGATGGGGAAACACCTTTCCTTGGGACCGGGGGTGACATGTAATACCGCGGTAAATTTTTGCGTTTCCCGACGGCCCCCTTTCCCCCTTTCCCGATAAAAGGGGGGGACCAAACCCCCGGTTTCCGTCCCGGGGAATTGGGGGCCCGAAATTTCCACAACGCAGTCGGGCACAAACAAACCCCTGGATCAGGCCCCCACCCCCAGCTTTTAGGAGCTCCGCACTGGGAAATTTCAAACACCAGCTGCTTTTCCACCCCTCAACTTTGCTACCCCTCGGGGTTCCCTCAAGAGAGGGTGCGCTTTCGTCAAAGGGGGGATCGGGGTCCACTTCCCTTAAACCCAATGGTGTGAAGCTGCTCATTGGGGGGTCCACCCTGAAAAACTGCCCAAAGTACTCAGCCCAAAGACCATCTGCAAAACCATTTCCGACACGAGGGGGCTCATCTGCTGTTTTGAATAGCACTCCCCGGAAGGGGACTTGGGGAAAGGAAACTTTTTTCAGGGCTCGGTAGGTGGGTCGGAAAGGGCATTAGCGTTCAAAAGGGCCCTCGACATCCTCAGCGAGACTCCCGACTACCCCTCCTTGTTCTCCCCCGAGGGTTTTTAGTCCGGCGTGCCCGGCCCGTGCTTTGGGCCCGGGGTTTTCCCCCCAGCCTGGCCGCGGGGCTCTCCTCGATTTTCTCCAGCGTCCCCCGTCGAGACAAAACCACGCCTTGACCTCGGGGGCTCCCCAATCACTCCCTTGGGAGCCTGTAAAAGTTTCACTTTGGAAAGGGATCCCACGTTCTACAGGGGCCCCGAGAGCACCGGGGGGGACATCAAAAACCCTTTAAAACCGCCACCCCAAAATCATGACACATGTCAAGGGCCCCCAGTTTCCCAAATGAAACCCCGTATGGTTTTACCCCCTTGAATTCCCTTCCCGGCCCTTTCATGAAGCTTTAAATGTAGCCAAAAACAAGTCCCTTTATCTGTTTCAAAGAAATCAGCACTCCGGAAACCCTGCATTTGGGGATCCCCCAACGAGTGCTAACCCGGGGGTGGTCGATCTCCTTTGCTCCCCTCCGGGCATTACTAGCCTGTCCCCGCGGTGCAGCTCTGTTCTCTGATAAACCAAAAACCTGCAATTCTCAACCCTTTTGGACCTTGGGAAAATTTAAAGGGAGAAAATGTTGGGGGTTTCTGGTACCGGCCATGGGGGAAACCCAAAAAAATAACTCGTAGCGCTCATACTGAGTGGCCCTATTTTATATATAAAATATATAATTTTATATATATATATATATATATTTATATGAAAATAATTATAAAGGGGCCTTTGTAACCCAAACCCCTGCCAAATTTTTCACATTTGGTTTCCAACAAATCTTTGTTTTCAAAATTTAATCCTTTTTAAATAATTTTCCCTTTTTTACCAAAAAACTTGATAGTTTTGGTCCAAAATTTTTTGAACTTTTTCAATTATTATTTTTCCATATTTTAATTTTTAGATTTATTATTAAAATATAAATAAATAAATTATTTGGCCCAAAAATTAATTTGGGGGGTTTGAAATTAAAAAAAATATAAAAAAATTATATATGATTAAAACTAAATGTTTTCAGGGGAACAAAGGGAATCGGGAATAATTTTTTTTTTCCAATTTTCGCCAAGGATTGATTAATTAAGGGCTAAAAATTAAAAATTTTTAAATTGTGAAAAAAGCGCAAACTAAAAATTGTTTTCCAATTTTTTCCCTTTTTTAAAAATACTTAATAATGGGGTTCCAGGGACACGGGCGGGGTGAGCCTTTTTTTGAGTTTTGGTAAGGGTTAATTTTACCAGGGTTTCCCCGGTTAAAAAAAACCCGCTTGTGGGGGGCCAATCAACCGGATTTTGGGGAATCGACCGGGGATTTCTCCCCCGGGGTCCCCCGGTTCCCCTTCTTTCCCCCCCTTTAAAATTAATTCCGGGGGGGGGCCCCCCAACTTTTATTTTTTGGAAAAAATTGTGTTTTTTAAAGGCCCTTTCTAAATTGTTTTTTCTATAAGGCGTTTAAATTTTTTGACCGTTCGGAACCCTTTGGGGAAATATTTTTCCCCTGGGATTTCCTTTTCCCTTCCCAAAAATTTAATATTAACTATGTCAATCATACTTTACATTTGAGAAGCTTGTTAATACACTTAAATATAAAGCTAAAAAACACTTATTACTGGAGTGGGATAACTTAATTCAAGGCATCTCCACTATTGCCCATTCATCATATGGGCGAATTCAATGAATTTAAACATTCATTCCCAAAACTCCCACAAATTCAATTTGATGCCCTTAAAAACCCTTAAATCTGGTGATACTATCCTAATCACCAGACCCGATAAAGGACGCGGTACAGTAATTTTAGATAAAACTGAGTACATTAACAAAACTGAATCCATCCTTAGTGATAAAACAAAATTTAAAGTCCTCGCTGACAACACATTTTCTTTCATCACTAAAATGGAGGATAGACTTATCCGTCACCTTAGAACATTACTTAAATCAAAAGTCATTACTAAAGATGTTTTCCATTATATATTTCCTAGTGGCTCTTCTCCTGGTGTCCTTTATGGATTACCAAAAACACATAAAATAGGTAACCCCTTACGTCCTATTCTTAGTACTATAGGCACCTTTAACTATAACCTAGCTAAATACTTCGTCCCGATAATTGACCCATTAACTAATAATGAACACACAATTAAGAACTCCTTTGAATTTGCACATGAATTAAAACAATTAACGTAAACAACGCGGTAATGGTTTAGTTTTGACATCCAATCACTATTTACATATTCCATTAGATGAGACTATTAAAATAATCACTGATAATTTATTTCATAAAGCTCCCATTTTTCTTAATTACACAAAAAACAATTATCTGATTTATTAACTGTAGCATAAAGACTCTCCATTTATATTAACAAAAAACTTTATGTCCAAACTGATGGTGTTTCCATGGGATCGTGCCTGGGTCCTTCATTTGCTAATGCCTTTTTATGTCCCATGAGGACATGTGGCTGTCTAACTGTCCTAAGCATTTTAAACCTTCTTTTTATAAACGATATGTAGACGACACTTTTTTATTTTTAAAAATACCGACCCACATTCCCTTATTTCTGAAGTACCTTAATTCTCAGCACCCAAACATTAAGTTCACATATGAAATTAAAAAAAACAATCATCACAAACCCATTTTTAGATATCCTAGTTACTCGTAAAAATAATTCCCCTTACCACCTCAGTCTATAGAAAACCTACTTTCACTGGCTTAGGAACTCAATATTTTCATTCATCCTAACCCTTTTAAAATCAATACTATTAAGACCCTACTACACAGATGCTAAAAGTTTCTCATCTAATTGGTTTTCCTTTGATAATGAGATCAAATTCCTTACTAATTTTTTCCAAAACAATGGCTACCCCTCAAATTAATTGAAACAATCATCTCAAGTTCTTAGATAAAAAGTTCAACCCAGAGTCGAACGAACCCGAACCCATATTAGACACACACTATGTTAAACTCCCATTTTAACGGCCATCTCAGTTACAAACCCTTCGGAAAAAACTCAATGATCTACTTAAGTCACATCTTCCTAACTCAATTTAAATTTATTTTTACTAATTCATTTACCTTTAAAAACTCATTTCAAAAATAAAGACTCTATACCTAAAGCCCTTATTTCTAACATAATTTACGAATTCAAATGTTCTAGCTGTAAAGCTAGATACGTCGGCGAGACGACAAGGAATCTAACCCTTAGGGTTTCTGAGCAAAGGTGTTTCTGCACGTACTGGTCGACCCTTTCTTCACCTTCGCAATCTGCAATCCGCTCACACTCACATGATTTAGATCACCCTTTTTCTATGAATGACTTTAGTATCTTATCCAAGGCACACTACCCTAGTGACACTAAATTATTAGAAGCTATACACATCAAGCACTTGTCCCCTGATCTTAATAACCAAGTCATTTCACACCAACTACATTTACTCAAATGACTACCACTGTTTCGATTGCCCGATCTCGGTTTTGATCGCCCCACCCAAAGCTGAAATGTTACCCAAGCTGAAATGTTACCCATGAAACTAGTGTTCATTCAGTCCTCTATTTTAAATATTTCAAGGTTCCGCTCTCGAGGAACTCGGGCGGGTTCGATCGCCCCACACAAGCTGAAATGTTACCCACGAAACAGTGTTTTTATTCAGTTCCTCTACCAACTCAGACAGCATACACCCAAGGTCCGTTAAGTACAAATTATATTTTATTTATTTGTTAGTAATTTTAGATAATATAGGAATATTTTATTGTTTCTTAGAATTAATTTTTAGATTTCGCTTTTTTAGCATTGCAATATATTAATTTTTAACTATTTTTAGCCTGATGATGCCAAAATGCCTTGGCGAAACGTTGCGCATAAACAACCCAAGTATGACAGTGTCTTGTCACCTGAAACATCAAAATGTACCAAATAAGAAATCAAATTTTATAATATATTATAAAATAATATATATATATATATATATATATAATATATATATATATATATATATATATATATATATATATATATATTATATATTATATATATATATATATATATATATATATTATAATATATATATATATATATATATAAAAATAAATATAATTTATTATATATATATATATATATTTTTTTTTTATATATTTTTTTTTTTTATTATATATTTTATTATATTTATTTTAAAATGGTATAGATTTATATATATTTTATTTTTATTTTTATAAATATTATATAAAATTATTTTTTTTTTTGGTATTTTTCTTTTTTTGTTTTTACTTTTTTTTTGTCTTTTTTGCGGCGGGGTTTTCGTCTTTGCCCCCCGTTTTGTTTTTATTCTTTTTTTTTTTTTTTTTTTTTTTTTTTTGTCGCTTTTTGTTTTCTGTCTGTTTTGTTAGTGTACGGATTTCTTTTGGGAAAAATTTCGAATTATTTGGGGCCAAACTCGGATACCAAGTCCTTTTTTGGGGTAAAAGGAAAAACTGTTTTTAATTTTGATGAAAAACTATTAAAAACTGTTGCCCCTGGCAAAACCCCAAATTTATGAAAATATTCGGCCCGGGGGTTTTGCGTAAAACTGATGCAAATATATATATTATATATATATATATATATAATATAATATAATATATAAAATATTATATATATTTTTAAAAAAAAATAATTTTATATATATAATATATATATATATTTAATTTAAAATTATTAAATAAATTGTTTTTGGGGGAGGTATGCGCCCCTACTGAGTGACCCAACCCCACTTGTTGTTACATTTTATCCCATTAAATAGCAGAAAGGGTGCCCTCCCCGGGGACCTTTCCCCCTAGCTCCTGGGGGAGGGGTGGGGGGCCTGCGGCCCAAAAAAAGGGGGGGGGGGGGCCCCCCTTTTTTTGAAGGGTTCCCCCAAAATTAAAGTTTACATTTGAAAGGGGGTTTTGAAACCGAAAATTAAAGGGCATTTAAGTGAGAAAAAACCTTCCTTTCCCATCCCTCAATTCGATCACGACCCAAAAAATTTGACACAAAAAGGGGAAGTTCTATCGTCGCCCCCGGTTTAAAACCCCTACCAAAATGTTTTTTTTTGGTTGTTTTTGTTGCCAAGCCCCCCCCCGGGGGTTGGACACGCCCCCAAAACACTTCCATCCCCCCAAGTCGATCCAGGGCCATCAATTTTTTGGGCTACTTTAAAAAGGACTGCTGTAATTTGATAAAAAAAGTAACAATAATATCCCTTATGTGTAAAGAGGTAATTAAAAACTTTATAGAATGATGTTGATAATAATAATAATAATAATGATAATATCAATTATAATGAAGAAAAAAATAATGCTATTACAGTGTCAAGTCTGGATCTCGCACGGTTTAGCAGCCACAGCCGTTTTTAGGTTGTTTTTGCTTGGCACGCCCACCAGGGTCGGCCACGCCCATCGAAACATAGCCTATGTTCTCCGCAGGGTAGTGAGGATTCCAAATATGTGTGGCATGTGGGGTTTTGGCCATCTGTAGCCGAGTCTATAACGAACATACAGACACACAGACAGACAGACACATTTTGAAATTTATATATATAGATAAATATATATGGTATAGTTGATATTAATAGTAATAATATTATTATTGTATATTGGTAGTATACTATAGTTATTGAAACAAAAATAATTATTTTATTGAAAACTACAATAATAATAATGATGTAATAACACTAATCATAATAATTAAAACACTAATAATATTTATTACAATAATAACAACAGTGATAATGATAGACTAAAAAATAAGGAAAAAATTGAGTGGTGAAAATAGTATTAATGATAATGAAAATAAGAGCATTTCCGCCTATAACAAATAATCATTATCAATATTATTAATAATATAATTACAGTTATCATTAATATTATTATAATTATCATTTCTGACATTTTATTATTATTATTATTATTATTATTATTATTTTTATTATTATTAGTCTACTACTATTATTATGCTTCTTATCATCATCGTTATCATTATTGTTATTCTATTTTATAATCACAATTATTATTATTGTACAGATATAATATATAATCATTATATATTATATAAATTATATATATAATATCATTATCATTATGATCATTATCATTATAATTATTATTATTGTATTTACGTTATTATTATTATTATTATTATTATTATTATTATTATTATTAGTAGTAGTAGTAGTAGTAGTAGTAGTAGTAGTAGGAGTGTTGGCTTTGTCGGTAGATATGTATTACTACAATTATATATATATTTAAGGCATGCACCTTCTCTAATGATATCTATGTTAAAGTTATGTATCTTTGAGACGCCCATGCCATGTCACTGCCACGTCATAGATGGCAGCACCATACAAAGAGGACAAGCACCCCTCTGTTTACGTACAGCCACGCACTGACGCCCTGCCAGCAGGCACCCACAGCCGCACCATGGCCTCAGAGAAGGATATCATATTTTGTGGGACAGACGTGTGTGCGTGTGTCGTCCTTAAGTGTCGAGGAACTCTTTGTGTTGTGGTTATACCTTGTGCAAATTGACTCTTATCCAATCGTGCCATAACCAGGCCGATACATGTGTATTATGATTAAGCAATAATTATCATATAAATCTCACCCCATCTTTATAATCGCCCTGCCGCTCAACGGCTCGATTCTATAACTTATAAAACAAATAAGTAATATGTTAGTACGATAAAAATACGGCTAACATAATGGTGGCAGCGAAAGAGATCTGAACATTACCAGAATTTATTGATTCATTGCACAAAAACACCATTTTGACACGAGACGATACATTCTGAAACAATATTCTGAACGAACTGAAGTGAAATAAACTGGAGTGAGAGGGTAGTCAGATCGCCCCCAACCAAGAAAGGCAACTGTGTTTGCGTTTAAAACTGACCATATTGCCCTCACCTCTCGTCACCCAACCACTACCAACCATTCCACCCACACTATTTCACCCGCTCTCGTTTCCACATACAACGACACACACACGTTTTTTTTTTTGTCCACATATGAACATTAAAATATATATAGAAGCTGTTTAAGGATAAGTTGAATTTACCCCTGCGTAAAGACCTTCGAAGTGGAAATACAGAAGAGGATAGGACGTGGGCTTGGTCGTGTATGAGTCATCGCATCCATTGACAACGTCGCCGCCCTTCATCTACACGACGGGCCGCCCAACATCTCGACGCCCGCCGCCCGTTCCCCACACCCTCCTCCTTTTCAAACTACCCGTCAGGGTGGCAAGGTTGGTAGAGACGTGAGCTCGCAATGTGCAGCGTCCCTGCGCATTCGGTCAGCGGTTCGAGTCCGCCTAGTTCGTGCTGACGTGGTGGCGCTTTGTATAGTCAATAACCTTGTAGTTGGTACTTGCAAAGTGTCTAGATAGGATCAAAGTATCTTATCTTATCCTCTTCAAACTGGTGTGGACGCGTGCCATAACCACATACACCCGGGTTGATTGACCATCCTGCCGCCCTTCCCGATCACCTTCACAGCTGGATTCATGAAGAACACATCAACGGCTTGGGACTTATATATATATATATATATATATAGGTGAGATAATACATGCACAGGAGCTGACACTTCATGGAAATTTTATAAATTACATCACTTAATGACATTAACTTGCTGGTGTAAACATTAATTTAACTGTTTATGAATTAATTTTCCATGTGAATTGGAAGAAGACACTATTCATGAGATAGTTCTAATTGATTTCATGAAATCTCATCAATACTAACATTGCTATTGCTTCATTTATAGTAATTTTTAGTATATTAACATAGCAATATACTATATATATATCTTTTCTCTGTGTAAAATGTACTTTTCTATTTTGTGATGCCCTATACATTCTATGATAACACTTGAATGCACCTGAAATTAGTACTCATATTATATTTTTTATAATTGCGGTAATCATAATAATTATTGTAATTACATTAATTATTATTTTAGTTTTATTACGCAATTTACTACTGATACTACCTGTAGCGTATGACTAAAAACCTACTAATGATCTTTATAGTGAGGAATTTTCTAAACTCTGTGGTGAAAGTCAATCCATATTAACTGACGATAACACTGCGGCAAAGGAAAGTGTTGATTTTAATTTGGAAGAAAGTAGTGAAAATCCTCGTGTTTTGCGTAGTGGTTCGCAGCATTTAAGACGTTCATCTGCATCTTCTATTTCTTCCTTACCTCAACCCCCATTAACAAGCATGTCTCCTCCGCCCGGCACATATAGCCCTAGGGCAGGTACTTGTAGTTGTGTTTCTTCAACTCCTCAACCTCAGGCAGCTGGAACGATTAAGTTATTACCTACCAGCGCATCTGTCAGGCCTTTTTCGGTAGTTGATGTCGATTGCACAGCCCGATAATATATTGCCATGTGCGAGGATGTAATGGCTTATTCATTTATCACTGATGAGAGTGACAAACTTTCATTTGTTCGCTCAAGATTACAACCAGGTTCCCGTGCAACGCATCTCATGCAAGTTAGCGCCTTTACGAGACCCCAAACTAACAAAGATTACCAAACCCTTCGTTCTAATTTTCTAGAATCCTTTGGGAGTAACGCAAAGCATAGTTTGGTGAAAGGAGTAGATTTAGCTGGTGAGACTTTGCTAAGCGGTGCTGCTACCACTGATTTGTTAGATGCACAGGTGGAAGCAAACCGGATTTCGGTAGATTTCATCCAGTATTTGAAGGAGAATGGCTGGACACAGGGAGATAACATTTCACTTAGTAACAATCGCAAATTCCTTGAATTTTTTGCATACATCATGTTGCTAAGAGGTACTTTCCGGAAAAACTCTCTGTCTCTTAGTTATGGTCCCCAAGAAGTAATGCATGATTTTGTGTTGAAATTAAAAACCATGATAGAAGAGAAAGATGGTAACATACGAACAACTGTGTCATCTATAGCCACTACTCAGCCTGATGTAGCCGGTAGGGATCAAGATGTATCTTATACCACAATTGCGGTCATCCCTAGTTCTCAACCAAGACCTATCTTTATATGCCATTATTGTCAACAAGAAAGACACACATCAAATAAATGTTAAATTAAAATTAAAGAACGTATACGCCAAAGAAAACTTGATGCTGCCTTAAGGCAATTACCTGCTTCAAGAAACGCAGACGGAAACTGAACCTCTACTGGTACACATGATCGTGCTCGATCGACGACTGCGAACCGTAATCCCACAAGACAAGGAAATCCTGGTTCCGTAAGCAATGCTGTTTCTAGCAGTGCGGCACACAATACTTCCTACTGTGTTGTCCATGAGTGTGAAGGACACACTACGGATAATTGCTATACGGTTTCAAAAACAAAGACTCGAATGCAGCAGTATCAGCAGTACCGTAATAACACTCAGTCGGAGGAAACTGCGTGCCCAGCACAAACCAGACCAGGCTAGCTAATACAACTGGTATAATTGATAATACTGCAACTCGGTTGAATGACGGAACATTTTTCTCATCTTTAATAGCCGCTTGCAGTCAAGCCAATATTTTGGCTCTACCTACCAGATTAGGATCCGTGAGAGCATCGTTCGCGGTGGACACAGGCGCAGCTGTTAACGTGCTATGTGAAACGGCTTACCTTGCACTAAAACGCGCGTCACGTGGCAGCCGCTGGCCTCTTAAACCAAATGAACTTAATCTAATGGGAGTTACTAACGATCCTCTTAATATATTAGGAGTTGTTTTGATTGCCCGTTAGGTTGGGAAAAGGTACGCCTATTATTCGTTTGAACGTGGCTTCTAATTTTACGTTGCCCTCGGACGGATTATTGGGTTTAGCTTCTTTAAGAGCTAACCGGATGATAATACATCCAGAAACAAATACCATCATATTCTTAGGGAGGAATTTTAAAGCAATGGAACAACCCATTTGCTTAACTTGACACAATAAAGTAGTTCCTTCTAATGCATCAACCGTTCCTAGTGTTCAGGTTTTTACTGATGAATTAATAGAGGGAACACTGCCTAAATCTTGAAACGAATTCGCGCGTAGACTTTGCTAATACCCTGCATACAAATTCGTATCATCAAACAACGGTAACTGACCCTAAGGAAATGTGGAAAGTCGTAAAGGCCACGGTAATTGGTAATCATGATATTCCCCACCGTACGGCAATGCACATTCCTGTATCAGTCCCAAATACCACCGTGGGTTGTGACATCTGTATAGAAGGCCCCAGCCAATTGAACATACTAACAGTGGAGGCAACCGTAAGTGAAATTCGTGAAGGAAATACAGCCGTCGCTCTTGTTGTTAATGCGACTGGCGGTCCTGTCAAACTTCGACAAGGAGTATATTTAAGCCGTGCGTTAGCTTTTGACAGACAGGTAGTGCCAGAACCTTTAGACCTACCTACAAGTATTGTCAGTTCTGTAACTCCGTCGTCCAGCAACTCAAATTTGGCTCAAGCACAAACGCTTGACTCACTTGTCACAATTGTGGAATATCCCGAGCACAAGGCTTCATTGTTGCAACTGCTTAAGCGGTACCGTGATGTTATAGCCTTGCCCGGAGAACCGTCAGGTTCAACTGATAAAACTAACCACCACATTAAACTTAAATCTGGAAACTTTCTGTGTATATTCCAGCATATCGTCTACCTCACAGTCAAAGACAAATTGTTGATGAGCAAATTAAAGATATGTTGCATCAGGGTGTTATCCAAAATTCCCGTTCCCTGTGGAACTCGCCTCTATTCCTCTTTCCTAAAAAGGACGGACAGTTTAGACCTGTAATTGATTTCAGGCCAGTAAATGAAGTCACGGAGGATAATAGATAAATCCTTTATCTGTCCTAAGAGACTTGTTAATGTCATTAGGACCTGGTAACACTATGTTCAGTAGCCTTGATTTGGTTAGTGGCTACTGGCAGGTGCCGATGGCTCCTGCATCTAGGGAAATTACTGCCTTTAACACACCTAGTGGACACTACGAGTGGCTCAGAATGCCATTTGGTTTAAAGTCAGCCCCTCTTACATTACAAAGAATGATTAATCATTTATTTTCCGATATGCTAGGCAAAAATGTCTATGCTTTCCTTGATGATCTTATAATTTGCAGCAAAGACTCGGAGTCTCATTTTGCTAATTTAGAAGCAGTGCTCCTGAAGTTGAAAGATGCTGGACTCAAGGCTAAACTGACTAAATGTGAATTCCTTAAGTCTAAAATCACCTTTTTAGGACATGTGGTACATGGTGATGGACTTCATACAATGTCAGATAAAATAACTGCAGTTACAAATTTCCCGCAACCTCAGAATGTAGACAATGTCCGTTCTTTCATTGGCTTGTGTGGTTACTATAGATAATTTATATCCAATTTTGCAGCGTTTGCTTCGCCCTTAACAAACCTATTGAAAAAGGACGTGCACTTTAATTGGTACGCTGTACATGAAAAATATTTTCAAGATCTAAAAGTCGCCCCAACTACGGACCCTGCCTTGGCATTCCCGGACTATAAGGATCCTTTTGATTTTTACACGGATGCCTCTGCATTAGGGCTGGGTGCTGTATTAATGCAGACAGACGCACGCGGAGAAAATCGCGCTGTTGCGTTCGCGAGTAGAACTTTACTTCCGGCAGAGTCTAATTACCCAGTAACTCACCAGGAATCACTCGCAGTTGTCTGGGATCTAATAAATTTTTGGGATTATATCCTAGGTTATGATATAACCGTATATACTGATCACGCAGCTGTCACTGAACTTTTTAAAGGTAAAAACCTTTCAGGAAGACTCGCGCGTTGGTTTTTGACAATACAGGAATTCAATCCAACTTTCAAGTATTTGCCAGGTCGAACCAATGTAGTGGCTAATGCACTGTCTAGAAATGTACATGTTGGATTGGTGACGGACAAATCCTCTGTAGCTCCAAATATTTCAATACATGAACTAGCTGTTGCTCAACGTCAACATGACGTGTGGAGTAAAGTGATATATGCTCTGGAATCGGGTGACCAGTCAACATTACCAAAAATGCCCATTCCTTTTTCGCAATTTTTCTTATCACATGATCAGGTCCTTTGTAAATTTTGGCCAAATAAGCGGACCTAGGTGAGCCAATTTGTGATACCTGAGTCATTTGTACCTAAGGTAGTGCAACTAGCTCATGATGCTGTAATAGCTGGTCACCCGGGAAAGGAGCGTACTCTTGCTGCGGCCCGCAATAGTTATTTTTGGCCTAAAACGAGGTTATATATTGACGCATATGTAGCTAAATGCGTGAAATGTGCTGAGCATAAGGGTACGGTGCCGAAACCAGCACCAATTTTGGAATATCCAGCTCCTGAGCGTCCTTCGGACATTGTTGCTATTGATCTGTTACAACTTCCTTCTAGTCGTCAAGCGTCTAAATACCTGTTAGTAAGTGTTGATCATTTCTCAAGGTATGTTGTTTTGGCCCCTGTGATAGATAAAACTGCCAAAGCGGTTGCACACGCATTGATCGCCAGCTTATTTTGTCCATACTCAACTCCCCGAGTTTTAATGAGTGACAATGGCGCAGAATTTAAAAATGCGCTTCTTAATGAAATCTGTGGGCAGTTCAACATCAAACAGACATTCATGGTAACTTATCACCCTGCCAGTAACGGTTTAGTTGAGCGTGCGAATAGGAAAGTCCTGGAAGCTTTGTGCCCAGTTGTTGTTGGCTTGCTTGATAGTTGGGAAGACTGGTTACCCCATGTTGCTGCTTGCGTTAATTGCAAAATTTGTGAGTCAACAGGTTAAACTCCTTATTATATTATTTTTGGTATGGAGAAACGACTTCCATATGACTTGCTTTGTAGTCCTCAAAAACCTGTGTACAATGTTGATGATTATGCTAACTGTCAACTTAAAGTTTTCTCAGACTTATATTCCAATGTCAGAGATAAATTACAGACTTCCAAGACTGCTATGTGCTCGCAACAACACCGGCGCTCTGCACCCGTTGAAATCCGGGTTGGTGACTCTGTCATGATTCGAGTCCCGGAACTAAATTAGCTCCTAAATGTGTGGGTCCGCGCCTGGTAGTTAAGCAACTCCATGGTCATAAGTTTGATATTTTGGATCCGTGGTTAAATACCTTAGAAGACATTCACAGTGATAGATTTAAACGGACCAATGCCAAGCCTGATTTAAGCTAAGTAGAAAGTGCTAATCTTAGCGATGTTACGCGGCTTGAAACTAACAATTCTAATGATCCTACTGACCAACCAACTCATGCTTATAATTTACGTCCGCGTAATTGATTGCTTGTCTTTTCATTGCTTTTCTTAGACAAACTTTCGTGAATGATATTTGGTATGGAAATAAATGCATGAGTAACTGAAAGAAATTGGGTAAGGTATTTTAATCTAACCTTTTTCTCTTCTTTTATTGATAAACTTTTATTAGCACTCCCTGCTTTGACTAATATGGTTAATTTTTTTGTCAGAACTAACAAACATTACTAACAAATATTGTTGACGCAGCGCAAGGAAAGGGAACTGCTTCACTTTTCTTCCTTTTATTGATTTTATGCATGTCTAGGAAATTGCGAAGTAGAACTGCCAGTTGACATCATTGTTTTAAATGGTTTGCAGCACTATTACCCTCTCCTTGAATCAGTGCTAACGTCAGATACCATGGTTAAACATGTTCTTTTCCACCGATCATGTGTTTGAAGTTCATAAAGTAGGACAATATAATGATAATAAGTATCTACTTAATGGAAATGGTTCATAATAGACATATTTTTAATTGTGAGGTGGTGCTAACTCAGACAATTGCTTCTCGGGCCTTATCGTTATGTCCTTACACCCACTTGATCTCGCAACCTTTTTTTTTTTTCTCACAAATGTTTCTTCGGACATCACAATTTTTTCTTTACACAAACATTCTCTGTGTCTGTAGTATGTCCCGAAGTTTTTTCTATTTTAATTTATTTTTATTTCTATATTTTTTTATTTTATGCCTATAGCGCCTGTAGGCAGTGGTGACCCAGAGCACGGATGGTAGACTCTGGAGGCTCACTTGAGGTCCCTGATGGCTGGTCCTCGCCCGTGGTGGCGCAGGCAAGATTCTTATAGTGACGCCTGTAATTAGAGGCTCATGCCGCCCCCCTGTGTCCTCCGATGCACTCGCAATCGAAGGTAGAGTTGATGGGCAGGGCATGTGGGTGTTCTTAGGCCACTCGACGGTGCAGAAAGGTTTTGGGTCTCTTCGGGGATCGAACTCGGGTTACCGAGAACGCCAGTCGGCGTTCAGGTGCAGTGTATCAGAAGGCGTTCGGTAATTTTGCAATTCTAATGGCCTGCTATTTGCACTCTGACTATTTGAATACCTTTCCTGAAAACTGCACGAAGGATTTATAGCTAATTTCACTGCTCAACTTTTCCTTATTGACAGTTTGAAGTATATAAATTATCAAGCATTAAATATGTCACTAACACCATTTCTGAGCTTAAATTCTCTAATTTATCAGAATTGGAAACATCTGTACAGGACTCTTTACCAGTCTACCTTAACCCAGCTGTTCATTTTCCTTCAATGATTATGCCAAACTTACTTATCATTATTATAGTAATTCAAATTTGTCTTGTTGTTAGGAAGGCCATATCTTAGTATGTTCTCTTGAAGAGCTAAATCCGACAAAATCAGGTTATTACATCATTCCATGGTTAGGTACAGGCCTCTAGGT
>JACEEZ010001020.1:0-62500 GCA_016584305.1 Chionoecetes opilio | reverse complement strand
GGTGATGGGTAATAGGTGAGTGAATGGGTTGGGGGTGATGTTAATAGGTTAGCGTTAATACATACATTTCTACATCCATGATTTCAGGAAAGCTAGAAGGGGCTATCTGGAGAGTCTGTGTTAGGTGGGCGTTATTGATAATATAAGCGAAAGTGTGTTTGTGTGTGTGTGTGTGTGTGTGTGTGTGTGTGTGTGTGTGTGTGTGTGTGTGTGTCCGCTCGGTGCCGCCCCCTGTGGCGGAATCCCCTCATATGGCACATTTTTGGAGCCGGCTCGAGCAGGGGAAGGTTTTAAGCCCATTTATGAGATGATCCGATCAATCTTTTTTTTCTTTTTTTTAGCAGCCTATTAGTGAGAATTGTGAAAAAAAAGTGGGTTGCGAGAATTGAGGAAACCTTGATGTAGGGTGATGGGTAATGGGTGAGTGAATGGGTGGCGTGATGGATAATGGGTGTGGGATGATGGGTGAGTGAATGGGTCGGGGGTGATGGGTTGGCGTTAATACATACATTTCTACATCCATGATTTCAGGAAAGTTAGAAGGGGCTATCTGGAAAGTCTGTGTTTGGTGGGCCTTCGGCCCACCAAACACAGGTGGTGGGCCTAAAGGCCCACCAATAGCCCTCTGCAGGAGCTAGCCAAAAGTCCGCCCGGAGGGCGGCTTTGCGGCTAGTATAATATATAATCATTATATATATATAAATTATATATATAATAGCCGCAAAGCAGCCCTCAGGGCGGACTTTTTGGCTAGCTCCTGCGGAGGGCTATTGGTGGGCCTTCGGTCCACCAAACACAGACTCTCCAGATAGCCCCTTCTAACTTTCCTGAAATCATGGATGTAGAAATGTATGTATTAACGCCGACCCATTCACATCACCCCCAACCCATTCACTCACTCATTACCCATCACCCCCCACCCATTCACTCACCCATTACTCATCACCCCCCACTCATTCACTCACCCATTACCCAACACCACACACCCATTCAGTCACCCATTACCCATCACCCCCCACCTATGCCCTCACCCATCACCCATCATCCCCCACCCATTCACTCACCCATCACCCCACACCCATTACCCATCACCCCACCCATTCACTCACCCATTACCCATCACCCTTCATCAAGGTTTCCTCAATTCTCGCAACCCACTTTTTTTTCACAATTCTCGCTAATAGGCTACTAAATAAAAAATAAAATAAAAAAAGTGATCGGATCATCCCATAAGTGAGCTTAAAACCTTCCCCTGGTCAACCTGGTTCCAAAATTGTGCCATATGATTGGATTCCGCCACGGGAGGCGGAACCTATCGCGGACACACAGACACACAGATACACACACTTTCGCTTATATTATTATAGATAATCATTATCATCGAAGACCAGATGGCCTCCCATCTATTATTATAACTTATTATTATCATTAATACCACCGACATTATAATAATATTATTATTATTATGTATTGTGTTATCTTTTTATGAAAAATGTATTGCATGGTATATAAATATTATTTACTCAAATAACTGAGCGTGAGATAAAACAACTTCTATGACTGTACTAAATGTTGATTGGATTTACTTTAAAACAAAACAATGTTGATGTGTTCTCACAGTGAAAGGAAGAATGAGAAGTGATTGCTATTCATTCCTGTTTTAGGGCAAAACTAATGTCACTCAGTATATATTTGAATGGAAGTGATATAGATAAGTACGTACTTGTCTGATGTCTGATGACTAATGAATAAAATTATGGAGTTATAAGCTAGACAACCGTGCGGTATAGAAGCGGCACAAATACTTATGATATATTATACAGTATAGTATATCTATAATAATATAAGCGAAAGTGTGTGTCTGTGTGTCTGTGTGTCCGCGATAGGTGCCGCCCCCAGTGGCGCAATCCCATCATATGGCACAGTTTTGGAACCAGGTCGACCAGGGAAACATTTTAAGGCCACTTTGGGGATGATCCGATCATTTATTATTTTTTTTTATTTATAGTTGCCTATTAGCGAGAATTGTGAGAAAAATAAGTGGGTTGCGAGAATTGAGGAAACCTTGATGTAGCGTGATGGGTAATGGGTGGGTGAATGGGTGGGATGATGGGTAATGGGTGTGGGGTGATGGGTGAGTGAATGGGTGGGGGGTGATGGGTGGGGGGTGATGGGTGATGGGTGAGGGAATAGGTGGGGGATGATGGGTAATGGGTGAGTGAATGGGTGTGTGGTGATGGGTAATGGGTGAGTGAATGGGTGGGGGGTGATGGGCTTTAATACATACATTTCTACATCTATGATTTCAGGAAAGTTAGAAGGGGCTATCTGGAAAGTCTGTGTTTGGTGGGCCGAAGGCCCATCAAACACAGGTGGTGGGCTGAAGGCCCACCAATAGCCCTCCGCAGGAGCTAGCCAAAAAGTCCGCCCCGAGGGCGGCTTTTCGGCTAGTATACCATACACAGGGCGCCAAAGTATTGTTCGATACATCATAATACAGCGCTTCCATACGGGAATTCAGAAAATGTACTCTATGGCAGCCTACTGACTCCCGAGAGAGATATCTGACATATGGCAGCTTGTTTAAGGCACGGACAGTCCATCAAGACCATTGAGGAATGTTCAGATGCCACTTGTCAATTATAGACGAAGCATTTAAAAAAGTATCGCCTTCCTACCCGCGAGTAATTTGAACAGACGCGCATTGGTATAACTATCATTATTTTCATAGTGGGTGGCAAGAAAGACCGAACAAAGGAGCAAATTAAATTTATTGTATCTCTACACAAGGCAGAGGGGCCAGTGGAAGAAATATCAAGGATTGTGGATGTTACGAGGAGATGTGGGTGGAAAATTTCATGGTGGGTTGGCGGGGTGGCGACAGCCGCGACACCAGAACATTATAAGTGGCCAGGGCGAGGATGTAAAAGTCATATCGCAATCTTTTTCTTGCTCTTAATTGAGGATGGGCATCCACTTGACGTTCATGACATTTAGGGTGCTTGCTGATGTTTTACATCATCGCCTTCTCATTGGGTGGCACAACAAAAAAAAGACTGATATAAACCCGAAATAATGAACAAACCTGAACCGTAACATTGTTCGAAAAAGTAACGAGCTGACATTCATAACATCTTCCCCCTAAAAACGAAAGCTTACGAAAAAGAGGAAACTTTTACAAATCACGTGATAGAATGTCTGCTGTAAGATTTTGGCTACCTTTTATATGTACACTCTCTATGTTATAAGGTTGTAATGCCAACGCCCATCTCAATAAACTCAGATTTTTGATTTTCATACTTTGCACAAATCTTAGCGGATTATGATCTGAGTAAATCATAACCTTGAACATAAAGAAAAATCCTAACCTTCCACATAGACAGCAAATTTTTCAATGGACAGTAATAAGCCTAGAGCTTCCTTTTCTGTTTTCCAGTCACCAGAAGATCATCCAAATACGCACACACCCCAGGCAACCCAGAGGTCACTCTGTTCATAGCCCTTTGGAACGCACCAGGAGCAGATCGGAGGCCAAATGGAAGTACCTTATACTGGTACAGTCCATCCGGCGGCACAAAAGCGGTGATTGGCTTTGACTCTTCTGACAACGGGACTTGATAGTAGCCGCGTAAAAGGTCCAGTTTCGTAACAAACTGAGCCTGCCCAACACTATCCAGTAAGTCATCAATCCGGGGCAGAGGATAAGAGTCTGCCCTAGTTACATCGTTGACTTTTCGGAAGTCTGTGCACATTCGGTAGGAACCATCAGGCTTTTCTACCAAGATGCAAGGCGACGACCAATCGCTGGTACTGTGTTCCACTAAGCTGTTCTCTAGGAGATAGTCAACTTCTTCCTTCAAAATCTTGCGTTTGACTGAACTCACTCTATAGGGTGCTTGCTTAATGGGTGTCGTCCCTGGCAGTAAGGTCACATTGTGTTTCAGTAAGATACAGGCTCCTGGTACGTCGCGAAACAGCAGCGTAAACTCCTTCAGCAATTCAGCTATGTCTTGGGTCTGCTCCTGTGGAAGGTGAGATGTTTTAGAGGACAAATTGGATAAAACTTCAGAATTTGTTAACTTCATAGGCACTTTAACATGAAAGTCACGTTCAGGTATTTCCTTCGGCGAAGTAATCTCTACTGCACACACAGTCTTGTCCCTTGAGTAGTATGGCTTGATCCTATTAACATGGACGAGACTCTCAGATTTCTTTTTTTCTGGGGTGGCGATAACATATTTTAGGAGGTTTTCTTTCTTAATTATTGTAAAAGGTCCTTCATATTTAGCTTGTAAGGGGTTTTGGCGTACAGGAACCAGTGCTAAGACTTGATCTCCTGGTTTGAACTGTTTCCCTTTTCTGTCACATTTCCTATCATAATAGTTTTTCATGTTTTCTTGGGCATTAGCTAGGTTTTCACGGGCAATCTCTCCAACTCTTTTCAGTCTAGATTTGAACTGACTTACATAGTCAGAAAGTGGAATATTAATCATGTCATTCAGCCAGCTTTCCTTCAGCACAGTTAAAGGAGTTCTCACTTCATGGCCAAAAATCAATTGAAAAGGACTGAAACCTAGAGTTTCATTTGGGCAGTCTCTTACAGCAAACAACATAAGATGAACTCCTTCATCCCAATCCCTATTATTCTCTATACAATACTTCCTGAGCATTGCCTTAAAAGTCTGATGAAACCTTTCTAAAGCTCCTTGGGACTGAGGGTGATATGCAGTAGCCAAGTATTGTTTAATGCCTAACTCATTCATTACTTGTTGGAAGATTCCTGAAGTGAAGTTACTTCCCCTGTCGGATTGTACACTATTTGGGATACCATAGGTAGCGAAATGTTTAGTCAAAGCCTTTACTACATTCTTTGCAGTGATATTCCTGAGCGGGATAGCTTCTGGGTACCTAGTAGTTGAACACATTATAGTTAATAAATACTGGTTACCTGTGCTAGTTTTTTGGAAGAGGGGCAACACAATCTACAATTATTTTGCTAAAAGGCTGGTCAACCACGGGTATAGGGTACAAAGGAGCAGGTTTGATGATCTGATTCGGTTTTCCGGCCATTTGACACCCATGACAAGTTTTGCAAAAGTTTACAAAATGTTTCTTTAAACCTGGTCAGTAAAAATTAGACAATATCTTATTGTAAGTTTTCCTAACTCCTATATGTCCTCCTATGAAATCGTGTGCAAGTTGTAGAATCTGATATCTATGACACTTAGGAACTACTATCTGCCGTACCACACTCCATTCTTCATCAGGTGGACTTGATACTGGCCTATACTTTCTCATCAAAATATTATCATCCCAGTAGTAATAGACTGGTAGATTCTCAGATTCATCCCTACTAACAGCTTGATTTCGTACATTAGACAATTCTGTGTCATCGAGTTGACTAGAGATCAGAGTACTTTTTAAAATAGGAATTTTACTTACAATTTCTGTATTCTCCGCACTGTCAACACATACAACACCAGAGGCTGAGTAATGAGTACTTCCGGTGTCTGCTGAATGTGAAGTGTCACTTAGTAGTTCATGAAATGGAGAGGTGTTGTCATATACTTCACCAGTGACAGAAGAACCAATGGCACTTGTTTCCGCCGAATACAATATATCACCATTTCTTACATCACCTGTCTGTAGAAACAAGTCATTAAGGCCAAAGTCACTAACACGAGAATTTTCTCCAGCTTTCTTGATAGACATACCCCGTGTGACTACACTGGCAGGAAATAAATCTGGATACCTCCCTTCCAGTTCACTAGTGTTATTCTCAATCGTAGGAGTCATAGTCACAATTGGTTCTGGTACATCCTTTGTTCCAGCAATATCATTCCCTAACAAAAAAGTAATTCCAGACACAGGAAGAGAGTCAAGAATTGCAACAGTCACGCTCTGAGAAAGCATTTCACTCTTTACAAAAATCCGACACAGAGGAGCAGTGATCACTCCGCCAACACCCTTAAGTAATACTTGCTCACCCGTATAGGAACTTTCCACATTTGGAATAGCCCCTTTTAACATCAAACTTTGGCTAGCACCAGTATCACGCAAAATCCGAACAGGGTACAGCAAATCACTCTCCTCGTTAAGAGACACGAAGCCATCAAAAGTGAACGGTTTAAGTAGTTCCTCCTCTGAAGGACAAAGTGACGTAATGTTGGAATCTCCCACCTGTATGAATGAAAGAACAGACTCTTCCCTTTTTTTCTTTAACTTAGGGCAATTTGAAATAATGTGACCGTCGTGTCTACAATAGTGACAGGTTAGTCTACTCTCACGATACAAATTAGGAGACGTAGGTCTCGAACGAGTGTGAGTGTGAGTCAGCGCAAAGTTATCCGCCAAAGTAGCAGCCTTTCGAGCCGTAGTTACTTCTCTCTCTTCCACATACAATTTTATTTCGTTTGGTAGTGTTCTTGAATTCTTCCAATAAAATTAATTCTGTCAATGCCTCAAAACTTTCAACTTCACTTGCCTTTAACCAACTTCCAAACACTTTACACTGTTGATACAAATATTCAATATATGTCTGTGAATATACTTTTTTCATGCTACGAAACCTTAATCGATAATGCTCTGGAACTAGTTCATATGTCTTAAGCACCCTGGCTTTAACTTCATCATAACTTTCACTTTCCGGTGATGACATTGCTAAGAATACTGATCTAGTGGCACCCGAAAACACTATTTGAATCATAGCGACCCATGAGGCTCTCTGGCCACAAGAAAGAATGAGCTATTTTCTCAAACTGCTGAAATTTTTTTCCTGGATCATCTTCATCAAACTTGGGAACTAATCTCAATGCCTTAGTGATATCAAATGGTGCTGAAATAGCTTCCCCAGTATCATTACAGTCATTTGTGGTTCTTAACCTCTCTTGTAACTCTAGTCTTCCTCTTCACCTCCTCTGACTTCCTCTTCTCCTCCTCTGTCTTCCTCTTCCCTTCCTCTAATTTCACCTTTAATTGCAGTTTACGTAACTCTTTATCATCGTTGGAGTCAGCAGTGCGGTACATGAGAGCCTCATCTGACAAGATATTGCGTTTAACAAGCGCATCGATTACTGCATTTTGAACTTCAAATTTCCTTTGAGCATAACTAAATGAAAGACCATAGTGATTACCTAGCTTGGTCAAATCTACTTTACGCAACTTGCCATGACACAGATTTTCAAGACATGGCTTTTCCACAAAAGTAGCTAGACAAAACTCAGGCATGATTACAGGCAAGAAATGTTAGAAGAAAAAAAAAAAAATCTTGGACAGGCCCCCAATTTATGTTACAACCCTAGGGTAGTTGTTACATAAACAAAACAAGGCTCATTGAAAATGTGACCATTCGTAAAGAACTACCGAGTTCTTTGAGAGGAAATAGTTATAGCCCAAGAGAATATTGACAAATTTAATAACTTTAAATATCATGGCATACATCTTATAGAACTACCTTAACCTATACCCGACACCAAGCATATATAATTGAAATACAAATAAGCGAACATATAAACACAATAAATAATACACAAGACCTTTGGTGTTTGGTAGTGGTTGGCAAAGAAGCAAACTTAAACATTACTTAAACATTACTGGTTATCCATTACTTGAAACAAAACAAGAACACTTAACATTAAGACCAAACACCAAGGGAAGAGAGAGTACTTATCTGCTCGACTTGGAGGTTCTGCGCTGACTGACTACCCAAAGTTCCCTAAGTCATACATCAACTGGCCTCGCCTTCTCATTGGGTGGCACAACAAAAAAAAGATTGATATAAACCCGAAAACTATTAACAAACCTGAACCGTAACACTGTTCGAAAAAGTAACGAGCTGACATTCATAACAAGCTCAACACGAGTATTTGACGTTGTCAGTACTTGTGCAAAAGGATAAGGATCTGAATTTTCAAGTCGCTTGTGATCCCTATCTTACTATACGGATGTGAGACATGGATACTAAATACTGATTTGAAGAGGCGAATAGTAATGCCTTTAGTAATAAGTGTCTTCGCAGAATCATGGGGTATCGTTGGGGTGACTACGTGTCAAATCAGCGATTGCACCGTGAGACTGAACCGAGGCCTATTACCTGCATAGTCCGCCAGCGCCAACCTAGGCTATATGGGCATATGAGAGGCTACCCTGAAACTGATCCTTCCCACCGGGTTGTATCTGTAGGAGACAATCCGGCGTGGAGGAGGCCAAGGGGGCGCCCACAAGGCTTGTGGCTGGAGCAAGTTGATGTTTCCTGCCGAGAGTTGTTTTGTATGGGGAGGGAGCCTGCATGGGGACTCGCGCGTGGTGACCCCCGAGAGTGGCGTCGTAGGGTGGGCGAGGCGACGCGCCCCCGGGCGTATGCCCCCAATGATTGGTGTGCAGAAAATTCCACCCAAGAAAATTCCACCAACGAAAATTCAACCCAGAAAATTCAAACCAAGAAAATATTCACCTATGTAAATTTACACCCAAGAAAGTTCCACCCACAAATGATAAATGGTAATAATGCATACAACATGTTTTAAAAACTTTCATTTTATTGCTTTACTTTCCAGACAACCAAATGTCCCAGGGTTAAAACCAGGTTTAAAACGAAGTTTAAAATTAAAGGGAGACATAAACTACTTTTTCATTGTATTTTATTTAAAGCTTAGTTTAATGAAGTTTATTGCAACGCCTTTCAGAAACTCCAAGATGCCCTCCACGATATTTCCACGAGGGTTTTCAAGTCTTTTTTTTTATAGTCTTGTATTTTTTTTCGTCTTTAACTCTCATCTCCTCTTGGGACGTGCAAAAATTTTTGTTTGTGTGAGGGCTTCTTCTTTTTGTAGTGCATCACAAGGCTTCCCAAAAATTCGGGTGCATACTTTTAAAAACGCTCTTAGGGGCACTGTGAAAACCTTCTACAGCATTCTTAGTTCTGGGTTTGGGTCATTCAGAGTACGCTCTCGTACTTTTCCACACTTAAATTTGGGGAAAAGAGGTTTTCTACTCTTCTTCGTCCTTCGCCCCTTCCCCGTTGAATACCAATGTAGGCGCCTTCGTAACATAAAATAAAAAAAAATAAAAAAAAACACAAAAGCAAGTACACCTTCTATACTAATTTCACGCATTGTGGGTGGAACTTTCTTGGGTTCAAATTTATATGGGTGAAATTTTCTTGGGTGGAATTTTCTGGGTGGAATTTTCGTTGGTGGAATTTTCTTGGGTGGAATTTTCATGGAACCCTCGGGCGAGTGCTATTCGAACAGCAGATGGGCGCCTCGTGTCGGACATGGATGGGCAGCTCGTTGGGCTGAGTACTTTGGGCAGTTGTTCACGGTGGACCCTCCAACTTAGCAGCTTCACACCACTGGGTTAGAGGCAGTGGATGCCGATCCTTCCATTGACGAAACCGCACCCTCTCTTGACGAAGTCAGGAGGCTGTAGCAAGTAAAGGGTGGAAAGGCAGCTGGTTTTTTGTAATATCATGCGGAGCTCCTCAAAGCTGGGGGTGAGGCCATGATCCGCGGGTTGCATGCTGTCCTGACTGCCTTGGAATCAGGTACCATTCCTCCTAACGGGAAAAAGGGGGCTGTCGTCCCTATCGGGAAAAGGGGAAAGGGGACCGTCAGGACTGCAACAATTACCGCGGTATTACACTGCTCAGCGAAACCGGAAAGGGTGCTTGCCCATATATTGCTGACACGAATTCGCAGTCATCTGGTGAAGCATCAGAGACCTCAGCAGTCTGGGTTCACGCCTGGTAAGTCAACAACGGACCGTATCCTAGCGCTTCGTGTCCTGGTGGAACGCCGACGTGAGTTTCGACAGGGGATGCTTGCAGCCTATGTTGATCTCAAAAAGGCGTTTGACTCATTTGCATCGTGAGTCACTTTGGGATCTTCTGGCGACTTAAAGGATTCCTGCAAGGACTATCGGTTTGATAACTGGTCTGTATTCTGGGACTGAGAGTGCGTGAGTGTGGGGCAGGTGTATCCAGCTTCTTTTCCTGTGAATACAGGATTGAGGCAAGGGTGCGTCCTTGCCCCATCACTTTTCAACGCTTGTATGGACTGGGTATTAGGGTGGAAACGCCGTATACAAAAAATCTGTTTCTCAACTTTGGCATGCCAATTTCCTATGCAGAATGGAATTCTAAGACGATTTTATCTGGTTCCACTTTTGCATTTGAGCAATTCTTACTATGCAAATCGCACTTTTATATTGAAACCCTTTATCGAATAATGCTTAAATGAGTACGCAGTGCCCGGGTTGGCCCCTGTTTATTGCATCATGCACCAATATGAGTTCCAAATGACTAGCGTGGTAAGCTTTTTCTGATCATTGGTTCTCAGGCACTACATCACAGTGTCACAGCCTCTACGTTGGCCTAGAACGTTCCATCATGTCCTTCTTAGACCTGAAGCAAGGTATGGCCCTCCCGGTGGTGGGCCCGAGCCCGGATGAACCTGTCTCTGGCCTGCTCCCACCACTGCTGCCGCAGCCTCTGCCCCACCTGCTTCACGACTCTTTCGGTGCTCTGAGTGTGGATAGAGAACTCCGGAACCTCGTACGTTTGACCAGGATCTCCTGGATCTGATCCCCGGACAGTGAACGGGTGAATGCCGGCTCGTGCACCTGGCCAGGCTGCCAGCTGATCAGTGTCTGCAAGCTGGTGGCTGACAAGTCAGCTTGGGTGTGATGCGAGGTCTTACACTGGTGTCCCCATACTCTTCGCCAGCCCTCGTTTCAAAATCTGGGTCCACGGCGAACCTGGTCGTCCTCACTCTGACTCGCCATCAGCGAAAGGAGGACACTTCTGAGTGTGCGAACCATGCTCCTGTCCGCACGTAGAAGGTCACAGCTGTTTGGACCTTCTTGGGCTGCGACCTCATCACTCTGAGCTGCGTGAGGATGTGCTTGGGGCCGTCATCTAGTCCCGTGGTGAACCCCTTTATGTCGTAGTAGAGTTTGAAGTACACCTACAGGCAGTACTTGACTAGGATTTCCAGAGTGTTCAGTTTCTTTGCCAGTCAGTCCATGCTTTCTGGTCCACATGTACACAGCGACTGGGCTGTGGTGAGCCATCTGGAGTGGGACACCTTGCCACACTTGATCTCCTGCAGCTCGGACGGAGAACGCCCCGCTTCACAGCCTTTGGGCCAGCTGGTAGGAGACCTGCTGGTCAGGGGGACATTTGACCAGATATACTCCGGGATCTCCGTGATTCTTCACCACCTGGCACTCCTCTGAACTCTGCGGTGTACTGCATCTCACTCACGCTGGACAGCAGACTGCACACTGGACCGGGGAAGCCAGTGGGCCAGATGAGGTAGGCCCGTTGATGCTGGTGATAAGGTGGCGCAGGGGGACTCGTTTGTGTGCAAACACGCATATACTCCCGAAAGGCTTTCGTCCCAGCATCTTCTCCAAATGGGGTGAGTACCACCCTTCCACCCCGTGTTTTACCCTAGTTCAGTCACCTTGCAGTACGAGCAGTGAGTTGGTGGAGTCGTATGTCCCCCAGCAGATCATAGAGACCTGAGCCACCCTTGAACGCCGGCTTCTCAGGTGGCACCGGGGGCCTCTGGTACAAAGTGCCAAAGGTACCTTCCAGATGGCTCCTCTGTCACTGACACATTCTCCTCCCCGATCAACCTTGAGTGCAGTTTCCCATAGCTGTCGGGCACCATCGCCCTGGTCTTGTCCTTCCTCCCATCGTAACCCAATCCAACTATTTTGGTACCCTGGTGCTTCCCCTGGTCAAGGTCCCTGGCCGATGCCATGGCATCCTGCCTGGCCCTCCTCAGCTTGTTAGGATCGCAGACTAGGTACGACATGTCTGGAGAAGGGTGGCCGTCAGCGATAAGGTCCTGGAGGAATCCAGAAGCCAAGGCAGCAGCAGCAGTGGGCGGAACGTCGAACCGGATCTTGCCACGCCAGGTTTCGGACTGGCATTGTGTTTCTTCTTGCGCTGGCCTGTCCAAGTAACTGCATCAAAAAGGGGTGCCAGGGACCACAGCCTCTCCCTGAGCATCGGTTACCAGTATGGCAGCCCCCTGTTGCTCCTGCCTCTTTCCTCTGAGTGGCAGGGTGAACGACTCCTCCGTCCCATCCTCAGAATCCTGGTGATCTTCAGCCTGGCCCAGGAACATCTGCTCCTGCAGCTCAAAACGTCTGACCTTTTCATCTTTCTGTTTCTGCTTCTTCAGCTTAGCCTCCTCTTCCAACTGCTTTCTCTTTGCTACTTTCACTTGTCTATGCGTCTCATTCTTGTCTACCCCTGTCATGATCATTGCACTCTCCTCCCCAACTTTGATCCTCTGGTAGTACAGCCACTCCAGGTCTAAAGTAGGGACTTTGCTGGCCAGGGTGCAGTCACACTGCACGTGTTCTCTCGCGTGGCACAGCTGGGGGTTGGAGCAGTGGGATTCCTGGTCCTTGCAGAGGAAGATCGTGTGAGGGCAGGCCATTATGTCAAACGGCCTGTCCATATTCTTCTCCACGAATTCCTTTACTGCTTTAGTTGCTCTGTCTCTCACCACTTCACTAACCTTCTTCCAAAAATTATTTATCCTTCTGGTCACGGACCGGTTAATAACAACCACAGGAGGTGCAAACTGGGCGTTTGATTTCTTCCACTGGGCAAGCACCATGGGGGTCAGATCCTTCGCAATGTCTCTCACTGGGTACCCCCGCTTGTCAACACCCTCCGGGATGCCGCTGAGTTCTTGGAGAAGGATTCCACTCGTCATCACGCCGCGATACGTAGGCACCTCACTCTCAGCAAACTCGTCCACCGCCAACAAAGGCGGCCAACTTGGATCCAGAGCTCTGTCTAGCTGCGGGCTTCGATCCACTATGTTTACAAGGAGACGCCATCCTGAAATAGACGATCAAGAATTGATGATAGGTGCAAATGAAGCCGTTACTTTAGCGGGGCTAAGCTATGTTTTGCATATAAATATATAAGTCCATTTTTGCATAGCAAGAATTGCTCAAACCAAAAAGTTGAACTGGACAAACCACCCTTAAAATTCAATTTTACATAAGAAAACACCCTGCCAATTTCGAAATAATCTATATTTTACTTTTCATTGGACCTACGGCGTACCCTACTGGGTATTGGACAAGGTTGTAGATCAAAGTGATTGTGGAGCATCCGTCGGCAACACCAAGATCACTGATCTTGTTTTTGCCGATGATGCAGTAATCTTTGCTGAGTCGCTGGAGGTCCTGGTGAAGGCTCTCGAGGCGCTGCACGAGGAGGCAAAGCCTTTGGGACTTGAAGTCTCCTGGCTCAGACCAAGGTCCCGGTGTTTTTGGGGACTTACTAAATGAAGCAGTACAGTCGTTCTGCGTGTGGCGGGACTTTTAGACAGGAAATTTTCATACCTTGGGAGCGCAGGCCATAAAGACGCGGGTCACGTCAAGCAGCCTTACGGCGGATTGGGGATAGCCCACGGGGTTATGGACTCGCTCAGCGGAGTAAATTTGGCGTTGTCAAGTCAGGAGACAAAATGCGGAGGGCAAAGATCCGGTCTTCAATCGCTTGTGATCCGGGCTTACTCTATGGTTTTTAACTGGCCCCTAAAAAGTGACTTGAAAAAGAGATTGCCTTTGGGAATAAGTGTCTTGCAGAATCATGGGGGATCGCTGGGGTGATTACGTGTCAAATTTTGGATTGCACCTGAACTGTCGACCTATTACCTGCATATCCCTTTGCGCCAACTTTTGGGTATATGGGCATGTGGACCTACCCGAAAACCCCCTTCCATCCTTTTGCATGTTTACATGTATTTTTAAAGACCCGGGTGGGGAGGCCAAGGGGGCGCCCACAAAGGGCTCCGTGGGTGGGCAAGTTTTGTTTCTTGTCGAAGCGCTTGGTATGGGAAGGAGCCTCGGGAATCGCGCGTGGTGACCCCCGGGAGTGCTCGTAGGGGGGGCAGGCGACGCGCCCCCCGGGGTATGCCCCCCAAAGATTGATTGATTGAGGGGTCGGGGGGTTTGCCCGCCATCCATCTCTGTCCCGTGACAAAAACACCTCCCAAAGATAAAAATAAGCGCGGGCCGCTACACCACACCCCCCACACTCCACGCCCTCAAAACACGCCCCTACACACCCCGCCCTACACACCCCCGCCCTACAACCCCCCGCCCCTACACACAACCCCAACACACAACGCACCTACACACACACCCTCACACCCACCCCAAAAACCCCACGCCCCTACACCCCATTCCCCTACACCCCACGCCCCTCCCCCCAGTCCCTACACCACACGCCCCTACACCCACCCCCTACAACCCACGGGGCCACACCACACGCCCCAACCCACGCCCTACACACCCCAAACCCCCACACACATACACCCTACACACCCACCCCCTACACACCCCGTCCCTACACAACACCACCCACACCACACGCACCTACACACACGCCCTACACACCCCGCCCCTACTACCCACGTCCCTACACTAACCCCCCCCCACCCCACGCCCTACCACCCACCCCCTACACACCACGCCCCCATCAACAACCCCTACACACCCACGCCCCTACCCACAACCTCTACACACACGCCCTAACACACCCACGCCCCTACACACTCCGCCCCCACATACCGCGGGTACACGCCCCCGCCCCTACACCACACGCACCTACCACACATCCCCTACACAACGCCCCACCCCCAAAACCCCCGCCCCTACACACCCACGCCCCTACACCCCCCCCCCTACCCCCACACCCTAACACCCACGCCCCTACAACCCAGCCCCTACACACCCCCGCCCCCACACAACAGCCCCTTTCACAAACCCCTTCAAACCCCCGCCCCCAACACACACCCCCTACCAACCATAAAACCCCACATACCCCGCCCTACATACCCCCCCCTACACACCCACGCCCCCCACACCACACCCCTCACACCGCCCTACACCCCACGCCCCTACACCCCACGCCCCCTTTCAAACACGCCCCTACAAACAACCCCCCCTACACCCCCGCCCCTACACACACCGCCCTACACCCACCCCCTACACACAGACCCCTGCCCCACGCCCCTAACTACCCCTACACACCCCCCCCCACACCCCCGCCCTTAAAACACGATCCCCCACACACCCTCCCCCACCCCCACGCCCTACACCCACCCATACAACCCCCGCCCCTACACACCCCCACCCCCTACACACACGCCCCCACCCACGCCCTACACACCCCCGCCCCCACACACCACGCAAATACACCACACACGCACCTCACACACCCGTCACACCCCACCCCAAACACCCATTCCCCTACACATCCCGCCCCCACACCCCATGCCCCTCACCACACACCTTTACCTACCCACGCCCCTACCACTCCGCCCCTACACACATGCCTACCACCCACGCCCCTACACACCCCTGCCCATAACCCCCCACGCCCTTACAATCCCCCCTACACACCCACGACCCACACACACACGCAACTACTACCACCCCTCCACACCCCTATACCCACGCCCCTACACCCACGCCGTACACACACCACCCCAAAATAAAACGCCCACACACATTCCCTACGCACCCACGGCCCCTACACACACACCCCCTACTCACACACCTCCTACACACCCAACCCTACACACCACGCCCCCCACCCACACGCCCCTACACAACCGCCCCCTACACCACGCCCCTACACACCCACCCCTACACCACCCCCTACACCAACACCCCTACACCCCACGCCCCTACAACAAGCCCCACACACTCACGCCCCTACACACACACGCCCAACCTCGCTCCTACACACCCACGTCCCACACCCTCCCCTACACACACACGCCCTACCACACACACACTACAACACCCTACACACCCACACCTCTACACACCCCCCCCCACACACACACGCCTCTACACACCGCCCTACACCCACGCCCCTATACACACACGTCCCTACCACCCACCCCCTACCACACACGACCTACCCAAAACACGCCCTGACACAACCCCTACACACCCACGCCCCTACCACCCACCCCCTACACACCCACGCCCCTACACCCCCACGCCCTCACACCCAGCCCTACACCCCACGCCCCCCACACACCCACGCCCCTACACACACGCCCCTTTCACACCCACGCCCCTACACACACACGCCCACACACCCACGCCCCTAAACCCCAAACCCCCTTAAAACCCCCCCCCCACACACACTGCCTCTACACACACCCCTACACACCCCGCCCCTACACCCGCACCCCACCACCAAAAGGACCCACACACCGCCCTCACACCCACGCCCCTACACAAACCCCGCCCCTACCACCCACGCCCCTTTCACCCTACGCCCTTACACATCCACCCTACACACCCAGCCCACAACCCCACACGCAATACTACACACGCCCCCACCACACGCCCTATACACCCACGCCCCCAACACACACGCCGCTACACACACACGCACCTACATACCGCCCTACCACTGCCCCACACACCCCCGCCCCTACACACACACGCCCCTACTCCAACGCTCCTACACACCCCCCCCCTACCCCCACGCCCTACCCCACACCGGGCCCCACACTACACGCCTCACACAACCCCCCCTACACACCCCCGCCCCAACACACGCCCCTACAACAACGCCCCCACACCCACACGCCCCTACCACAACCCTCACACCCCCGCCCCTAACACCCAAAGCCCCCGCACCTACGCCCCTACACACCCAGTCCTACCACCTACGCCCCTACACACCCACGTCCTACCACCTACGCCCCACCACACACCTCCTACCACACACACACCTACACACACGCCCTACCACCCAACCCCTACACACCCACGCCCCTACACACAAGCCTCTACCACACGCCTACCCACCCCCTCCCCCATACACACACGTCCCACACACCCACGCCCCCACACACACCGCAAATACACACACACGCACCTACACACACGCCTCACCCCACGCCCCCACACACCCCCGCCCCAACCCAGCCCCTACACACCCCCCCCTACCACCCCCGCTCCACACACCCACGCCCCTACACACCCACGCCCCTACACACCGCCCTTCACACCCACGCCCCTACACACACACCTCCTACACACCCACGCCCCCACACCCCACACCCCCTACACACCCACCCCCTACACCACCTGCCCCTACACACACCCCTAACCCCACCCCTAAACAACCCCTACACCACACGCACCACACCACGCCCCCAAAACCCCACCCCCTACACAACCCGCCCCCAAAACCCCCCCCCCCTTACACACCCACGCCCCTACACACACCGCCCCTACACACCCCGCCCCTACCACCCACGCCCCCACACAACCACGCCCCTAACCCGTCCCCCAAAACCCCCCGCACTACCCACACTCCCCACACACAAAAACCCCCCACACCCCACGCCACTACACACACACGCCCCTACACACCCACGCCCCTACCAAACCCCCCCCCCTACCACCCCCGCCCCCACACACCCCCGCCCCACACCCTCGCCCTACACACCCACGCCCTCCACCCACGCCCCTACACCCCACGTCCCTACACAACACGCCCCCACACTCCGCCCCCACACCCCACCCCCTCAACCACGCCCCTACACACACGCCCCACACACCCACGCCCCCCCACCCCAAAACGCCCCTACACACCACCCCCCACACACACGCCCCTACGCACCCCCCGGGCCCCCACAACCCCGCCCCCCACACACATCCCCTACCACACCCCTACACACCCATGCCCCTACACCCCCCCTTACTCACACCCGCCCCTACACAACCCCGCCCCCACGCCCACGGCCCTACCTCACGCCCCTACACACACAAAAAAGCCCCCCTACACCACACGCCCTACACACACACCCCCGCACACCCCGCCCTACACACACGCCCCTACACACACCCGCCCCTACACACCCCCGCCTACACCACGCCCCACCACCACCCCCACACAACAAACCCCTACCAAACCGCCCCCACACCCACCCCCTACACACCCACGTCCCTACACACACACGCACCTACACACCCCCCGCCCCAACACACCCCGCCCCAACACCACGCCCCTACAAACTCACGCCCCTTCACCCACATGCCTCTACACACACCCCTACCACCCCGCCCCTACAACCCATGCCCTTACAACCCAGCCCCCACACACCCACGCCCTATACACCCCGCCCCCACCACACCCCGCCCCCACACCCAAAAACGCCCCTACACCAACGCACCTCACCACGCCCCTTTCACCCCAAGCCCCTACCATCCACGCCCCACCACACACCACCTACCAACCCCCTACACACCCACGCCCTACACCCCCCAACGCCCCTACACACAAACCCCCCCTACCCAAAGCCCTACACACCCACGTCCCCATAAAAACCGTCCCCCCACACACAACGCAATGTGTTGCAATGTAAAACAATTCTAGCTAATAATGTACAATAAAGAATGCTAGGCCAAAGGCTACTCTTCCCGGCTTGCTACTCGGGGCCCCGCGCCCAACCCCGCCCTGCCATGGGGGCCAGTTTCGATTCCTGCCATTTTAGAACACACCCCCATTTTTCCCCTTTCCCAAGGGTTTATCAGTATATATTATCCCTTATCTTCGTAATGTTTGTTCTATAATTTACAAATAAAAATATAAAATACACTAAAGATATGCCATTATGGAAAAGGAAGAAATACATACCCAAAATTTTTTTCAATCTTCGCCATTTTTAAAATTTTTGCGAGCAAAAAAACTAAAAGAAACAATTTAAAAGAACGGTTTTCATTAGCATTCCATTGATATATTTCTTTTTTGATATAGAAATTAAAACCATGCATAATTAGCATTTAAATAAACAATTGCATCATCAATCGGGGTCGGCATGTAAAAAGTGTTCCAAAATACATAACTATGGTTACTTTAAAAAAGATACACTGTTTTTCTTCGTAATGTTTGTTCTATAATATTATCAAATAAAAAACTGTACAATACACAACAAAATTTCCATTATGAGACTAAAGAAATATGCATGAACTTATATTCACTTAAACTCATCGCCATTTAATATTTTGCGGGAAGACTTTTTACATGCAATATATCAATAGACGCGGAATTGTATTAGCTTTCCATTGCTATATTTTGTTTTCTGATAAATGAATTAGAACCATGCATAAATTAGCGTTAACTAAATAAATAACATCATCAATCGGGTAATTATCCCGATAGATGATGTTATTATTGTATTTTTGATACATGCGATTGTTCATGCATATTTCTTCACTCTTATAATGGAATTTCTTTAGTGTATTTTACTGTTTTTTATTTGATAATATTATAGAACAAACATTTACGAAGATAACGGTATATCATATATACTGATAAACCATAGGAAGGGAAAAGGGAGTGATGTTCGAAAATGGCAGGAATCGCAAAACTGGCCTCCACTGGAAATAGCCCAAAATGAGTAGCAAGTCCAGTATAGAGTAGTCTTTGGCTAGGCCTAATCGATGATAGTAACGTAGCACTATTTTATGAAGTATGTTCTTCCCAGATAAGTATCCAATGCAGAAATAAGTGACTAGAAGATTTTAACAACCTCAGCACCAGTTAGTTGCAGGAATTGTTTTTCTTTTGCTACATTATTTAGGCATATACTATGAAATTCACACGATATGATTGTGTATGTTTATATATATATATTTATATATATATATATATATATATATATATATATATAAGAAAAAAACGACAAATGTATGATAAAACATGTAATATTCATGACATGACTTCATAGCACTGATACAAATAAAGGAAATAAAAATATACTTTTCTGTAATCATCACACATTCATACCACCTTTTACCACCAGTAATTACTCCACTCAACATCTAGATGAATACTAACAATAGACTAAATGAATGTCAAATCTTAAATGAATCTTATGGGGTCATTTGCTGATCTTAATACATTGGCTAACTGATTGGCTACATGTCATCTTCGTCACAAATACTGTAGTCTTTCACGTTTCCACAGTCGGTGAATTTGCATAATGCTGTGCATGGCAAGCGATTTTTATGGCATGAACAGTTCACTTTCAATTTACATGCACCTTTGCATCCACACCTAACTAGTTCAAGTACTGCACGTGGTGCTGGCTTTTCGAGACATTGTACTGGTATAAGGTTTTTGTCGTCATTTAGTTTCCATCCATTGCCCTCTGGGAGCAGGTTCTTTGGCCTTGGTTCTTGGTAGGTTTTGTCTCTTTTGAACATCAGGTTGGCACGTTGTATGTGAGGTTTCAGAGTGCTTCGCGTCGGTGGAAGCTTTTCACTCTCCAAGTTCTTGACCTTGAACAGCTCCCATCGAAGATCTGGCAATGTGACGCACAAACTTTTGCTGGAGTATACACTGCAGACGAACGTCTCGACATTGACAACATCAGCTTCAGGAAGACTGTCTGAACATCCAAAGATCTGGAAAGTCTTGATAATCTTGCTGCTCGAAGGTAGTTGCAGGAACTTGGTTATCTACGCTTTCTTCGATATACTGAAGAACTTTCCACCCCAATCCGCGCCAGTGAAGTTGTGCAGTCCTATCAAAGCCTTTGACTTCTCCGTTCCAATCGCAGTGCACCTATCTTTGATGTCAATTGTCCGGAAGAACTTCGCTCTGCCAGTTAACATCTTCAATTGTCCTGGGATGGTGTGGTTGGCAACAAGATCTATCAACAACAAGAACACATCTGTGTCTGGGGGCCACACATCCATGTCTCGCGTTGACGTTCCTTGTCTTGCTGCATCGATGACATGAAGCGGGATCTGTGTGTCAGCTTCCTCGTGATTGTGAGTGGACATATTCTGACTGATGATGCTGTTTGCATTGGTGTATGCTGATGACCCATACACAACAACAAGCCCTTTGTTACTCCCAGAGAAATGCTTCAGCAATCGTTTCCCAAAAAATTCTCTGAGCTGGGACTTGGTGTCTACATGAGATAGCAGAAGCTTCAGAGGAACATTGCGTATGTTCATCGCGTCTTGTATTATGAACATCACTGGTTGTGCTGAGCCTGCTCGCTTGGAACGTGTTTTTTCTTTCATAGATCCCGTTATATAGCGGTCGAAGATGATTCGTCCTTCACTGTACCAATTCATCATGTTGTTGATTCTCTTGACAAATGCATCAGCCAGGTCACTAATTGTGTGCATCCCTGGAAGCTTCTTCATACCCTGTACGACCACTTGTCCCTCAGTGATGATGACCGTTTTTCTGGCGAAGCTGGATTCCATCAACCTCAACTCGTCATCGTCAACAGAGTTACTTGTTGGGTGCAGACCGACATAATCCTCGATGGATTCTGGATATCTGCGGATATCTTGGTTCACCGACTCTGCATGTACAAATAACATATATGTTAATACATCAATAATTATTCCAGATATCATCGAAGTAGTTGGTACATAAATGAATGATGATATGAGGAAGACGCCTGATTTTTTTTATAATTTTCCTAATAATATTTTAAGAGATAAAAATAGTTATATCAATATTAGCGCTTTCATTTCGGCGATAAACTGCGAAATAACGGTACCCCCCTTTAAGCCCTCACAAAAACCCAAATTCCCAAAAGTAAAATTGCCACCCAAGTTTTTCTGTCTACTAAGACCCTATAGATGCCATTTAAACAATAAAATCGCTTTTGGCACGCAATTCTCACGGGATCACATTTCAGGGACACGGCGAACCTGACTAGTATGGCCTGCCACGCCTCATGACCCGTGTCTCGTCCACCGCCGAGGTCGAGAACGACACAAAGTCCTATGGAAGCCATTCGGTCTGTGCACCTTGTCAGGGCACAGCCACGTCTCCTGTAGGGCCAGCACGTGCAGCTGCCCCAGGAGATTCCTGATGTGAGGCTCACTACTCTTCACACCCTGACAGTTATAGGAGGCAATTTTCAGTTTACCTTCCATTGTTGACAGGGCGTGAAGAGGCAGCCGCAGCTGTTGGGAGAGAGCTATATGGGCACACAAACACATGTTGCTCCCAGTTGTTCATGTCGAGGAGCTCACGGCGATGCCTCCTGTGTGCAGAGACGACGAACGCGGAGAAGGTCCTCCTCCACAGCAGCGTCACCTCCACCAGGTCGTCCTTGAGTATCTCCTTGACGTAGGCCGTGAGCTCCTCAATGGGGTAGTGCTGGGACAGGTAACGCACTAGCACCTGACAGGAAGAGAAGGCCCCCAGGAGATTACTACCCCTTGTGCCCCACCCTCTCCCCGCGACCCGCTGGAGGAGGTGGCTGGATGGAGGCCCGTGAGAGGGACTAGGGGGAGCTACTTGCCCCTGTGCTGAGCGGGGTGGGGCCCCGCGCCCCTAGGAGGGACGTCTGCGACGTCGCCTTCTCGGCAGCTCAAAGCCTTGGTCCCCCTCATCACCCCCTGCGGCAGGAGGGACACTGGGGAGGCGGGGTGTCACAGGCGGCGAGGGGGGGCGCGACGCAATCTGGGCAAACGTAGGTGGTCGAGACGTATCCTCCCCACGCCCAAGCTCCGCAGGGGGGGCCTGGGGGGCTGGGGGGGAGTGGGGGGCTGGGGGGGAGTGGTGGGCCGGGGGGAGTGAGGGGCCGGAGGGGAGGGCAGCGCCTGATAACGGAGGGGTGTTGCAGGGGGGGAGTCAGGCCCGCTCTCCAACCGCGGAGGAGAGGCCTCAACCCTCCCCCTCCCCTCCACATGACTCACAGACAGGCGCACACCGTTACCTCCTTCCCACCGTGACCCAGGGGGAGAGGGAAGGGGGGAGGTCCTTCCCTCCCCACGTGCCTCACCAGGGAGGCTCACAACTCCCCCTACCTCTGAGGATGTGTCAGCGAGACCAGAAGGGCTGTCCGCCACCATGTGCACCACAGTGGAGTCATGCCCCACCCGCGGCGTCGCCAAACAGTGAGCTGAGGAAACTCCTCCGTCCACATGTGGCACCTCCGGGCGGCGGGCAGCAGTGGCCCCCCCCAACCTCGTCCGGCCAGACCACCAGGTCTGGCCGGGGGGGCGGGGGGTACCTGCCGAAGCGGGGAAACCACGGTACCAGCAGGAGCATCGTGGTGGGGTGGCGGCGTAGAGGCGCTAGGGCCCGCCCGCGACGTACTGTACCAGCATAGCCACTCCCTACCTGAGCCGACACTGCTTTGTGAGTGGAAGGAGATCCGACCCCTTCTTGTCACTCAACCAGGGGGAGGGCGGCAGCGACCTGCCCCCGTGGTGAAGCTGCAGCGCTGGGAGCGGCCAACAGCTGGGGATGCAGGAGGGGGACAGGGAAGACCGCCAAACGCCACGCCAGGCTATGTCGGCGCTGGAGTGAGGGCTGTGGCAGGTCCCACCTCCTGTTACGACCACTTCATGTTCCTAACTACCTTGCTCCTTTTTTGTGCTTCTCGTTGTCCCCCTAGTTTCACGTCAATTCACTTTCACTTCTGGTGGTTCAGTATAGCTTCACTGTTTCGTTTATTGTTTCGTTTTTGTTCCGTATTACAGTTCCAGAGTTTTCTTCAGCCTAAAGAGGCGTTAGGTAGTCAGTGTGTTCTGACCTTCATACCCTACCAGTGGTATTATCTGTGTGTGTGTGTGTGGATTTAGCAGCCATCTTTTCCACTGTTTATTTGTGAGTATTGCCGTGTTGGATTGTGTGTACCCATCTTTTGTTTCCGTGTGTTTTTGTGTTTCTGTGTTTGTGTTTCTGTGTTTGTGTTTCTGTGTTTGTGTTTCTGTGTGTGTGTTTCAGTGTGGTGTTTCAGTGTTGGTGTTTCAGTGTTGGTGTTTCAGTGTTGGTGTTTCAGTGTTGGTATTTCAGTGTTGGTGTTTGTGTTTTAGTGTTTATGTTTCAGTGTTTGTGTTTGTGTTTGTGTTTGTGTTTGTGTGTTTGGGTTTCCCTTTTACATATTTCAGTTTAGTTTCTTTGGGAGTTCTGGTTTACACTTGTTTAAGATTAGGGTTTTTGTGTGTTTCTGTGTCGACTCTCTTTTGTGAGATATTCTGTGTTTTGAAGACCTCTTAAAGGCTTTTTAGTCATTTTGTTTTTTTTTGTTAACCGTTGCCTGCTTTTTTTACATTTTTTTTGTTTTCATATTAAAAAAATATCATAGTAGCTTTATTAACTTTCTTTGTCCCGTATGTTTATTTTCTTTATTCATTTTTTTGGTTAGGGCGGCTCGGACCTGTAATTTTCTCACTCTGCCGTCGTAACAGAATTGGCGACCTTGCCAGGATATTTCGCTTTAAACGATTGTCGACTTGTTTCCCCTTGTTTGTTTGTGCCCTTTGTTGCCTGCACTATGGTTGTCATAAACCATGATGACGGGGCTGCATTTGTTCACGGCCGTCCCTCCCTTGCACAAATTGCAGCACTAAGGCGTTGCTGAGTTACGTAATATCAATGACTTTTTTTGGGACAGGGAATTTTTAACTTTTGAGGAGGCTGCTAACCACGCTGATGGGTACACACTTACCATGGCAATATTCACTTTGGCTCTAAATCCCCACAGGTACTTCGACCTTCTGTTCCAGGGAACCAGGAGAGACCATTTTACAAATGGTCTGTTTCGAAGCAAGGCTCAGGGACCACTCACCTCGTTCGCCCCCTCAGGGGGCGTTCCTGTACAGAAGTATTACTGTACATTTTTGAGAAGTCTAGCCACAATACAGACTTCTGCTATAAAAGGCTCCAGCCTACAGAAGGCAAGCCTATTTTGGACAGTGTCGAATCGACACTTTGGGAGATTCTGTTAAAGCCGAGCACGGCTGAAAGCAAGCCTGTAGTTTTCCCATTTCTGCTGCAGAAACACACCAGAGAGTGCTTTCTCTATTTCCCACTTCTCAGGACAGTTTTTTGTCACAAGGAAAATTTTGTGGAAGAGCAAATGCCGTGACACGCTCTATGAGTTCTGGTAACCATGGAAGCTTGACTGCCCAACAAGAGGCAGACCTCTCCTTTGGATAATAACACACTGTTCCTAGAGACACTTTTTTGTTAACCCTTATCCCTTCCAGAGTGTTTCGGGTTTTCTCCCTTAGGTCCCGCGGGATACTGGGAGAAAGCTTTGATGGCAGCTCAAGAGGCTGACGACTCATTGCAGTCATTGTTTGACCAGGCGCGGGCCACGCCCAATGCTCGAGCCCCGCTACTCAGTACTTTATCCGTGACGGTGTACCTTGCCGCCCCCCGGGTTACCCGCCACCATGACGGAGGAGGACGCTGACTGGGCTTCAGTAACTCAAATTGTTTTACCCGTCTCTACCAGAAGAACTGTCCTGGCCGTTGCCCATGACGGATTTTTTCAGGACACTTGGTGTTCAAAAAACGTTTACCAGGCTGGCCGGGAAATTTTTCTTCTGGCCCTTATTATCAATTGCCATTATTATCATATGCCATTATTATAAATTAACTGGGAAACATAACCAACCCATTCCACCTTTTCCCCCACTTGTTAAAGTCCCTCAATACCTGAACCATTTAATTCAATTCAATGTGACATTGTTGGCCCTCTGCCTAAAACCACAAAGGGTTTTTTTAATATATTTTCACTATGTTTGGACACTTCAACAAGGAATTACATGCGGTTGCTTAGCGGAAGGTTCCGCTAAGGCCATGTAAACGTCCCTTCTGGACCTTTTTATCCATTTGGGTTGCCATACAGTGCAGACTGATGGTGCTTCATACTTTGCCGGGAAATTTTTTAAAGGGAATCCAGGGCAGAGTTGGGGTATAGGACATAGCGTATCATCTCCTTATCACCCACAGACCCAAGGAGCTGTTGAACGATCGCATCAGACCTTGAAAGGCCCCTTCGTAAGTACGGCTGTCCATAGGGTTTCATCATGGGATGATGACTTACCGTACCTGTTGTTGTCCTGCGGCGACACTCCCCAATGAGAGCACAGGTTTTTTTCACCCTATGAGCTTGTGTTTGCCCACCGTGTGAGAGGACCACCTCACATAGTTAGGGAAAGATTGTTAGGTAGCTCAGAAGAGAGTAACCAATTGGGGCTTCACTTAGTAGGAGATGTCCGGGAACGACTGTTGAGGTGCTGGCGCTGGCCGCCACAACGTGCAGCAATCCAAGCCCAGGACCAAGACTTGGTACGACAGAAGGCGAGACATCGGGAATCCTGCATGGTGATAAGTCCTAGTCTTCCTGCCACCCAAGGCCAGCCACTCCACGCTAAGTTCCATGGGCCTTACTCAGCCCTTACAGAAGTAAGCCCTACCACTATCATTTCCACTCCTGACGGGTGCCGTTTACAACGCTTTGTGCCACGTCAACGCTTTGAAGCAATACCTTACGCGCCCCCGAAGTTGCAGAAGAACTAGTTCCTGTGGGCGTTGTGGACACTTGCTCTGTTGACTGGGGGGATGCTGAAGACGAGAAGAGACTAGACCACTCGATTGGTCATCATTTGGGTACTTGGCGTTTTAACTCAGCCGAGCTCCCCATGGAGCTTCAACATCTACCTAGTCGAGGAGGTCTGATATTTTGACCTTGGTACACAACCATCCTCAAGTAATTAAAGATAAACCTGGATGTACCACTGCAGTGGTGCATGACATAGATTGTAGGTACGGCGCCCTCCAACAAACAGTCTCCCTATTGCGTGCATCCCAGCAAGATGGAGCAAGTGGGAAAAAGGACCCCGGCCGAGATGGAGGAATTGGGGAAAACAAACGAACCAGCAGCAGCGAGTGGTGTTTTTCCAGTCACCCGTAAAGGGCCCCCTACCCCCCCTACCGAGGGTCGACCGACTGCAAAAGAGGTATGGGAAATTCAAAGCTACTGGACCAAGGTCGATTGTCTTCGCGGTTTCTGGCAGGTACCCTTGATAGTCATGCCGAGACATTTCCTGCTTTTTCCACTTTAGGGAAGACATATAACTTTAAAAGTAATGCTTTTTGGGCTTTGCAAAGCCACTGCCACTTTCCAACGAATGATGGCTAAAATCACTAGTAATGTACCTCGTTGCACAATATATTTAGATGATATTGTGATTTTTTTCTGACACTTGGTTAGATCACGTAACTCAATTGGATGCTCTCTTTCTCAGCTTTAGGGAATACTAGACTTGTTGTTAACCTTTCCAAATCTGAGTTCGCGTGTTGCTCAGCTTTTGTTTTTTAGGGCATGTTATTGGGTTGGGCCACACTTGCTCATCCTACAGCTAAATGTGATTTTGCACAGTTGGCATTACCTCTCACCACGCAACTGAAAAGGGTTGCCATTTATTTCTGGACAAACGGGGCTTGCGAAGATGCTTTTCAGGGTCTTAAAAATGTCTTATGCTCATACCCTGTGTTTAATGGCTCCTAACTTCCACAGACCTTTCAAGCTAGCAAAGTGATGCCAGCAATTTTGCCGCCGGTTTCTGCACTCTTGCAGGGCGTGATGGAGTGGACCATCCGGTGGCCCACTTTAGCAAAAAGTTTACACCTGCAAAAGGGCCCGCTATGCTAACGTAGAAAAGGAGCTTTTATCCATTATTTTGTCTTAAAAAAATTTTTATAAATACTTTTTGCTACAGTTCGAATTTGGGGTTTAAACCCAAATTCTCTTTATGGGGGGAGGACTGTTACGACCCCTTCAAAGTTCCTATACCTTTCTTCTTTTTGTGTCTTCTCGTTGTCCCCCCAGTTTTCACGTCAATTCACTTTCACTTTTTGGTGGTTCAGTGTAGCTTCCTGTTTGTTTATTGTTTCGTTTTTGTTCCGTATTACAGTTCCAGAGTTTTCCCTCAGCCTAAAAAGGCGTTAGGTAGTCAGTGTGTCCTGACCTTCATACCCTACCAGTGGTATTACCTGTGTGGGTGTGTGGATTTAGCAGCCATCTTTTCCACTATTTATTTGTGAATATTGCTGTGTTGGATTGTGTGTACCCATCTTTTGTTTCCGTGTAGTTTTTGTGTTTCTGTGTTTGTGTTTTTGTGTGTGTGTTGTTGGTGTTTCAGTGTTGGTGTTTCAGTGTTGGTGTTTCAGTGTTGGTGTTTCAGTGTTGGTGTTTTAGTGTTTATGTTTCAGTGTTTGTGTTTGTGTTTGTGTTTGTGTTTGTGTGTTTGGGTTTCCCTTTTACATATTTCAGTTTAGTTTCTTTGGGAGTTCTGGTTTACACTTGTTTAAGATTATGGTTTTTGTGTGTTTCTGTGTCGACTCTCGATGTGAGATATTCTGTGTTTTTGAAGACCTCTTAAAGGCTTCTAATCTTTTGTTTCTTTTGTTAACCGTTGCCTGCTTTCTTTACTTTTTTTTGTTTATCATATTAAATAAATGTCATAGTAACTTTATTAACTTTCTTTGTCCCGTATGTTTATTTTCTTTATTCTTTTTTTGGTTACGCGGCTCGGACCTGTAATTTTCACTCTGCCGTCGTAACACTCCCTACTTGGCACCTCCAGGAGGGCGGCAGCGGCAGGTACAACCTGCGGCGGCGCCGGGACGAGGGTGGTGGCAAGTCCTACCTCCCTACATGGCATCTCCAGGAGGGCGGCACACAGCTGATCCAGGAGTGACCGGTGCTCAGCTAGGGTCGGCTTCATACCCAACATCTCCCGGTTCGTACTCAATACCTCCCGGTTGACATTGATGCACAGGGAGTATATGGCTGTACCGTCCAGGCCGCCCAGTTGCGTGGATGGGACGTGGCACACATCACCACACACCAAGGGCAGGTGTGCATTAGGAGGCGTCTCCTGCATAAAGTCCAGGATCGTCGATATGTTGTCTGCCATGGCCCAGGAGCACCTCCTCCTGATCCTGGAGTCCTGTCGCTCCGGCAGGATCCTGTAGTTGGTGTCTCGTGCCTTCACGATGTCCACCTCACTGTAGTACGCACTTACTAACTTCGTGAGGTCATCCTTGGGCTTCTTCCTCCTCATGCTGGAGAGGAAGCCCAACACATCATCCACAGTCGCCACCAACCGGGAATCAGCCCTCCTGCAGGAGTGGTGGATGGCGCCGCAGTGGGGGCCATGGCAATCAAAGCACGCCACAAGCAATTATACGAGAGAGGACATAGGGCACACAATTGTTTGCGTGGCCCCAGGGATGGTAAAAAATCACACCTCGACCGCAGCGATAACGAAAGGTCACGACCGTCGCCTCACTACCACGATGCACCAAAGCAGGCACAACAAAGTCCGTGCAAGTAGTATGTAGCTTTATAACAGCGCTATAGTCACTAAGTGGAAAAACATAGTCCCCAACAGACGTAGCACACACTTATGCACCGTTGGGTATGACCGCCATGTCCGTAACACCAGAATATCCAGCCAAAACAACCAGAGACCCCGGTGCCTCCCGACACACGTTATAGCTAAGGCCGTAACTAATGCGTGATTTTGTGGCCAAATATACCATGACCGTGTGTGACTCCCTGATGACATATGGAAAGAGAGAGAGAGAGAGAGAGAGAGAGAGATAACAGTTATTGAGTTCATGTTTACGTTTCCAGAGTTCATCTTAACTAATTGAAGACAAAACAAATTTGTAAATATGTGAATATAATTTTACAGTTTCCGTTAAGGTAAAAGCCAGTTGAAGCCTGAATGATTTAGACATTGATGAATAGTTCCAAGTATTAATGTGGAAGTGGTAATATTATAATCCCTCCTCCTTTTCCTGTTCCCTTCCTTCCCGCAGAATTAATGGGATAAACATGCCCACGTTATACATGCAGTGATATGGAATATATAGAAGTGTTGTCATGATGTCATTTCAGTTTTTCATGAACACAGTGTTCGTGTGTGTGTGTGTATGTGTATGTATGTGTGTATGTGTGTGTGTGTGTGTGTGTGTGTGTGTGAATTGAATTGAATTGAATTGAATTGAATGTATTGGGTAAGCTCAGACTTTATAAAAAAAGTATGGAGCACAGCTCCCAGAGGATTCAACAAATTAAATCATACAAATATAATGTTACATAAATAAGCAAAACACAAAAAATAGGTATAAAAAAAAAAACATTGGAAAAGACCTAATGACTTTAATACATAATACTCATCTAAACATACTTAGCACTGACCTCAAAAATAAAGGTAAATTCTTAATGACATTTACACTGGTGTTTTGCATCAACGAAATATATTTGAAATGCGTTGGCCTATATGTATAATAGTTTGGTATATACATGTCACGTAACCTCACAATTTCACTGTTATTACATTCAAAAAGGACATGAAACTCATCTCCTACAACTCCAGCGTCATATTTATTACAGATCCGCTCTTCTCTATTTACACCTTGATATCTGCCGGCATTGACAGACAATCTGTTATTACTAGTTCGTAATCTAGTCACCATGATTCGGATGCTCTTCTGTAAATTTACAATGTACCATTCCATGCCATAATTCCATTTCTTCAACAGCTTGTAGTTGCTACATAAAGATTTTGTTACTAAGTTGCCATGCCAAGTTGCAATCCACTGGTCTTTCAATCTCAATTCCACAGCCTTTTTAACCCATGTTGTGTTAGGGACATCTTGCAACAGCCACATACATGACATATCATATTCATTACAAAAATATTTTTGATGCAGGCTAACCATGGAGAGGTATAAATCCGTAACCTATCCAACTGCAATAAGCATTGATACATTATATAACTATATTTTGTATCTTTTCCTGATATTAGCTTAGACCAATATCCTATCATTCTGCTCTTTATATGTATGTCAAGTGGAAATACTCCAAGTTCGCCATATACCATGTCATTACTATAATTTTTAAGAACTCCTAGTAGCTGTTTTAAGAATTTCAGATGCAATGTCTCTAACTATCTAATGATATTATATTCCCAGTTCTCAGATGCATAAGTCTGTATAGGTAGCACCAATGTATTAAATAGTTCAATCTGCATATCAACTGGCAAGTCAAACTTCCTACACTTACCTATCAATGAGTACATGGCTCTTGTTGCCTGTTCTTTAAGCTCCAGCTCAGCTTTACGAAACCTTCCATTGTAATTAAATAACACACCAAGATACTTATAGTCCTCTACAACCTCAATGTTTTCACCACCAAATTCAAATGCATAGTTATCTAGGTTAGCTTCTCCCCTACTAAACAGGACTATTTTTGTTTTGTCACAGTTAAGCTTCAATTTCCATTCATTACAATACAAATTCAGAGCAATCAGTGCCTGCTTCATTCCTTCCACACCGTCACATAATATGATTGTATCATCTGCATACATTAGAACAAGAATTTTTAGATATGAATTTAAGAAATCATCACCAAAATGTACACAATTACAATTATAGTCAAGTAATTTACTTTCAAGATCATTAATATAAAAAGCAAAAAGCAAAGGTGACAAATTTTCGCCTTGCCTCACCCTACATTACATACAGAGGTATCTGATATTTGTTGGTTAAGCATGACACAAGACCTGATGTTATTGTACATATTTCTGATTACATTAAATACCTTCCCATTCACCTTTTCCCTCACTAGTTTATACCACAAACCTTCACGCCACACCATATCAAAAGCTTTCTTATAGTCCACAAACAGACAAAAAAGCTTCCTTTTCTTCCAGCTAAACAGATCAATTACACACTTCAGCAAAAATATGTGATCCAAAGTCAAGTATCCATGCCTAAAGCCTGCTTGTGTTTCATTGATAATTATAATTAACAAAATATTTGAGTATTCATCAAGTCTCTTATTAAGTAAAGAGGTGAACAGCTTCCCCATGCACCTAAGCAAAGTGATCCCCCGGTAATTATTAACATCCTGAATGTCACCTTTATTCTTGTAAAGTGGCACTATCATACCAACCAACCACTCAGATGGCATTATACCAGTATCAAGTATGTCATTAAACATTTTAACATATAGGGGGCACAAAATATGCTGAGTACTTTTAATGTATTCATTTACTATCATGTCAGATGCTGGGGATTTATAATTTTTTTTATTTCTTAATACTTCTAACCACCTCTTCCTTAGTTATAGGATCAGTAAGTAATTGTGAGTGTTCAGTATTCATATTATCATAATCATTTATAAAATTTACTTCCTCATTATCAGTATTATCATCATCCACTATTGTCTGTAATGCTCATAAAACTCAGTTAATTTAATGAGGATCTGGCAGCTCTTTTTCTGACCCTTTAAAATGTTCCTGTATACTTTAGGATCATCAGATCTGAATTTTCTAAGTTTCTTCACTAAGTTTGTCCTCTCCTTATTTTTAACTATTTTTAGGTTTGTTTTATAGATTTAGCTTTCCTCAATCATGTTGTTAAAGTTTACACTGTTTCTGTGCAAATGATATCTATGCCTAGCTTTGTGGTATTCCTTTCTAGATATCCAACATTGTCTGTCAAAGCCCTCTTAGGTGGCATTGTTGGTCTTTTTAATGTATGTTCTTTTCTTATGTTGGGGAAAAGTTGCAAGTGCAAGTTCAATCAATATTTGCTCTAATTGCTGATTAATATCATCTATGGTTAAGTCATTCAACTTTGCCATCAAATCATTTACCTTGCTTTCATCAATATTCCTCACATACACACTCTTTTTCTCAGCTTTCCATTTTCCTGGCCTTGCCCCTGCTTGTCCTACCTCTTGGGCATTTATGTTTACAGTGGGTACAGTATTTGGGCCCTTAAGTATCATCCTTGTATGCAATCCACAGTGTACATCAGACAAAAGTGGATCATAATCCAGTACTCTAAAAACTTCTACACACTGCATAATCACTGGTGAACCTAAAAAATAGTCTATGGTTATATTATGTGTAGTTGTAGGTTTACCAATATCACAATATTGTGTGTGTGTGTGGGTGGGTGGGTGTGTGTAAAGTGTGTGGGTGGGTGTGTGTGGGTGGGTGGGTGGGTGGGTGGGTAGGTGTGTGATGGGCCCCTGATTATGCCTGAGAGAGAGTGAGAGAGAGTGTCAGATAGCCTTAATAATGTCTGATAATTATTGTCGAAATAGTTTTTCATTTACAGTTTTATCGATTATTGTATTGTGTTTCTGTATTGTATTACGCCAAAATAATTGTATTTGCATTTTTCTTTTGTTATGTTTTACTTATAGTAATCTTAACGTGCTCTCTTAATTAATAAACCCGCATATAATACACACATAATATCTCCCCCCCCATCCTCCTCGCGACTTGGCGTGACAAAGAGGAACATACAAGACCACCATTGCAATGATCTAGATGTAGAGAGTAACACGTTAATGGGTAAATGTGTTAGTAAAAGGTAAAGGTAAAGATGGGAGCATACGCTAAGCTGCGCGTGGCATGCGGTGCTCATCTCCGTGGCATTAGCCCTTAGAGTCTGTGGTGGGTGAGAACCCGTAACCCCGGGACACAGGGCTAGTGTGACTCCCGGGTTACCACAGTTATCTTCCCCAGGTTACCCCAGGTACCCATTTATCAACCCCGAAAGGAAGGAAGAACAGCTGGTAGGGCTGGTCACCGACTTGCCCGGGATCGGGATCGGGCCCGGGATCGAACCAGGGCCCGCAGATTCGTAGCCAGGCACTGCACCACGGAGGCGACGAGATGTGTTATAAAATGTGTTAGTAGTAGGGCGGATATGTGATATGATTGTGGCTTTTGTGGTAAAAGCACCAAAATTGGCACATCTGATGATCATGACATACTAAATGATGTCAGATATAGGGCCCAGCACATTTTTGCCTCTGACACCCATAAAAAGGGGAAATCAAAGATGGCCGCCATCTGAATCGTGAAAATCTATTTTACGTCATATCTTTCCGAATATATATCACATAGACATGAATAACATATCGATTTTTATGTTTTCACACATAAGGAAGCCAATGGCACCCCTCATTTGTCGCTAGAAGGCATTACAATCCCGATTAAGCTGATATTCATGATAAATATATATAATATAATATATATATATATAAAACTTCTCTTCTTGCAGGTGACTGATCATAAGTAGAATCCACCATGTCGGCGAAGAAGCGATGTAAGATCGTAGAAGATTACAGTCTGCAACCATCTACATCGACAGTTGGCTATCCTCCCAACGATTGGAGTCGTTGTGCCCTAAACCAAGAACATTCTTCAGAGCCTCTCCAGTGCCCAGCAAAATCAAAGAGAACAGATGTTGGGGCTGGGTATCACCGTGTGGGTGACAATATAACAAAGTTTCGAGAATTAGGTGAACAGCCAGTTGGCGTGCACATAGCACAATTAGATGATGCCGATGGTATCCCTCAGACACTTGCCAAACATAGCGCACAGTGGCACTCATCTTGCCGTTTGAAGTGTTCTTCAAGTCGTCTAGCAGACTTCAGACAGTTGCAATACCCCATGTGAAAGTGACATCCGAGATCCCCCTTTTACACGCGGCGACAGTTTCACGAAAAGGGACCGCCCTTTGAAAGTGATGTATTTTTCTTATGTGATGAAGTTGCAACAGAACGTGCCTCTCTGCATGTTTGCCATGATGTCCAACTGTCCGATCGAGTGTAAGCAATGCGCCCTGAAGCTTAAAGATCAAAAAACTCTTTGGCAAAACCTAGCTCCGGCGACCTGGTGGCACAGGATCCCCAAAATCATGCACCATGCCTTGTGAAATGTAAAAACGCAGCCAGTAGGAAAACAGCAGTAGATCGAAAAAGGGAAAACACAGTTGGAGTATCTCACGGCTTTAGCATTGTCGGAACTCTTAGGCTACATAGAAGACACAAAGATGATCGAGCAATCGGTTGCCCCAATATTCCATTTGTCTGATCTTCTCAAATATACACGATCGACTGAGACCCCTGGGGTTGAGGAAAGCTGGCCGTATCCACTCTTCAGACTTAAAAGATCGAATACTTGCTAATGTCCCTGGAAATCCGGGCCTACAAGCAAGGCCAAAAACGTTTACTAAATTTTTTGAAGATGATGTCGGATTTGCACTGATGAATTCGAGTGTGGATAACTGCACGACGAAGCTATATGTTTAGCAAAGGCAGCACAACTCATTCTCGAGATATGTTGGGAATGCAAGCAACATTTGATTGGTCCTTTAGCAAAGGCTGCCAAGTAAGGCTGTTCCCAAGTCATGGGGGCACTAGTTGCCATGATAATGGACGGCCCAAACATTTTGAATAAAGTAACTGAGCAGGTGAGACAATCAACGCTCAGTATGGCCAATTTGCTGCAGTACAACAGCTACGTGAAAAGATCCCCCAGGTTCCACTGCTACTCTCCCCACTAAGAGCAGAGAGACGCCACTGCCAATATACCTCGGTATGATGATTCATGAAAAACACACGAAAACGTGAACTTGTTGATAATTTGTTCCATCTCGGACTACCCAATTCATATGACAGGGTAATGGATTATTATCCATGGATGTGGCCAACGAAGCAGCCAGCCAATATGAAAATGATGGTGTTGTATGTTCCCTCATTCTTCGAAATGGTCTCTTCACGACTGCGGCGGTGGATAACATTGACCACAATCCCAGCTCAAACACTGCTCGTGAATCCTTTCATGGCACTGGCATATAACTATTCCAAAATCGTAAAAAAGAGACTGATGGCACCAAGCGAGAAAAAACTAACTTACAACCAGGGACAGCAAACAAGAAGATACCACTACTTCCGGAAACCTACACAATCCTGACTCCAGTGACATTTAAAAAGAAAGATCCAGAAATCCCCGAGACGACAGGTCCACTCACATGTAACACTGCTCCTCTGGAGGCTGCTCTTGAAGACGAGACGAAATGGCAGAAAAGCACACAGCGACTCATACATAGACAGGTCCAAAATATTGATGATCCGATTGCTTGGGCTGCATTCCACTCGACTGAAAAACAATCACGTAACTTCGATGTCACCATCACATCACTTCTGCCATTGTTCCCGGACGACTCAAAGGCAGTGGCCATGATTCGTCATTCGATGGATGTTAATCAAACAAGCTGTCAAAACATCTGAACCCTGGACAGATTCCTGTGTCACACTAGATCAGCCTTGTTCGCGATCGCAAAGCTCATCCAATGGAATTGGCCAGAAGTGTACGGCGAAGGAGAACAACTTTGTCATCCTACTTGGAGGGTTGCATTTAGAAATGGCTGCTTGACAACTCAGGGGGATTTCTGGATGGCAGTGGCGGGGACTAATGTTCTTACCCAAGCAGGTATTGCAACAGCAGGAACGGCTGACTCCTTTCTCAAAGGTGCCCATGTCAAACGCACTAGACATGCACACCAAGTCACCTCCAGTGCATTATCAAGTCTGTCCACACAGCTTATGATGTGTATACCCAGGGAAAAAAAGTGCACCGCTGTCGTTTGATGATTGGTGTGTGAAGAAAGCTGAGGTTTCTCCACAGTTCCAGACTGGTATATGGTCATGCACCTGGAATTCCCCTCCTGGTCTATGTGCGGTCACTTCGTGATGGTACCTTTTCCTCTACGTTCCTGTGCTGAAGGCATTAGTCCATGGTTATTTGCCTTGGACCACACTCACTATGCTCGATGTGTTCCCGTTCACCTACGTGATATGATAACACTACACCAACGATTTTCCCCATGGGCGAAGGAGTTCGATCAAGGCAGCTTCATGTTCATAAGACGACTCGCCCCTTCTCAGCCATGGCTATCGACCAGGCACATGAACAAAACAACAAAATCGTCAAGGGAGATGGTGGGGCAATCGGGTTGATGCAAAATCCTAGAGCTCTACTGAGGTGGATGGTAGCTGGACCAGAAATCGCGAGGGTAATAGACAGTTTCGAACATTTGGGCTCGGATAACAACACTGGGAAAAACCCAAGTCAGGCATCATGAGCATACACGATCCGCACAAGTCTCCTTTGCCAGCGAGGTCAGGGCTCTTGTGCAAGTAATCAAAGACCTCGGTTAATCCTATGCATGAAGACAGTGGCGACCTTCTGGTTTTAGATACCAGAGACATCCAGATCCAAGCTAGAGCTAAAACTTTTCGTGGGACAGAAAAAGCTGGGTCAGGACCAATATGACAGCTAGTCACTCAGCGGTTAATTTAGCGAAAAACACCGTATCGGATACGATTCCCCAAAACAGATTGCCTTGTTCAGCCGGGCCCCCCACAAGGACTCCCTCAAAGTGACCCCAGATGGTAGCATCGCTCATGAGTGACTGTGCACTTTTCTCCAGGCTTACATCGCATGCCAAACACGTGACGGTAATTGGAAACTTCTTCAAGCATGAAAACCATGCATACCCGCCAACCTTGTCTCAGTTTTGAAAAATACGGCTTTGGGACCAAAGCAGATCTAACCGACTATCTAGAGAAGCTTTGTACATCTGAAGGCGAGCCGCCAACAGTCGACGTCATCATACGGATGGAGCTGCTATCGTCAATATGCTGAGGCCCAGTGGGAGCGAAAAACCTTCAAGACTACGCCACACTAGGTTCCTGCCGTACATCAAGGCACAATTTGGGAAAATCCCAAAAGAGTTGACATTATTTGGGAGTGTATCGCCCGGATAGTCTAAAGAATACAACAAGAGAAACACGAGGAAAGGGCGTCAGAAGGCGTGTCAAAACAGTCAACTCAATCCCAAGGAAAACTGGCAAGAGTTTCTGATAATAGATGACAACAAGACGAGCTCTTTCATTTTTGGCACATCAAGTGGTGGAAATCTTTCGACCGAGAAGGAAGTGATCTCAACATGGGGCGAGGAATGTGCCTTGTCTCGTGTTTATCAGGATGTCTCATCGTTGGCACCTTGTACTCACGAAAGGGCCGACACCAGGATGTTTCTGCACGTCATGGATGCAGCAGAGAAAAGGTTATTTCAGGCTGCTGAGCGTACAGTGGACACGGATGTCGTCATCCCGGCTGTCTCGACTGTTGTGCCATTCGAGAACACGCAACTTTGGATAGCCTTCGATATCACCTTCGATACACCCAGCCATCAAATCACCACATCTTTGGGTGCCCGAAAAGGCACGAGCTCTTATCATGTTCCACGCATTCAGCGGTTGTGACACGGTCTCTTCCTTTGCTGGTAGGGGCAAGACAACTGCCTTTGACACATGGAAATCATCAATGCTGTTACTGCAGTATTTTCAAAAATTTTTTGCAAGGCCAGCAAACTTCAATGATGATGTATGTCATACTAGAGTCGTAGTAGTGTTGCTATATGACAGCAACGAGTTTTGAAGCTACCCCTGACTCAGCCAGGAACCATCTATTCAATTTCCAAAGCAAGATCCATCGATGCCATCCCACCAAATAGGCAGCGCTTTTGCAGCACGCAAAACGGCCATTTACCAGAGCGGACATGTTTGGGGGCAGGCACACATACAGCTCCAGATGTTCCTTCGCTAGAGTCATGGAGATGGAAAAAGGAAAACTTAAGGAGGATGGGAGCCATTGTGGCCATTTTTTGTCAGAAGCAGCCAGCAGTGTCCTGTTCAGAGTTTCTACGGTGTGGCTGTAAGAAGGGATTGGGAGGGGACTCTGCAAAATGTGTCATAGCTGATCTGAAGTGCACTCACTCTGCAACTGCGCTGGTAATTGTGGGTCACAATGATAAACCATTAACTTGTGTTGTTTAGATGTTCAGTTTCTAACTATTCTTGAATTGTGTGCCACTCAGTGCTAGATTTTTCTTTGATAAATATGGTCTATCCAAAAATTTTGTTTTGCTTTTTTTGTTGATATGCTGTTTTGTTCCGCGCCTTGTAAACCTTAAAAAAATATTGTTTAATTCTATGTTGTGTTTTGAATAAAGATATACATGTAGGGGATAAAGGGATACACACATGGTTATATATATGTTGTCATATTCTTTGGGCAATAAACTATGTGTTTTTTAACATGTGTGTTAAATTATTTCCTAAACCTTGAAAAATTGCTGCATTTTCCATTTTTTCGCGAGCTAATTTAAAATTTTGTCTGACATATTGATTTTTGACATGTTATCATCAAAACGAGATTCCATTTGGATTCCCCATAGCTTTTAAAACATATAAATAGATGCTTTATTCGTCTGGTTATGTCATTTATTTGCGAAGATATTAGACTTCATAATTTCTCACACTGTGAACGGCGGCCATATTGGATTTTGTCATTTCTGGACATCAAGGGGAAAAATTGAGCTTGGCCCTATATCTTAAATCGTTTAGTATATACTAACCTTCATATGTGCCAATTTTCGTGCTTTTACCACAAAAGCAACAATCCTCCTATATTTGGCCACATATCCGCCTAACTATAGGGGAGGAGATGAGGGAAGGTGATGTAATGGATCTGATGTGATAATGATGAGTGATAATAATGATGCCATAATTACGTGATATGCAAGTAACGATGACATGCTTGTAATTGTGGCGTTATGAAATGGAAAGAAGCGGCGAATGACCGATTCTTGCGATGAGAAAGAAAACAGAAAAGAAAAATTGATGCGTTAGAATACGATAGTAAAAAGATAAAATGGCAAAAGTCCTTAAAATAAAAGAAGAGAGAGATAGGAGGAGGAGGAGAAGGGGCCCGGGGAGAGAGAGAGAGAGGAGAGAAGGAGAGAGGAAGAGGGAGGAGGAGAGAGGAGAGAGAGAAAAGAGATGGAAGAGAGAGAGCAGATGAAGACGAGATTTTTGAGAGAGGAGAGGAGAGAGGAGTGGAGGGGTTCGGAATGATGGGAGACAGGGAGAAGGGGGAGATGTAAAGATGTACGTGGGAGAAAAGTTAAATAATTGGGAGGAGAAAGAGGAGGAGGAAGAGATGATGGAAAAGACACAGTTACATAGAGAGAGAAAGATAGATGACGAGAGAGAGCTAAATATAGTGATAAAAGGAAAGGAGAGGAAATTAAGAAATATGGAAGAAAGGGAGAAAGAGAGCAGGATTATCTATGGGAAGGGAAAAGAAGGAAGGGAAGGTCATGTGTCACTAAGAGATTAATGGTTGAAAATAAGCTACACCATGTTTTTGTGATAGTTTAGCATTAAGGGGATTAAAGGAATAACAAATGGTTCTCTCTCTCTCTCCCCTCTCCCCTCTCCTCTCTTCTCCTATCTCTCTCTCCCCTTTTCTCTCTCTCTCTCCCCTCTCTTCTCGCTCTCTCTCTCTCTCTCTTCTCTCTTCTCTCTCTCCCCCTCTCTCGCTCTCTCTCCTATCTCTCTTTCTCTTCTCTTCTCCTCCTCTCTCTCCTCTCTCTCTCTCTCTCTCTTTCCTCTCTCTCTCTCTCCCCTCTATGTTTATAAACCCTACATAGATCCTATTTTGTGAACAGAAGAAGTTGATAGATATGTCTCGCAGCAAACGCTATGATCACACTCACCCTCTTATAAGCTACAAATTATTAAAATTGCAAGATATTATACACCTACAAACATGCTCATTTGTATACGGACCCTTGCATTAATTTCCAATAAATAGTAATTTAATGTAATAGACCGTAGTGATACTAGAAAATTACATAATTTAAGAACCCCACTGTGTAGAGCATGTCACATTGTCACGCCTACCAGAGTATCCTATTCCTAGGATCCAAACACTGGAACCAACTTCCTCATGAGACAAGGAACAGTAATTCACGAGCTGGACTAAAAAACAAACTTAAAAACACGTTTTTAGCTAATTACAATTAGATGTACCCGTAATATTTCAATTTTGTATATGCTAGGTAAGACACTTATATTGTAAAACTCATTTGTGTGATGTAAGTTGAAAGACTGCATATAGTCATTTATGGTAGGTGCATTTATCATTATTATTATCATAAATATTATTATCATTATTAGAAATATAATTATTTATATTAATATTATTGTTATCATGATTATTTTTATTACTATCAATATTACATCTAATATACTATAGGAGTAGCCGTGTGTCTGTGTGTGTGTGTGTGTGTGTGTATGTGTGCGTGTGTGTGTGTGTGTGTGTAAGTCTGTTTTGGGTAGCCGAAACTGTAAATTAAATTTTGATGAAAGCAGGCTCAAGATATCGAAAATAAATCGTAGGTGGTAAACGGCTTGGTCCCATGTCCATTGAATCATTTTGAAGAAGGCTTTTGGGCTAAAAACACTTTTCAGAGATTAAATTACAGGAATAAACTCTGCGATGACGTCTTGCCGCATTTCACTATCTCCGTAGACTCATGGACTTACCGTGTGTGTGTGTGTGTGTGTGTGTGTGTGTGTGTGTGTGTGTGTGTGTGTGTGTGTGTGTGTGTGTGTGTGTGTGTGTGTGTGTGTGGTGTGTGTGTGTGTGTGTGTGTGTGTGTGTGTGTATGATGTGTGTGTGTGTGTGTGTGTGTGTGTATGTGTGTGTGTGTGTGTGTGTGTGTGTGTGTGTGTGTGTGTGTGTGTGTGTGTGTGTGTGGTGTGTGTTTGTTTGCTTGCAGGAAAGGCGTGGGGCGGGGGTGAGACAGGCGTGGGGATGGGGTGAGACAGGCTACGGTGGTGGTAGGTGGTCTACCCCGAGGCACTTTGACCAGTGACCAACGACAGCAACAACACGATTGGAGTTTGCACTCACATTGTTGTTTAAAATATATTACTACTACAAACATCAATACATGGGTCCGAAGGGCCCCCAAGCACTTGTTATATACTATTATTACTATTATATATTAATGAATTAATGAATCATGTATTGTTATTATTGTAATCATCATTACTATTATCCTTATTATTATAAATATCTTTCTTATTGTTACTATATTCATCAACGGTTATGATCACGAAAATAGCATCATCACAATTATGATCATTATTATCTATCATATTTTATTAGTGTTATTGTTATTATTATTATTGTTATCAATATTATCACTTATCATTATTATCTTTTATTATTATTATTATTATTAATATTATCATTATTATTATCATTATTAATATTCTAGTATTTAATATACTATAGGAGTAGCCGTGTGTGTGTGTGTGTGTATGTGTGTGTGTGTGTGTGTGTGTGTGTGTGTGTGTGTGTGTGTGTGTGTGTGTGTGTGTGTGTGTGTGTGTGTCTGTCTGTCTGTCCTTTTTGGGTAGCCGAAACTGTAAATTCAATTTTGATGCGAGTAGGCTAAAAAAAATCGCAAATGAATCGTAGGTGGTAAGCGGCTTGGTCCCATGTCGATTGAATAATTTTGAAGGAGGATTTTGGGCTAAAACCACTTTAGGAGTATTAGATTACATGAAAAAACTCTGCGGTAACGTCTTGCCGTATTCCACAAATTCAGTAGACTCATGGACGTTTGTGTGCGTGTGTGAATGTGTGTGTGTTGGAATCACACGGAACACAAAAGGTTTGAATCACACGGAACGTGGTCTACCCCGAGGCACTTTGACCAGTGACAAACGACAGCAACAACACGATTGGAATTTCCAATCACATGTTGTCTAATATATACTACTACTACAAACATCATACCTTTCCACCATTTCCACATACCATACCACTTATAAGTCTGCATATTTGTAGATACTTATTTGGGCTGAGTTAAATATGTACGTCCAGTTTGGTACACATTTATTTAAAGTCCACTAGGGAACATAGAATATTTACAACCAGTAAGTTAATGTTGTGAACACAGCCAGTGAGTGTTGAAGGGACGCGTGAGAGGTGCGTCCCATGAGGAACATGTATAACGTAGGGGTGTTGTGTATGGTGCCGAAACCGTCCTCCACCGGCGGGAGGGAAGAAGTGTTGTTGTCTGTGTTGCAAATAACGGCACTCGTCAGAGTTATGACTCCAGGAACTGTGATATACATAGTACTTTTTCTTGTAAATTTCGTATCTGTTGTAGTCTATTGATCTACAATGTGACAGAGTATGTCCTGGACATTTACAAAATACACAAAAATATCTAGTACGTGCGTAATTGTAGCTATCATGACGTTGATAACGCCGCTTCACCTGATACGGTGGACCTGTGTAATGCTTATGTTGCATATAGCGGGAAGAATATCTACTCCTACCGTGTGTTGCAGGGAAAAAGTTGTGGGAATAATGCGGTCTAGAACTTCGCCTATAGTATGCGGGATAGATAGCTGTTTGTTTAGCACCATGATTTAAGTGCGCTGACGGAGTCTGTACAGGTGTACTCATTGTAGCCATTGTAATGTAAATGTAAATGTATGTTAAACAGCATTATAATAATTATAACGTTGAAATTGTCCTTAAATGTGTTGTGCATCACTGTATTAACACTAAATGTACCTGCTCACCAAAAAAATTTTAAAATTTCCTTGCTGTTAGCTACTGTTTGGGGGTTGTTTAGGTGGGTCGGGGTGAGTGACGGATGAAAAAAACCACAGGGGGGTTTTGGTCCCCCCCCCCCCCCCCGGGATGACGGATGTACATTTGGCTGGAAAACCCAATCTTTTTAAAGGGAGGACATACCCGGGAAAAAATAATAACATATACATACAAAAATAAAAATTAAATTAAAATACTCAGAGAGTTGTGGGGTTTTTGGTGCACGGGGGGTTAAAGTCCGAAAAGGGGGGGATGAAGGGTTTGGGTTATGGCAGGGGTTTGGTCGTCAGGTTGTCTGGTGGGGAAACGCAGGGGTGGTGTGGGGGGGGGGGTAGTGCCCAAGGGCCGGGTCTCCCTCTGTGGGCGACCTCGTGACCTGGGGAATTTTATAATTATTTGTTGGGAAGTTTCTGCCTCACTCTCTTTTGTATGGAATAAATTTTTGGCGGGAGTCTTGCTTGTAGACTTGTAGATTCTTTTAATTTGTCTTGGGAGGGTACTTGTGTTGCGTAAGTTCCCTTTGGTTGAAGATGGTTGTAGTTTGTGATTGTCACGGGGGGGCTGTGGGTTGTACTTGGCTTGATGAAGACGGCATATAAACTTGGGAGACGTGGAAAGGGGCCCGAGTTTTGTTTTCTCTTTGTAAAGGCTTGAGATTTGCTTGTAGACTGCGTAGGGGGTCTTAAAAACCCCCCTTAGGGCCAAACCCAAATTTTAAAATCGGTATATTTTAGAGACCTTTTTTGGGGTTATTAAATATGTACGTCCATTTTTTACATTTTTTTTATTTATAAGTCCAAATAAGGGAAAAGAATATTTACAACCAGTAAGTTAATGTGTGAACACGCCAGTGAGTGTTGGGAAAGGGACAAATGAGAGTGGGGTCTTGATAGGGGGCTGTTGTTCCCCCCAGGGCCCTTTTGTCTTCCTTCTCCTGGTTTTCCCATCGGGGGGGTCCCCCTCCTCTGTTAAAGGGTCCCTTTAAACCCAAATTAATGCTGCTTTCTATACCCTTTTCCGTGACCTACTTTTCCCGAGCTATCATAGTTCAAGCTGTCACTTTTTTCTCACGATGGACCATGACAGGAAGAATACAAAATAAATTTTATATACATTACATATTTTTTTTATATATATATATATATATATATAAAATTAATATAAAATATTTTAATATAATATATATTATATATAATAAAAATATAAAAATATATATATATATAATATAAAATATATAAATTATAATGGTTAAAAGGGGGTTTTTTTTATAATGGGTTTCCCAAAAATACACTGGTTTTATTTGACGTTTTTGTACTGAAAGTATTTCCCGTATGGAATTTATAAACTGTTTAAACACTTGTTTAAATGATATTTTTTAAAAAATTTAATAATTTAAAAGTCATGCAAGTTAGTATATATGTTAGAAGTAAAAACTGACTGACATCAATACATGGTCCGAAGGGCCCACAAGCATTTGTTACTATTTATGATTGTATTAGTATCATTACTACTATTACTCTTATTGCTATGATTCTTTGTCATTGTTTATATAATATTATTGCTGATTATATATATAATTTATAATACTGTTTGTCATCGTTGCTACTATAATTACAATGTAATATTCATCATTACAATTATTATTGTTATTAGTGTTGTTATTATTTTTATAATTATCATCATCATTATTTTTGTTATTATCATTATTATTATTAATAATATTTTTTATTATTATTAGTATTAGTATTATTTCTCTATCATTATCATTATCAGTTATCATTATTACTAATATTATGACTTATATTATTTATTATTATTCATATTATTTTCAGCGAGAATCATTGTCGTTAAACAAGTAATCCATGGTGGTGGATGGGCCACAACATGCATCAGCTTACATTAATTATAATTGTGGGTCCGTAATAGAGCCTTAGGTCAATGGACCTTGGCTGCATTATTATTATTGTTGTTATTTATTTATGTGATGTACAAAGTGACCAATAATTTATTCATTTTCACTCTCTCTCTCTCCTCTCTCTCTCTCGTTTTCTCCTCTCTCTCTCTCCTCTCTCTCTCTCTCTCTCCCCTTCTCACTCTCTCCCCGTCTCTCTCTCTCTCTCTCTCTCCCCCTCTCTCTCTCTCTTCTCTCTCTCTCTCTCTCTCCTCTCTCTCTCTCTCTTTCTCTCTCTCTCTCTTTTTCTCTCTCCCCTTTCCCCCTCTCTCTCCTTTTCTCTCCCCTCTCTCTCTCTCCTCTCTCTCTCTCTCTCTCTCTCTCCTCTCTCTCTCTCTCTCTCTCTCTCTCTTTCTTTCTTTCTCTTACATGACGATAATTCTTCTAAAAGAGAAAAGCTAGGAAAATTTTCTTTTTCTTACTTCTTCTTCGTCTTATTTTCTTTTATGTTGGAATTTTTTTCGTATTTTGTTTATTTCTTTTTTTATATACATTTTTCTTAATATTTTTGCTTTGTAGATCCTTTCTATTTCTTCTGTTACTATATGTATTCGTCTATTTCTTCTTATTCGACTATTTCCTTTTCTTCGTCTCTTTTTTTTTCTTCGTCAATCTTGCGTTCGATTTATTGTTCTTAAATTTTTCAACCTCCTCCTCCTCCTCCTCCTCCTCCTCCTCCTCCTCCTCCTCTTCCTCCTCCTCCTCCTGCTCCTTCTCCTTCCATATGCTCCATTATATGTACTTTTATCAGCGTCACATAATTTCATGCTTAATTAATGCTTTGAGTCAAGAATTCCATTACAGAATGTGACCCAGTGCACACATGGAAATAGGGAAAAAAGAGAAACAGGAGAAGGAGGCGGGGAGGTACTGGTGCAGTCACATTCATTCTTAGCCATGATTAGACAGTGGTAATGGCTGTGTACAAGGTCACAACACTCGCGGTAATAGGAATAATTACATCCGTAATCATGGGTGTCGGGGGCATAATAAGGAAGGGTATCCTCCACCAGTACTGTGTGGGATGCCAGGCTTGAGGTGCAGGTGGTGGCGCCCAACTTGTGTCATAATTATCACAACCAGACTTAATAACACACACGTGCCTTCAACACCCACCCACCCAGGATGAGAAAGAGGTATAGGTGCATGATTACAAGGGATCGCAATGGATAGACAAAAAGGACAACGAACAGTTAGGTTCGGTCTAGAAAGCTGTCTTGCATTATTTTTCAATATTCGACATACACTAACTCCGAATTTATTTCTTAAGAGAATGGATAGTGTTGTGGAAGGAGGTGGAGAAGAAGAAGAAGTAAAAGAAGAAGAAGAAGTAATTAAACTTAATCCTATTTTTTTTATAATTTTACTCCTTTCCCTCTCTTCTCTCCCCTCCCCTTTCCTCCCCATTCTTTCCCCTCTCTTCCCTCTTCTTCCTTCCCCTTACTCCCCTCCCCTCCCCTCCCCTCTCTTCCCTCCTGTATCAAGTCCTTGCCTTCTCATCTTTTCTTCTCCCGGGGACCAGATAAGCCCGGTACCCACAATACCGCTGCTGCTGCTACTGCACATTTATATCGGTTAGGTGGCATCCGCTTGACCTTGACCTTTTTAGGGGGTTGTGGGGGGCAGGAGGGGCTATTGTGTTGAGGGATGAATAGGGGTGGACGGAGGGGGATGTGGTGAAGTAACAATGTTCTTTTAACTTTATGTTTTTTTTCTATATATTTTATTTCATGTCGTTATTTTGATATTTTAAACTCTCTCTCTCTCTCTCTCTCTTCTCCTCCTCTCTCCCCTCTCCTCTTTTCCCCCTCCTCTCTCTCCTCTCCTCCTCTCTCTCTCGGCTCCCCTCTCTCTTTTCTCTCCTCTCTTCGCAAACTAAACTTTCAAGCGCTTGCATCTTTCTTCTTTCTTTTTGTCTCATTTCTCCCTTTTCTTTGCGTTTGTGTCTCCTCTCTTTCGCATTAAAGTAAACCTCGAGCTCGTACAATCTTCTGCCTCTCCGCCTTTTCCTTGCTTTCCCTCTTGTCTTAAAACCCAATTTGGGGGTGGGAGGAAAGCAGGGGGAAGGAAGAAACGCTCCGAAACCAGCTGAAAGTCAAGGAAAACAAAGGGTCCGCTCTTCAAGAACAAGTCGAAAGGGGAAAAATTTTAGTAACTTTTCCTTTATGCGTTTCCCGGCCCCCAAACCCGACAGAAATTTTTTTTGTTGGTAAGGGAAGGCGTCCCCTAAATACAAAACATCTGATAAAAACTAGCTTTTTTTAAATTTTTTTCCCAGATAGATCTTGTGTTCCCCTTTTTTCCCTCTCCCCTCTCTCCCCCCCTTCCCTCCTCCTCTCTCAAACCTATTGGGGTGGGAGAGTCCCTGCAAATTTTGGGCAGCGGTTCGGGCCCCCAAGTTCGGGCCGGGGGTGGTGGCGCTTTGTTAGTCAATAACCCTTTTTTTTGGGATTGCAAAGTGTCAAGATAGGATCAAAGTATTTTTATCTTATCTTAAACTCTCAATCCTTTCCCCCCATCGCTTTTTTAACCCCCTCTCCTCCCTTCCTCCCCCCTGTCCCTTTTCTCTCCTTTCTTTTTGTATGTCCCCCCGCGGGTGGTTGCCAAAACGAAAATCCCTCTTTTCCCTTTTTCCCCCTTCCCCTTTCCCTTCCCTTCCTTAATTTCCCCCTTTCCCCTTTCCCCCCCTTCCCCTTTCCTTTCCCTTCCCCCTTCCCCCTTCCCCCCCCCTTTTCCCTTTCCCTTCCTTCCCTCCTCTCCCCCTTTCCCCCCCCTCCCTCCCTTCCCTCCCTATCCCTTTCCCTTTCCCTCCCTTCCCTTCCTTCTCTCTCCAGGGGTCTAATTTTTTCCTTTTTTTTTGGGACCAAAAAAGTTTCTCTCTACCTTTTTTTACCTCCGCCAACGAAGTTGAGGGGTTTTGTTTTCACCCCCGATCCGGGGCTGTCAAATTTTGTCTGTCTGTCTTCGGGTCTGTCTGTCTGTCTGTTTGGTTTGTGTACAAAAAATTTTTAAAAAGTTACGATAGATTTTTGGGCCAAACTCGGGATAAACCCAAATTTTTTTTGGTATAAGGGAAAACCCGACATAATTTTTGGAAAGAAAACTATTTCCCCGTTGCCATGGGAAACCAAATTTAGGGAAAAATTTGGCCGGGGGTTGCGCTTCAAACGAGTGCTAATGCATATATATATTATATATATAATATAATATATATATAAATTAAAATATAAATTAAAATTTTATATATAATATATATAAATTTTATATAAAATTAAAAAAATATATTAAATTTAAAAATATATATAATTGTGAAATATTTTGGGCGGAGGTATGGGCTTTTACTGCGTGCCCCCCCCCCCCCCCCCCCCCCTATTTTTTTATGTTCTGTAAAGGCCCCCCTAGTACCCTGAACCCCTCCTCTCTTCTTATTCCCTTTCCATCCTTACCCCTTTAAAACCCTCAGAAAGGTTCAAAAAGAAAACACGGACAGACAGACAGACGGCCCCAAAACCCTTTACCCCCCCGCCCACCCCAGACAGGCCTTCCCAGGGTTTTGAAAGGGGGAAATTGTTTTTCTGGTTCCCTTTGTTATGACGAAAAAGAAACATAAAACCGGCCCTTTGGGCGTGTTTGAAATTTTGGGGGTAGTGAATTTTGCAAAGGGAAGGGGAAGGGGGAATCATTGAAATCATGTGTTGGTTTAAAAGGGTTTTGAAGGGAGATGGTAATGCATATTGGGTTAATTTATGAATAAGGTGAAAATGATGATAGTTTTTGATTTGAAATTTAAAGGTAAAGGGGGGGGTAGAGGGTAAACAAAAGGTGGGTTTTAACAGGCGACTCTTGTAAAACGATGATAAATGATGTGTTTGCAAAAAAGGGTTTAAAGGATAATGAAAAAGATTATTCGAATGAGGGAAAAATTAATGGTAAACCCCCAGATGGGTGTAATGAATTGCCCGCGAGTAACCCCCAAAAACCCATTACGATGATAAAAACAAATGAATGATGAAGGAAATAAAGAAGGAAGAATTTTTACATAAACAAAACTTTTTCAAATGAATCCCAGGAGGGGAGCAGAAGTTTTTGATTTATATCCCAAAAGAGATAAAGATTTTAAAATTTGAAAAACAATAACATAACAAAATCTAAGATCACAAAAATTAAGATGAGGGAATAACAAAAATAAGAATCAGTTATTTAAAAAACAAGACTTTTTAATAAAGTCTGAGAGGGGAAACCTTTTTAGGGGAAAAATAAATCAGAAGACTGAAAAGAAATAACAAAAATACTAAAAACTTAGGAAAAAAAACGGTAAGAAAAAGTAAAGGAAAAAGAAAATCAAAAGAAAACAACAAAATCCGACAAAATGAAAGAATATAAAACTCCAAGCCTTACAGAAACGTAAAATAATTCAACGCAAGGGATAGAGAAAAAAAAAAATACAACCACTTCCCTTTATTCCCCAGTTTTGCAAAAGAAGGGGGAAGAAATGGGAAAAGATAAAACCCTTCCTCATCAACACCACCCCACCCTCCCAACTCATGGCACTTTTTGTTTTAGTTTCGGGGGGGGGGGATTTGGGGTAAAGAGTGGGGGATGATGAAAGTTTTTTTGGGGGTGTGGTTTGATAACATTTCTGTTGCATTATAAAAGGGGAAAAAAAAAGACGGGGAAAAGGGAAAGGAAAGATGAGGGGGGAAAAAATGGGGGGAAAGAGAGAAAGAAGAGAAAAAAGTATGAAGTGAAAAGAATGAAATAGATAAGATTGAAAATATGAGAGAAATGAAGGAGTACACAATAGCAAAAGCAATTCCTGTGATGATACCAACAGAAAGACTAGCAGAAGCAAACTTGATATTTTATTTTTTATTTTTGATTTTCTCCCCCTCTCTCTCACCCCCCCCCCCCCCCCCCCCCCCCTCCCCCCCCCCCCCCCCCCCACCCCCCCCCCCCCCCCCCCCCCCCCCCCCCCCCCCCCCCCCCCCCCCCCCCCCCCCCCCCCCCCCCCCCCCCCCCCCCCCCCCCCCCCCCCCCCCCCCCCCCCCCCCCCCCCCCCCCCCCCCCCCCCCCCCCCCCCCCCCCCCCCCCCCCCCCCCCACCAAAAAAAAAAAACCCCCCCCCCCCCCCCCCCCCCCCACCCCCCCCCCCCCCCCCCCCCCCCCCCCCCCAAAAAAAAGCAAAAACCCCTCTGTCCTCCTCTTCTCCATTTAAACTCTCTCTCTTTTGTTCCCCTCCCCTTCCTCTCTCCCCCCCGGATTTTTTGTTCCTTTATTTTTGGAAATTATTTTACCCCCCATTTCCTCCGGCCCCTTTCTTTATCTTTCTTTCCATGGCCCCCTTTCTTTAAAAACTCTTTTCCCCTTCCATTAAGGGGGGCCTTTTTGTATTTTGTTTTCCCCCTTTTTCTTTTTTCTTTAAAGGAGGTTTTTTTTTTCCTCCTTTCCTCTTTTTGTTTTTTTCTTTTTTTTTCCCCTCTATCCTTTCCCCTTTTTTTTTTTTTTTTTTTTTTTTTGAGCTTCCCCTTTGGTTTCCCTTCCCCTTTTTCCCCTCTCCTCTCCTTTCCCTTTTTTTTTATTTTTCCCTCGGAAAAAAGGGGGGGTTTTTAAATTTTCCCCCTTTTTTGGGGGGGGGGAAAAAAAAAGGGGGGGGGGGGGGAAAAAAAAACCCCAAAATTTCTCTCTTTTTTTCTTCCCTTTCCTTCCCCCCCCCCTTTTTTTCCCCCCTTTTTTTTTTCCCCCCCCCCCCTTTTTTTTTCCCTTCCCCGGTTTTTTTTTTTCCAACCCCCCCGGGGCCTTTTTAAATCTTCCCCCTTTTTTTTTTTTTTTTTTTTTTTTTTTTTTTTTTTATTTTTTTTTTTTTTTTTTTTCCCACCCCCACCCCCAGAGGCCCAAAAAAAAAATTTTGGGAAAAAAGGAGGGGGAATTTGGTTGCCAAAATATCCCCAAGGTTTTTCCTTCCCCCAATTTCCTTTCCACGCTTTTCCTTCCCTGGGTTTGGGGAAAAGGGTTTTAAAGAAAGGTTTTTGGGTTTGGAAAAAAAAAGGGGAGGAAAGCGGAAAGAACAAAAGTTTTTGGGTGTGGGGAAAAAGGGTTTTTAAAACAAAAAAGGAAACCCCGGCCGGGGGGGGGGGGAAAAAAAAAGGGGATTAAAAAAAAAAAAAAAAAATTGGGGGGCTGCCGTCTTGCCGGCAAAAAAAAAAACCCCCCTCGCCCCCATTTGGGGGAAGGGCCTGGAACTTCGTCCCATCCCCCCAAATTTTCAAAAAACCCCCCCCCCTTTTTTCCCGGGTTGGGGGACTTGGGGGGGGGGTCTTTAGGGGAAAAAACTCCCCATCCCCCTGGGGAATTTTCCTGGGACCTAACAACAAAAAGGAAAAAACACCCACACCCCCTATCCCTTTCTAAAGGGGAAAAATAAACCCCCGAAAAATTTTTTTTTGGGAAAAATCCCCCCGGAAAAAGAACGGGACCAAAGGGGTCGAACGCCGGACCCCCAAAATTTCTCTTGACGCTCTAACCCCCCATATGTTCAAGGGGGGGTGTTTCACTATTTTAAATTTATCTAGTTTTTTTTTTCAAAGGGGCCCAAAAAACGCCCCGTATTGGGGCCCGTCCCCCAAAATCAAAATTTTTTAAAACATTCAAACCCCTTTTGCTTTGTTTTTGGCCCCAAACCAGCACCCCGGAGGCGGGGCACCAACCCCGGCCCAACATCCGGTTCCCATTCAACCAGCTTTGGGGAAAAGGGGCTCGGGTTTTTTTTAAAGGAAAAAAGAAACCTTTTTTTCCGCTCCGGGGGCCGGATCGAACCCGGGACTTCTCGGGTTTTTAACCGAGAGTTTCTAACCCCCAAAACCCCCGGAGTACCCGGGGTGTGTGTGTGTGTGTGTGTGTGTGTGTGTGTTTTGTGTTTCTAAATTTTTATTTTACAAGGTCTGAGCTGCACCCCGTATCGCCCCGTCTCCATATCCTTTTTTTTTATCATTTTCCCATCCTTAGTGCCCTTTGTGTTGGCCGAAGGCCCCCCCCCCCGGGAGGGGGGTTTACAAACCCCCCCCCAACACCCGGTTTTTACTTCCCTGATGGATGGGCAGGGGGTAAAGGGTTTTTAAAAAGACCGCCCCCCTCTTTTTCTTTTGATCCGCCCGGGGATCTGAACCCGGGACTTTTCGGTTGTGAACCGGAGTGCTAACCCTACCTACAGATTTCCCTATGTTGTGGTGTGGTGTTTTGTGTGTGTGTGGGGTGTGTTTGTGTTTGGGGGTGGGGTTGTGTTGTGTGTGTGTGTGGGTGTGGTGTGTGTGTGGTGGTGTGTTGTGTGTGGTTTTGTGTGTGTGGGGACCCGTGTTAAAAGGGTGGTTGTGTGTGTGTGTGTGGTCCCCGTGGGGTGAGGGAAAAGAAAGAGAAGGGGGAAAGGGGAACGCCCGGCACTACGTCCCCTCTGTATTTTTTCCTTTTTTTCCCGGGGTTAAACTCTTCTATTACAAACTTGTTTGTTTGTTTTGATTCAAAGACTCTTAATCCTTTTCTGTCTATTCCATTTTGTCTTCCCCCTTTTTTCCCCCTCCCCTTCCCCACAATTATAATTTTTTTGTTTTAAATTTTTTTGTTCTGTTTTCCTGTTTCTGTTTCTTCCTGTTTACACGTTTCTCCTTTTTTATCCCCATTTTCGACATGTTTTATTTTCTCCCCTCTTCTAGGTGTTTTTAAATTCTTTTTAAATCTTCTTTTTTCCCCCCACTTTGTAAAAGCTTCCATTCAAAGTTTTTAAACCTCCTTTCCCCTGGGCCCTTTTTTTAAAAATTTTATTTCATTTTCCCCAACCCTTTTCCTTTTTTCCCCTTAAAGAATCTCCTCTTCCTCTCTCTCTCTCTTCTCTTTTCTTTCCTTTTCTCTCTCCCTCCTCTCTTCCTCCCCCTTTTCTCCTCTTTTCTCTCTTCTCCTCTTTTCCCCTCTCCTCTCTCTCCTCTCCTCCCCTCTCTCTCGTCTCTCTTTTCCCCTCTCTCTCTCTCTACGAGCTTAAATTATTCTCCCTCCTTATTGCGCCCTCACTTTCATTACTCCAGCGTACAGATTCTTTCTCTCCCTCAAACCCACCCTTTCAAGGCTCCTTCCCCCTCCCACCTACCAGAGCTCTCCTTATATCATCATGCTCTTAGGAGAGAAAAATGGTGCTATATTTTTTTCGAAGCCGAGTTTGAAGTCTTCTTGAGTCGATTGGTAAACTTATGTGGCATCCTCCTGTGGTAGTCAGTAGGGTTTTTTTTTCTGAGTGGAATTAATGCTCTCTCTTCTCTCTCTCTCTCTCTCTCTCCCCCTCTCTCTCTCTCTCTCTCCCCCTCTCTCCTCTCTCTCTCTCTCTCTCTCTCTCTCTCTCTCTCCCCTCTCTCCTCTCTCTCTCTCTCTCTCTCTCTCTCTCTCTCTCTCTCTCTCTCTCTCTCTCTCTCTCTCTCTCTCTCTCTCTCTCTCTCTCTCTCTCTCTCTTTCTATCTCTCTCTCTCTTTCTATCTCTCTCTCTCTCTCTCTCTCTCTCTCTCTCTCTCCTATCTCTCTCTCTCTCTCTCTCTCTCTCTCTCTCTCTCTCTCTCTCTCTACTCTCTCTCTCTCTCTTCTCCTCTCTCTCTCTCTCTCAAAGCATATTTTTGCCTTAACTCGTTTAATTTCAGAAAGATGAACGTGCGTTAATCTGAGACAAGCACAAAATTAAATTTATGCCTGGCATATTTTTTTTAATTAATACAAATATCAGATTTACAAAAATAAACATTATGAAGATATTAATAAGGTAATAATAATAATAGATAATATATATTAATGAGCGGGGAGGCGCGTGTCCATCACTCCATCAGGACGCACCACTAAGGGCGGACCTCACAAGTTGTAACACCGTAAATTCCTTCACCTTGACTCCCGTGTTACTCAAGGGTGGAAACTCGTCTGGAAAAGAGGTGTTGCTCACGTCTATTTTCATTCAGCTGGATCGTTCGTGTTAGCAATTTTCGGTTTGTTTTTGTTTCAGGTGATTTTATACAGGATGGAATTTTTATTTTTATTTAATGGAATTACTTGTTTCTTTCAGTTTTGTATTTTGTTTTGTATTCTTGTCTGGTGAGCTTTTTGTTTTTCTTTGGTCTAGTTTTCATTACATGTAATAGTATCTGTAATTTTGGGTTGTCTTTTTTGTTTGTTTGGGGGGGGGGGGGGTGTTAGTTGGTATGTTTATTAATTTTGCTTGATTTCCGCTCTCTCTCTCTCTCTCTTCCCCTCTCTCTCTCTCTCTCTCTCTCTCTCTCTCTCTCTCTCTCTCTCTCCTCTCTCTCTCTCCCTCTCTCTCCTCTCTCTCTCTCATCTCTCTCTCTCTCTCTCTTTCTTTTCTTTTTCTCTCACTCTCTCTCTCTCCCTCTTCTCCTCTCTCTCTCTCTCTTCCTCTCTCCTTCCTCTCTCTCTCTCTCTCTCTCTCTCTCTTTTCCTCTCTCTCTCTCTCTCTCTCTCTCTCTCTCTTCTCTCTCTCTCTCTCTCTCTCTCTCTCTCTCTCTCTCTCTCTCTCTTTCTCTCTCACCCTCTCTCTATCTATCTCTTTCTCTCTCTCCCCATTGGCACTATTCTCCCAGGCCATCACAAGGAGGCATTTTCGCAGCCCATTTTCTTCAAGATGCCTTGGACCCTCGTCCTCCTCCTTCACGCGGCCATCATGCCACAAAGTCACTCACCGAAAAGATCATGAGACTCAGGTCCATGGAAGTGAGGATGTTCCACGGAGGATTTGGTTTTGTAGTGTCTTTTTTCATGTTCCTATTTCTTGAGTGAAGGAAGGAGAGAGAGAGAGAGAGAGAGAGAGAGAGAGAGAGAGAGAGAGAGAGAGAGAGAGAGAGAAGAGAGAGAGGAGAGAGAGAGAGAGAGAGAGAGAGAGAGAGAGAGAGAGAGAGAGAGAGAGAGAGAGAGTAGTTCCCGTTTGGCTTGCATCTTCACCAAGAACGATACTTTCTTTATCCGTTTTCATTATACTTTTTTTGTCTCGTCTACCCGAACCATCACCACCACCAAGATGCCCGCAGCATTAGACGAAATGAAATTGCTCCAATTCAGTCAAAAATGTAGGTAAGTACTTTCACCCTTTACTTAAGATGATCGTATTAGCAGATCTCTCTCTCTCTCTCTCCTTCTCTCTCTCTCTCTCTTCGCTCCTCTCTCTCTCTCCTCTCTCTCTCTCTCTCTCCTCTCTCTCCTCTCTCTCTCTCTCTCTCTCTCTCTCTCTCTCTCTCTCTCGTTGTTGTTAATATTTTGTCAACACTGTGGTTGACACGAGCTTTTGCCTATAGCAGCCCGCCTGTGGAATTATGGCATTACAATAAAAAAAGGCAGTGTAATGGAGCTACCTTGGGGGGGATACTCCCGAACGGTGGAGGTGAGAGTGGCCAGAGGGACAGATCTAATTACCGCAGCAGCAGCGGCGGCGGCACCTGGATGTCCGGCTGGGATGAGGTAGGAGGGGAGGCGTTCCTGAGGGTGGTAGTTGCCTCGCACTGTCAGGAGGTAGTGTGAGTGCAAAACGGGGAGTGACCTGGCAGTGATGCCACAGGTGGATGTCCACAGCGCCCTGGTGGATTTCCTAAAGCCGGGAAAGCCGAGGCGGAGAACGGTGTAGTGACTTGTCCCGTACGTGTGGGGGGATGATGGGTTCTTAAGTGAAGTGGTGGTAAGATGTTGCGCAGCGTACCAGGAGCAGAGGGTGATGATAAGGGCGAACTGTGGCCTAGTGTTGCTTGCTGGACAATGCGTGCGAGCCGACTTTATTTTAAGTAGAGTTTGGGAGAGGCTTGGCAGAACAGCCGTGGTGGGTCTGGGGAGGGCTAGCGGCTGATTTTTGCAGCTCTGTCCAGCTCTTTCGTTGCCACTAAAGCCTACAGGCTGGGAACCCATTTGAGTGTGATTGTGCAGCCACGTGCAGCCAGCGCTGGGCCAGAAGAAGAGTGGAGGTGAGGAGGTGGAATGTTTATACTGTAGCTGGTGTGGTCTCTTGCGGCCTGAATAGAGGATTTTTGAGTCTGTGTGTATGATGACAGGAGGGGAGTGACTCTCCATGGCGTGGTGAAGAGACGCCACGAATGCGACCTTAGTTCAGCCTGGAGCAGCTGGCGCCATCTGTTAGACGCCTTGTTTCGTGGTTTGTCCGCTCACAAGCCGCACCCTCCCTGCTTCCTGTTGGGCAGGATCTACTGACCCTTCTGTGAAGATAGTGTGGCACAGGGTCGTCCAAGTCTCCATGACTTGTAGCATTTCCAAGCGTAAGGCATTGGGGAGCCAGTGTGCCTTTGGGCCTCAAGACTGTGATTGATGGTTATGATTGGATGAGGGCTCCAAGGCGGTGGCGTAGCGAAGTTCGGGTGAGGGAAGTCCTCGCACATACTGAGGAGGGTTTCGTGAATTCCCATATGATAATTGCTTCTCAGCGCACGCTGGCCAACATTGGCCGGGCAGAAGGTTGTTGCGTGGCCTTGGCAAGGATAGTTGCAACCTGGCGGGAGATTCTTAGGGTAGGGGCAGTGGGTCATTTTGGCGAGCAGGCTAGGGCGGTCCGTTCTTTCGATCCGGCGCCGATTCGGGACTACCTGGCAATCCTGCTGCTGTTGTCAGACCTTAGTCCATCTGGGGGCGCTGAGATGACTCCTCAGGCGCTGGGGTTTTTTGTGTGGTCCCCCCCCCCCCTCTAGTTTTTTGGTGTAGGGTGTCGTGAGGGAGATAAAGGCCATGGAGCGCTATAAGTCCATGGGAGAGTGGTGGCGTGATTTGTAAAAGTGGCGCTTCACACTGGAAAACTGGCCCCGCCCATATAAAGCCAGTGATTGCCCGTATTACGGCGATCCTGATGTTTTTCAGCGCTCCTGCAGGTAAGCTCCGTTGTGCGGGAGTTGAGACGGTTGTCGAGCCAGATGCCCAGGTATTGGTGCGACGTGACCCAGGAGAGTTGGTGTGTTCAGGATATAGAGCGGAGGGCGCGCCGGCGCGTCACACCCAAAGGCCATGGCCTTGATTTTGCCACATTCAAGCTCAAAGCCTATTCTCTCTCCTAGTCTCTCCCTCTCGTCTCTCTCTCTCTCTCCTCGTTCTCTCTCTCTTCACATCTCTCCTCATCATTCTCATCTCTCTCTCTCTCTCTATATATCTCTATATATACGATAGATATCTATAATCGCTATACATGGTTTAGCACGCTTTTCTGCAAATATTGATACAGGTGAAGAACATTCATTCTAAAGCCCAATATTTCTATCCACCATATGCTTTTTGAAGCGTCCTTTAGACGTGAGATGAAGTTATCAAAATTTGCGCGGCCAGTAATTTCACCCTGGCATGCGTTTGCCGCTCAGTGACATTTTGAATGATTAACAAAAGGTTTTATAGTAAGGAGTTTACTTTATCTTATAACAACACAATTGGAGTTTTACTAAATAACAGTACATGAGAACAGCGGGGCGAAATAACAATATGAAAAAGGGTAATGGCACGTGAGAGAGGGGTAGGAGGAAACGTGATCACTGATGGGGCGTGGGGCCCTCGCAGCCTAGTCCCCCCCTTTCCTCCCCCGCCCGAGTTTTGCCACTTACCTTTTTACAGTATTGTTATTACAGCCCGGCTTAGAAGTTCAGAAAACTTTTTTTTTCCTTTTTTTATACCCCGAAAGGGGTTTCCCCCATGCTTTTGACCGGGAAAAGCGAAAACAAAACCATTTGAGCTAAAAGGTCAGGAATTTGCCTCTTTGGGACCCAAGATATTAAGCCCTGACTTTTAAAAAACGCCAATTTTGCTTCCGCCAGACTTTTTTTCACCTGAACTTTGTTACAATTGGGATAGAACAACAAGGGGTATCAAATGAAGCATTTTTAATATTTTTTCTGAAAAAACAATCCAAGAAAACATTCAAAAAAAAAAAGACACTCATACCCAGAAAAAAAAGCAAAAATTTTCTGAAAATTTATATAAATTCATAATATTACAATTTTGAATAAAAAAAATGTCTGACAAAGACTAAAAACTTTTTTAAGTGCAGAAAAACTCTTTTTGTCTATGTCAGAAGGCACTTCACAGTCATTTTTTCGGTTTGTTTTAAAGCTAAAAATCGCCAGGGTTTATTCCACAGTTTGAAAAAGGGTATGTTTTCTGAGAATCTGTGGTAATGATTTTGCGAAATCATTCCACGGACTCCCCCTCACAATTTTTTCATATTTTTACATTGCTGACATTTCCCCGGGGCCCTTGCTGAGTCATCACCCCGGCCATGTCGCACGGTTGCAGAACCCAGTCATACTCAATCCCAAGGGGTGTCAAGCAAAGATGACTCGGCCCAAAATAGACACCCAGATCGTTTTGGGCTGTAACCTGAGGGAACATTTTTTCCCCTCGTCTAAAGTATCGGGCTTCTCAGGGGCGTGCGCTTGGCAGCAATTCCTATTCTTTTTCCACTGAGTCTGCTACCGAAGAGAGCAAAAGGCACAACCTCCGTGTCAGGTCCCACTTGTGGTTTTTCAAGTTTTTGTAGCACTCCCTGAGCAATCTCTGGATTGTTCTCTAAACCCTCATCATGCCCTATGAACTGCAGATCATTTGCAGGAGCTCTGCAGAAGTGTAGATGACATCCACATGGGTGATAAACAGTCCTAGGTAAGGTTGAGGCGTTCCACTTCAAACTTTTCTTCATGTACTCCAGCTGTCGAAACATAAAATCTTATGAATACAGGTTTTCTGGCCATCCCCGGCCCTGAGGGGGTCCAGGACGACCCCAGTGGATCCGGGGGGGCGTGTCTCCAAGGACGATCGGGTTAAAGCTCACCATCTCAGGGTAGTCAGCTTAGGGGGCTTCTCCGACCCGGATTTCCGTATTTTCCCTTTCACTCTTTCTTCTTTTATTAAACCCTTTTTTCTGATGGACAGGGTTTTAGGGGTTGTCTGTGGTAAGATTGTCCCAAAAGTCCCTTGAAGTGTTGAACCAAGGGTTCTCTGGGTCTTTACCTTTCCCCAAAAAGATTTCCCCTACAGCACCCAACCAGCACTTCTAGAAGGGGGTTTTTCTGCAGGCCAGGTAGAAAAACCCTTCCCGTCAAGCTGTTGCCCAGAAGCTTGGCAGCTCCCCGAGTATCCACTGTTTTCTGGCCGTTGGTCAAACAAGGGCAGTGACATCCCTAAACCCCCATGCCCCCGCAAATCCATGGATCCTCTGCCCGGCCGTTTTCCCGTTTTAGCGTCTTCACGGTATCCCAGAGCTTCCCTTTGGTATGCAGGTGGTCCGAGACAAGCAAACCAGATCTCTGACTGCCCCGGATCCTTCCAGGACATCTCTCAGCATCTTTGCCACCAGTGGGGAGCAGATAATTGGGAGGGTCCCGCAAATGCTGCCCTGTATCCTGGTGATGTGGTACCTTTCAGCATCCTGTTCCGCTCGTTGTTGAGGTTGAGATGACAAACTTGTCCGATCAGCTCCACCCGCCCTTTAATTGTGCAGAGACTAAGGCTGTCACTTTATTGTCAGACATCCCAGCGATCACGGTACGGGAGAGTCAACACACTCCATGACCCCCCTGGGAAATTGAGAGTCCAGTTGCTTGGTGATGTGAAAATCCAGGACAGGTTGTTTGGGAATCCATGTCCTCTGCATTTCCCTTCAATGCGGGTTGGGGCAGCCCCGGTAGACACACAGCAGCAGCCCTTTGCGTGTGGGAGCTGAAAAAATTGTAGAAATTTTGTGACAAATTTATATCTGTTTCCCCTCTCTGCTGCAGTATTTTTTTCAGCCCCTTGCTGCTGTGGGCCGTGACCAAAAAATTTGTAGACCAGACATGTGGGCCTTTCTCTCTGTCTTCTGATCCTGGAGAAAACCTTTTCCTTTTCCTTCTTTCCCCTTATAGCAGCGGTTTCTTCTATTTCCTGGATGGGATCTGAAAACTCCCATGTGAACAGGCTATCTAATTTCCAGGGCAAAGGGGACTCCTTTTCCCCCAGGGATCTGTTCACTTTTTCCTTGCTAGATTCCCGTGTTTTTGGGAAGTGTCATGAAAAAGCTGCGCTGCTTGTACTTGGTCAGGTTTGATCCTAGCCATCTGCCCGAATGGGATGATAGCCCCCACTGTTTTATTTGGGGAGGTCTTTATGTTGGATTCCCCGTATTTTTCTGGGAAAATCTGGGATGGAGGAAAAATACTGGGAAAGGGTGGCTGTTTTGGGGGGTAACTGGGAGCCCCCTGATGCTGGATGATGGGGAGCCCATCAGGAAGGTTTTCGTAGCAGATCTAAGCAGGTCGGCGTGACGCTTGTTTTGGACGCAGGTGGAGTTCTGGAAGCAAATTTTCGTCCTCGGACTCCTTGCTTCTGCCCTAGTGAGTTTTTTTGTGAAGTAAAATCTGGATTTGTTGCAGGTTCAACGATCTGCATCAAAATAAAAAGACCATTGAGTCATGCTAACCATTGTGAATTGTGACTAGAGTAAATAAATTTTTTTTAGTTAAATTTTTTTAAAAAATTTTTCTGTAAAAAAACACAGTAAAATTTCCATAAAGTTTCTAGCATTTTGAGTTTCGTCAGCATTAATTACTTTCTTTTCCTGCTTATGTCCCTTTTTTGGTGAAAAAATAGGCGAAAGCAAACATCAAAATGCTCCGAAATGGCGTTCAGAAAAAGTGATGAACTCAGCTTCATGAGGAAAGGGGTTTCCGGAATTTGGGGCTTATAATGGTTGTTTTTTTCGACTTTTCCCGGGTCAAAAAGCTTGGAAAACCCGTGCAGGGGGGGTATAAAAATGGGAAAAACAATTGTTTTTGAACAGTCAAACCCCTGCTGTTCTCATGACTGTTTTTGTAATAAATGTCCTTTAAATTTAAAATTTGTTTTTGTTATAGATAATGAATGCTCCTTTATATAAACCTTAGATTAAATCATTAAAATGTATGAGGGAAACCCCTGCCTGGTGAAATTCGGGGCCCCGCTAGTTTTTTCTAACTTATCTAGTCAAAGAAGCTTCAAAAAGCATATGGGTTTTAAAATTTTGTGTTGAATTACTGTTCTTTCACCTGTATCAATATTTGCAGAAAATCCTGTTACACCATGTTATATAATTATATATATATATATATTAATATATTATATATTATTAAATTATATATATATATAATTATAGATATATATATATATATTTAAAAAAATATATATATATATATTTATATATATAATATATATATTAATATATATTAAATATATATAATATATATAATTTTAATATATAATTATACAAATTTTTTATATATATATATATATATATAAAATATATATTATATATATATAATATTATATATATATATATATATATTTTATATATATATAATCTCCCTTTTATTTATTTTCTAAAATCCGGTTCACTTATTTTTGTGGTATGAATGTTGTGGTGTGGTGTGCGTTTTGGAAGGGGGTGGTGAGGTAGATGAACAAGTGAAGAGTAAGGGGGAAAAGGTAAAGGCTTAGAGAGGAGGAATGGCATTAGAGAGAGAGGAGAAAGAGAGAGAGAGGAGAGAAGAGAGTGAGGGGAGAGGAGAGGAGAGAGAGAGAGGAGAAGAGAGGAGGGGAGAGAGAGAGAGAGGAGAGAGGGGAGAGAGAGAAGAGGGGAGGGAAAAGGAGAGAGGGGAAAAGAGAAGAAGGGGAGAGAGTGTTGATTGGAACGGGGCATCGAGCGTTTCTCAGGCCCCGTAAAGTACAATTGAGTAAAATACATTAGATGTAAAACAACTAGTGAATAAAAAAAAAAAAACACACACACACCCACACACACACACAGAACCAAACCCCACACACACACACACACCAATGCCCAAATGAAAAAGAAACCCGTCCCAAAGACCCCAAAAGCGCGCCCCAGCGACTTCCAGTGGTGGCGTGGTGTGTGACATCCCGGGGGTGGCTGGGGGCGACTTCCTAAACAAGCCGTCCCGGTGCTAATGGTCACTCCTCCTCCCGGGTATTCGTTTTGCTGGGGGGACCATGGGTTTCCAAAGGGGGGTGCTGTTTAAAAACCCGGGGCTGGGGGGGCGGTATGCATCCTTGACGCAAGGTGTAAACGCGGACGGGGAAAATTAAGGAGGTTCAGACCATTTCCGCGACACACGAGATCGTAATAAAAAAAGAGGGATGTGAATGCTTTAGCAGGGGGAAATTACGTGAAATTTTTTGTGGTTGTATTATGCTTTTGACGAATTTCCCTTTCTTATATTTAAAAATGCAAATTTTTAAATTTTTAAACCGACGGATTTAAACGATCCTTCAATTTTTAAGATCTATG
>JACEEZ010001019.1:0-16356 GCA_016584305.1 Chionoecetes opilio | reverse complement strand
AAATTACTTAAAAAACTGAAATCACCAGCATCTAGACCGGGAAAGTGAACTTAATAGGTTTCCCAGAACGGGGGGAAGAAGGGAAGTTGGAAGAATCCTTCCGGGCCTTGATATTACTACCTTTCCCAGTGTGTTCGGACTTTCCCTTATCTAAAACATGTTTCTGCCCCAAAATACCTCTAGAAGAAAATCTTTAAATGTATTCGGTTTCAAGCATCAGTCATACCAAAAGTCAGTAGTTGCATTTGACTACTCTTGCCTTTTTTCAACTACCTATTTATGTGGTCTGTTTTCTCCACCCTTCTAAAAATCAAGAATAAGAGCGGAACCGTTGGATGTGGACCCCGACATGAATGTGCATTGTCAGTGACAAACCCCGGGGATTCGTAAACTATTTAAAAAAAACGGTATCACCCTTTTCCCAAATGATGTGTGTAAAAATGCAAGATTAATTGAATTTTCCCAAAGTTTAAAATTTTGCTAGTGCCCCGCTAGTTTTTTGTGGGCAAGTAGTAAGTTAAGCATATCACAAAAAATCTATAAATAAAAGATAATTTGACTGTAAAGTTTGTATAAAGAAGGGTTTTCCCTTTTCATCAACATTTTTTTTTTTTTTTTTTTTTTCCCTTTTTTTGGCGGGTGGATTTGGGAGAAAATAAAAGGGGGCCACAGAATGTGAAAATTTAGGGGGGGGAAGGGAGTGAAAAGGTTGAGAACCACTGGTTTGTGAAAAAGGAGGCCCTTTTTTAAATTATAATAATTGTCAGTTTACCGTAAAAGGGGTTAAGTTCATATTTTTAACCGAAAATGGAAGGTAATATGAACTTTGTGTGAAAGATATGGACCAAAATGGATTTTCAAGGGAAAATTATGATTTTTTTTGGGAGCGGAAACTGCAGGGGGCCCCAAATTTTTGTTTTATTTGGCGTCCACCCCGTAAAGGGATATTATTATCTTTCTAAATCCTTGATCCCGTTAGCGGGACTAAAAAGTTTTTTAAAGGACCCCTTTATGGGTCATTTATACCCTGTAAAGGGCTTTTCATAAAGCTTACTACCCTACTGGCCCCTGGGGGTGGCTATCATAGTTCCCTTAAACAAGTGATATATAATTACCCCCAAACTTTTTCTATGCAAAAATACTGATGGATTTAAAATAGTTACCAAAAATACAGGGTGTTTTGTAGTACAGTTGTCCCTTTGGGTATCTGTATAAAGGCATGGGCGGGGAAATGTATCGGGAAATAAAAATGGCAAAAAAAGGGACATGTAGCCTTTAGAAAAAATTTTTTCGGGGAACACTAAATGGTGGTATAATTTCGTTTGAGCACTAAAAAGCTAAAAAATGTATTACTAGCTAAGTTATTTCAGCCAAAACGGTTAGGTTGTTAAAATAAAGGAAAGGGAATGGACGTGTCGTTTTCAAACATTTTGGGGTTTTAAAAAGATGGTATTTAAAAAATCGTCCGAAATGCCTTTTTTTGCATTATCCACCTCCCTAACAACCCTGGGGCCCCTCGGGAGTGCGGGGGGGGAATAAAAAGGAGTTTTTATGGGTAGTAGATTATGGGGATGACGTAAATAATCCGGAAAAACCTATGGGGAAAAGGCTGAAAATACATAAAAATAAAATTGATAGTGTACGGGAATTACCTATTATTCTTGTAACAATCTCTCTTTTAAATTTTAAAATGGCAAAACTGTGCTTAATACAATCTTTGGCGGTGAAATTTATTTTATACTCCGACGTTTTTTTAATGTGATATATTCTTATACAAAAAAAACATGGGAAAAGAGCACTTCAAAACCTATACCATTCCTGGTTGGAAGTATCAATTCCAAAATATCTAACCAAACCCTCACTAAAACCTAACCTCCCTTCCAATAATCCCATCCAGATCTAAGGGGGGGAAAGGATTTAAATTTTTTCCGGGGTTGGGTTTAAGTTTTATTGAGTTGGGTATATTTTTTTTTGGGGGGGGTGCTCGCTAAGAGGTAGGAATTAGGTTATAGCGTTTAATTTTTTTTTTTTATTTCCAAAGGGGGGGATTTGTTTGGCGGGTTGGGGGTTTATTTCCCCCCACTTCATAATTACTTTTAAAAGGTATGTGAAGGGATCTGTGAAGGTTGGGGGGAAAAAAAAAAACCCCCAAAAGGGGCGGGATAGGACTTTTAGAATTTTCCCCGATAAATCAATACACAAAAAAAAAATTTAGGAAAGCAAAGATACCTAGAAATCAGGGGTGCCCAATAACGAAAAGTCCCAAAATGGGTAATATAATGACTTGTGACGGAAATTGCAGTTTAAAAAAATATATGATTGGTGGTTTTAAATTAAACGTTTCGTTCTCCCATAAGAATATTTTAACCTGTATTACCGCTGTCGGAAAAAAAAAAAAGGCAATTTTAGATTGGTTTTGGTTAGGTTTGTAGAGAGTTTGGGGTTATAATGGACGAGGTTTCAGTCGTTTTTAGAGACACCAACTTTTTCTCTTGGCCTAAATAGGTGCTTGTTCAATGGTGCTAGTTTTATTTTGCGCAAAACCCCAAAAAAAAAAAAAAAAAAAAAAAAAAAAATATTTTTTGGTTAAAGGGTTTGGTTAGGTTTCTTTAAAACTTAAGGTTAGGTAGGGTAGGTTTTTTTAAAAACCCGTAGGTTAAGTTAATTAGGTTAGCTTAGGTTTCATTAAAAAAAGGTTAGGTTAGGTTTCCTTTTTTTTTTTTTTTATTTTTTTTTTTTTTTTTTTTTTGGTTTGCGCAAAATGAAACTCACCATTTTAACAGCACCCTTTTAAGGCCCAAAAAAAAATTTTTGGTGTCTCTGAAAACGAAAGTGAAATCTCCTCCATTATTCCCCATTAGGTTGGGTTAGTTAGAAAGTTATACAGGGTTTTTGATGGTTTTATTTGGTTTAAAATTTTTAGTTTTTTTCAAATGGAGTGTTTTTTTCCCGTCAAAACGTCTAAAAAATTTTTTGTAGAAATTTGTCATCACTTTTCGAATTTCAAACACTCACTTTTTTTTTTTGGTTTTACAGTAAAAAAAAAAATATTCCATTAGGGAAAGCATCCCCATATTTTGGTAAAAAAATGAAACTTCTCTTAAAAATCTTGCAATCAAAACTACACTTTTTCCCAAACCATATTTCCCCAAACTGCATATTTTCCCGGGAGTGCATATTTTTCCCGGAAATGCATATTTCCCGGCAGTATTTTTTCCCAAACGCATTTTTCCCCGGAACTGCATTTTTCCCGGAACTGCATATTTTTCCCCCAACTCATATTTTCCCTAAACGATATTTTCCCGCAAATGCATATTTTTCCCCAAAATGCTTTTTCCCGAAAAATGCATATTTTCCCGAAAATGCAAATTCCCTTTGCGTCCAGCCGGGACCTTTTAAAAAGGGCACATCACTACAATTCCATAACGTCTTTTTTAGGCTGACATTTTTTACCTCGGGGGGGATTATTCCTTTTTTTTGGCGTCCATCTTGGCCCAGTGAAGACTTGAGTGTGGGAAAAACTTGAGCATGCCCCTGAAGGACATTAACTTTTGGGGCCTTTAAGCTACTTAAATCGGTAAGCATTTTTGGTTAAATTTTCTTAAGCATTTTTTAAAAAATTTAAGTGTAAGATCAGCCCAAAATTTTTTCTGCTAAGTACGCTTTAAAATTTATTTTTTTGTTTAGTCGGCCCTGAGTCTTTGAACATTACACCAAATACAACCCGAAGAAATCTTTTCGAATATATTTTTCTCTCCGCAATATGCACGCGTTAGCATGCACATAAAAAAACATTCCTTCTCTCCCCTTCTCTCTCTTCTCTCTCTCTTCTCTCTCTCTCTCTCTCTCTCTCTCTCCCCCTCTCTCTCTCTCTCTTCCCCCTCTCTCCTCTCCTCTCTCTCTCTCCTCTCTCTCTCTCTTTTCTCTCTCTCTCCCTCTCTCTTCTCTCCTCTCTCCTCTCTCTCTCTCTCTTCCCCTCTCCCCTTCTCTCTTTTCTCTCTCTCTCTTCTAAAAAACACACCCCCCACAAGGGGTCTTACCCCTTTTTATGCCCCTTCACGTAGAAAAAGTTCTCGCTGCAGGAGGGGGACTGGAAGCCTTTGGCCGGGACGCAGCGAGGGCATGAACATTCCCGCACTGCCAACAAGGGGGGGAACGGCGAGTGGGCAGGGGAAAGGGAAAGGGGAGGGAAGGAAGGGAAGGGGAAAACTGGAGTTGATATGCATAAAAATTGTTTTTTTAATGAGTTTTTACGTTTTTAAAACCCCTTATTAAATTTTCATTCGCTAGAAAATTCCTACTCATAAAGGACCCCGTTTCTTTGGGGACAAATTTTCGTAAATTAATTCACTGATTTCCCTAAACCGGGGGTACATTAGTTTTTCCTGATTAATATGTGAAAAAAATTATGTAGTCTGTCAAAAAATTTTTAAAGATCTTCCGCCAAACTGCGTCCACACCGGGAAGTGACGTCCTAAGCCTGTCAAAAACCACCAAGCCCCACTCGGCACATGTTGAGAAAACTCTTCAAGAAAAGGGAAAAAGGGATGTTAAAATTTAGTGTTATTATCTTTTAAGGGTTGTCGACGTAGTTGATAGACCTCCCCAAAAACGAAATATATGCATTTTAAATGCATTTTTTTGAAGGTCTTAAACCTGAGTCTTACCCTTTTAATCCAGCCCCATGCAAAGGTATCATTCTGGCGGATGGCAGATGCGGCAGCATATACTCCAAAAAAAGCGTTGGATAGGATGGTCATCAGAGGCCTTGTGTTCTATCTGTCTTTTTCCTGTTAATTCTCCGGTCATGGCTGTGCTGAGTCGTGTCCCAAAACACAGGGGCTAACCCCACATGGCTCACCTTATATGCAGGCTGAAGTGTCCTGGTATTTTTTCATTGTTTTTATCATTTTGTTTGAGGGCACAAATTTGAAGGCGTGATATAAAAAAAAAAAGGAAGGGATGGGCATATCTGTAAAATTCACAGTCACCTGCAACATCTTAACACTATAAGAAATACATTGCTGGTTCTGATGGCAAAACGCTCCAAAAATTTTTTTTTTTCCCAAAAATTTACTTAAGTTAAAATTTTTCCCTTTCTGAGGTAAAAATTTCCGATACTTAACTGCACTCGTATAGCCCATATACTCACAAGCCCCAAACCTATATCCATGTTACGTATCAGTCCTCAACCCTTCCGTTCTGCCCCGTGTGGAAAAAATAACAAAATAATTAAAACCCTAAAATATATATAAAAAATTTTCACATCTTTTAAATTGTTTTTGGGTTTAATGCACCCCCTTGGCCCTCTGCCGAAACAATGAGAGTTCTTCCCTTTGGCTTTATTGTGATAAATATGATCTGACAAAAAAGGGATATAATACAAATGAAACGTTTGGCTAATAAACTTTTTTATATGTAAGCTTTCCCCCTGCTGCAATGCCCTTAAAGAACAGTAATGGTCTCGCCTTTTTAAATATGAAGCAAATTATCGGGAAATTTTATCGTCCCTCCTAGATGCTGGCCCTTAAGTAGGGGTTACTATATCATTTATATTAAGTAATGTTCATGCATTTCATTCATAAACTTAACAGTGGGAAGCTTGCAATGTCACTTTTTAGATTTCATTTCATTATTTTCCTTTCCAACCTTTTACACCTTTTCAAAAAAATCCAAAATTTTGGGCCGCCCCACAGTAACACATAATAATATCAACGTGCAAGGCTTTTTTTCCCCTTTGTCTAACCTCTCGTTGGGTTCTTTTTTTTATGGCCGTCCCCCTCTCTCCATTTTTTTCCTTTCCTTAAAAACTTTTTCACTCTCCTCTCTCTCTCTCTCTTCTCTCTCTCTCTCTCTCTTTTCCTCCCCTCTCTCTCTCCCCTCTCTCTCTCTCTCTCTCTTCCTCCCCTCTCTCTTCTCTCTCTTTCCTCTCTTCCCCCCTCTCTCTCTTCCCTCTCCCTCTTCTTCTCTCTCTCTCTTCCTTCTTTCTTCCCTTCTCCTTTTTTCCCCCCCTCCCCCCCTTCCCCTTCTCTCCTCTCTTTTTTTTTTCTTTTTTCCCTTTTTCTTTTTCCTTTTCTTTCCCTTTTATTATTGATTAAATACTAAATAAAAAATTTAAAAATTTATTGCTCCTAAGACATTCCCCCTTGTTTTTTTAACATTCCATGTCCCCTTTCAAAAATTTTTTCAATTCCTGAATTCCCTTTTTTTCCAAGACACCAACCAAAAAAAGGGGGCAAAACCCAAAAAAAATTTTTTTTTTTTTTTCCCGAGTGGATATTTAAATACCAAGTATTTAAATACATTTTTATTGCGTTTTTAAAAAATTCGGTTTTTTATTTAAAATACAAAATTTAAATATTTAAGGGTATTAAAACTTTAGAAAATTTAATTTTTTGTTTGTTTTGGCCTAAAGGGGGAAACTGGCAACCCTGAGTTTCTTTGCCTTTTCCATTCAAAAAATTTTTTTTTTTAAAAAATTCGGGGAAAAGGAAATTTTTTTTTGAAAAAATCTAAAAATTTAAAGGGTCCTTTTTTTTTTTGGCATTTAAAATATGTTTTTTAAAATGCCAGTCGCCCTGAAAATAAATTTTTTTGCGTAAAAATTCCAAAAGTTTAATTGTTATTTTTCCCCATTTTGATTATTTAAAAAAAAATTAATACTTCCGGGAGCAGAATTTCCCTAAGTTCTTTGTTTTGTTTTTTTCAAAAAAAGGGAAACCTCAATAAAATACCTTGCATATAGATTTTATATTTTTTAATTAATTTTTCGATAATTTTTTTTTTTGATTTAAAAATGTTTAAAATAAAAGTCTTTTATTTTTTTAGAAACAAAATAAAAATTTTTTTTCCCCCTCGGCCCCTATCTTTAAATTTTATGCGATTCCATCCAACGTTCTAGGGGATTTTAAAAGTATATTTTTTTTAAAAAGAAACCACAAACTTTTCGCGAAAGGGGAAAGTTTCAGAAACCAAAATTCCTTTTTGCCGGTTTAAACTTTTATTTGGCCCCCCAAAACCTCTAATTCCCCTTGCGTGGTGAATCTTTTTACTGTTAAAATTTCAATTTTTTTTCCCCCTTTGAAAAATGTTTAAAAAATAAAAAAATAAACATCCCCGCCAAAAAAAATTTTTTTTCCATTGCCACCCAACAGTTTTGAAAACTTCTTAAAATCTTTTCAAAAATAAAAAATCTTTAAAACCAAATTTAAACTTCCCCTTTGGCTTTTTCCGCTCTTTTTTTCTTTCTGTTCTGCCCCTTTCCCTTTTTTGGGCCCGCCCCTTCCCCCCTTCCTCTTTTTCCTTTGTACGCTTTGCCCTCCCCTTAAAAAAAGGGCCCCCCCCTTTACACTTCGAAAAATCTTCCCCCGTTCTCCCCTTTTCCCCCCTTTCCGCCCTTCCCCGTGTTTTTGCCTTTTTTTGGCTTGCCCCCCGGAAACCTTTCCCAAAATTTTTTTCGTCGCCCTTCGTTCTTTTTTCCCCCCTTTTCTCGCTCTTCTCTGCCGCTCGTCTCTGGTCCTTCCTTTCCCTCTGCTCTTCTCTTCTCTTCTCTGTCTTTTCCTTCTCTTCCGCTCGCCGCTGTCTCTCTCTCTCTCCCCTCTCTCTCTCCCCTTCCCTCTCTCTCTCCCCTCTCCCCCTTCTCTCCTCTCCTCTCTCCCCTCCCTCTCTCCTCCCTCTCCTCTCTTATTTTTCCTCTCTCTCTCCTCTTTTTCTAGCCGGTGTGATAAGGTTTTCTTACTTTAAAAACACCACATGCTGTTCTACTTCCCGCTTACTGCACCACCTCGACAAAACCCGCCCTCCATTCCTACCCCGAGCCAACTGCACCCCACCTCTGTTACTTCCCCCCTGTTAAAATGTCTTGGAAAACAAGAACCCCCCCGCCAGCAGATATCCTCTTCCCGCCCGTACCCCACGCTTTCAGAGACCGTAATTGCCCTTTTGCCCTGTTTACCAACTACGCAAAGGGGAGTCGCTGAGAACTGGGGGAATTACCTATCGCTGATTATTTAAGTTTTTACCAATGTACCGAGTGCATATACTTAACAAATTATTTTAAGTGCACCTATCTATCAAAGACAATTGCTGGTTTTTTTTATCCCCGCTTTTTTTAGTCATTACAAACGCTCAAAAAGGCATTGGTTGTGTTTTATATATTTTTACGTTGCCTTTCCCTTCACCCCTGTCTTCACGGCTGACCCAGGAGGGCCTTAGGTGACACGTACATTACCGGCGTAAAATTTATTAAAAAAAACGAATATAAATCTATTCTCGCAACTTAGGGGTCAAAACTATTTGATAAAATTTTTACTGTAATGTATCGGAAATCTCAAAAATTTGTGGGTTTAGGTTAAAAACGCAAAACATTTTCGCACAAACAAAAATTAAAAAAGGATTTTAATCAACGCACGCACGCACGCACGCAGCCCACGCACGCACGCACGCACCAAAGCACGCACCCCACAACGCACGCACGCAAGATGCACCAAACACATACACACACACACGCACAGCACACGCACAAAGGGGACACACCATACACATAACTACAACCACACGCACAATAAACCCCACAACACCCCCCCCCTACACACACCACCCGCACGCACACAAACCCCCAAAACACCACGCACAAAGGGACCCCCCCCCCCACCCAACACGCGCACACACACACACACAACACACAACAAAATTGGGATCAAAACGTTTTTATTTTTGATATCGCTTCTTTTTGCCTTAAGTAATAATCAGTCTCTTTTCACCTGGGTCAGTTTTGTGGTTTTTCCCGGGGCGAAAATTTCGGGCTGTCTCTCCCCCGACAAAATTTTTCTGCAACATTTTTTTACAGTTTCCCGATACCTTGCTGCTTCAAAGGGAATTTTTTTCAAATTTTTTTCTAAAGTTTTTAAAAAAAATATCCAAAATAATATTCGTACACGTACTTCCTTTAATTTTTTTTCCTTTATGCTTTTTTTTTCCCCATCCTTGCTGTTGAAAGGGTAAATTTTTACTAGTTTTTACTAAGTTTAAATATACTCACAGAATTCCGTACTACCGTTCTTCCCTTTAAAATTTTTTCCTTATGGTTTTTTTTTTTCCCGATTGTGAAGGTTATCCCTCTTTACAATCCCACTGCAGTTTTTTACATTGAAGACGCGAGGGTAAACATCAGTAATTTTTTTTGAAACCTTCATTAAATTTTTTTTTTTTTTGAAAAGGGTCAATTTAAATACTGCATTACTTTTCCACTCTTGACTTCACTGATTTAAGTGTCATGTGTGTATTAAAAGTAGGTATAGGTATTAAAATGGTATATGTAATTTCATGTGTGAAATGAAAAGTATGTGTTCATTTCTAGTATTTATGTATGCGGTGGTATGCATTCGTCTATCTTTTTTTCAAAAAATACTGTTCATTTGTTACCTTATTGTTTTTCTATTTAAACCCATTTCCATTTCATTTTTTTATATTTTCCCCTTCAATTTTCCCTGTACAAAGGCATACAATGGCAAGACAAACACAGGCCATTGCGGGCCCAATTGTGTCCCACAACTGAGGGATCCGCGATATCGCTCATTGCGAGTCCCGGGAGGGAAACAAAAACCCCCCACTAAATCACCTTGCCGGGGCAACACGAGGGGTTTTTTCCAGGTTTTCGACAATATCTTAACAAATGGCTCACCTCTTGAAAAACGCGTATTGTCACCCTGTTCAGGTAATAGGGGCTTCGAAACGTTCACAGCGGGACGTTCCCCATCCAAACAAACAGACTTTCGACAGAAAGTACCCTTTCCCTCCTTAAATACGCATGCGAGCTGGGCCAACACGTGGCCCTAATTTTCACATCCCCCGGCGCCCTTTAGGGAGTCATCAACGTCAACCCCCAGCCATTTGCCCGGCTCAGGGGCGCCATCACTCCTGGCGCCTCTTCCCCCCAGTCACACAGCACGCACACACACGCACACGCACACCACACACACACCACACGCACACGCACACACACACACATACACACATAAAATACCTACACTACACATACACATACACATACCACACCATACCACACCCAAAAACACATACCATACACACACACACACACACACATACTACATACACTACACACCTTCGTAGTGTTTGTGGTTTTCACACTTTGGGTTTACAACCGAAAAATCCCGGGGTTTATCCCCGGGGGGGGGCGGAGAAAGATGGGCGGTCTCCTTTTAAACCCCCGCCCCTGTCAACCCCAGTGAAAGGTATCGGGTGTTAGCCGGGGGTTTGTGTCCCCCCTCCTGGGTGTGACTTCCCCCAATACTATCACGTGAACAAAAAAAAAAAAAAGCGATTGGGGGAAAGGGACAATACGAGTGTACCTCAGGCCCTGTAGATTACAACAAGATGAACACACCACAAACCCCACACACAACAACCACCAAAACAAACCCCCCCCCAAAAACCACACAACACAGACACGACACAGAAAACCCAAGACACAGATACAGAACAGATCATAAAAATACTACACACACACACAAACACACACCACCACAAACACACAACATACACACACACACACACGAACGCCCAAAACCACAACACAACACACAAAACCCCACAACACCCACACACATACACACACACACACACCACAACCACACACCCTCCCGAAAAGCGCACTAAACTTAAAAACGTTCCACATTAATTACATCAAAAAACAAAAACCCGAAGACAGCAGACCAAAAGAACCCGAAAAAATTGTGTATAAAAAAAAGAGAAACTAAAAAGGTCAAAAGCAAACTGGCCCAGACAACACACCAAGGAAAAAGAATGCCTGCTGGGGTTTCCTTCGGGGAAAGCGTGTGATTAAATGTCCAGAAAAGAATAAATCCACGGGGCGAGTGCAGGCGTAACGTAAGTGACGTAAAAGAACACGCACAACGCATTTAAGAAGTAAAACCTCAGTGTGGGCGAATAATTCCAGCCGGGACTTAGGCGGGAAAAACTTTTTAAACTACCAGTTTAGGCCTCGCGGCCCCTTGTAGCTTTTTTTATTTTTTTATGTTTTTGTTTTATAGGGTGGGGAACTTTCTCGCACACAGTACATACACAGGGAATCTATGCTTATACTACACTAAAATTAACGGCATTTTTCCGAACGTGAGTAAAGTAATGATGTTGTGTACTCGTAGTGAACATTGCGAGCTGATGGTGTCTCCTTCAACCCTGCACTCGGGGGTAAAAGTACAAGTCTCTGCTGCGTTTTTAGAATCTTACACTCCTTTCCATTTAAAGTTAGAGTCCTTGGGGGCATGGGAAGAGTTGATTTCCCCTGGGAATTTCCCTTTTTATCTCCGCCCAAAAAGTTTGGGGGGCTATGTTTTTTACCTGTCTGTCTTCTTTGTCTGTCTGTTTTTTAGTTACAGGATTTTTCGAAAAATTACGAAAAGTTTGGGCCAAAAATCGGTTTTAAAAAATCTATTTGTATAAAAAAGAACGATTTAATTTTTGGGTTAAACTATTGCAAAATGTTGCATGGCAAACCCAAATTTATGAAAATTTGGCCTGGTATGCGTCATACTGAGCGCATATACATATATAATATATATATAATATATATATATATATTTTAATAATATTTATATTTTATTATATTTATATATATATAATGTATATATATTTTATATATATATATATATATATATAATATATATAATATAAAATTTATATATGTTATATATATATATATATACATAAATGATGAGATTTTCATAAAAGTGTATATATATATAATATTATATTAAAATATTATATATATATATTATATATATTTTAATATATATTATATATATATATTATATAATATAATTTATATATAAATTATGAAATATTCGGGCGAGGGATGCGCTCTACTGATGCCCCCCCCCCCATTCTTTGGTTTTCCATAGGCCGGGAGGGTTTTTCATTATTGTTCAACTTCCCTGTTCCCCATTGGTGTGGGGACATATACGATGTTCCAATATTTAAAGGAGTCCCTAAATCATTATGGCACGATTTTTTAATCAAAAAAGTCAAATTTAAACAAAAAAAGGGCCTGCAAATTTCCAATAGGATGAGTTTTTTTGTAAGGGAAAAACGTACTAAATTTTCACTACATCCGGGGGTTTTTGTTCTCGAGAATATGTCAAATAATGCTGCAAAAAAAGCCAAAAATGTACATAAATGTGAGAGTAACAGCAAGGGACCATTTCATCTTGGGTTTCCCAAAACATTGCCAGGTTTTTGGAACAGAGTATTGTTTTATAAAGTAAAAAATTTGAAATCTGGTTATAAAAGGATTTGGTGGATTATTCTTGTGCAATTTTTTTTTATTTTGTCCCGTAAAAATTCTGATCTTAAAAAAAAAATCAATGCACCTGGTCGACTAACACGAAATTCTATGCAAGGCAGTGGAAAAGCTGTTACATGGTGAAAAAACCCACAAAAGGGTTAAACTGACGTGGAAAAGAGGATTGAATTCTTCATGAATTAATCGATTTTGGGAATTCGTTAATCTTACAAAAAATACTTGTATGGGCGTATAATTTTAAAAATAGCGCGTAACTATGACTCATCTGAACCTCACCGAAGAATATCCTTAAAAAAAAAACATCCTCTGTGTTTCGTTCTGTGTTATCTCATGTATTTTTAAAATCACGAAACACGACATTGGCCTTTCCATCCCATATCAGCAGCATTGTTGGTTTGATCTAAATGCGGAAAAATAGGGCTGTGAAAACACAAGAGAGGGGAAACTGGAGAGAACAGAGCAGAGGTGAGGAGGGCAATGGGGGTATGGCTCAGAGAACATTTAAAAATAAGGAAGGGGGGTAAGAATGAAGAAGGAAGGGCACGTGATAGCAAGCTTTCGATAATTAACCAAGAGATGAAAGGAACATGTTCCTGACAACGAGAGATATTTGTGATGGAAGGGAGAAAGGAGTCAAGGACAAACTGACAAAATAAATCATAGAGATAAGGGAGCGCCCATACAAGAGAGTTACGCTGCAATACACATTTAATGAAGACCCATAATTATAATATAGAACAGAATTATGGAGTCATAAGGAAAATGAAGTGCTTCACAATAGTATTACTTACGACTGTGAACTACAGCGCGAGGAAATCATAGAGTAAAGTATCTTAAAGTAATCGTCCAGACCATTCTCATCATTCCTGATTTAATGCAGTCAAAATATAGCTATTATCGAGTATATCAACAATATGTTGTCACTTTTTTGCATCCAGTCACCCGTTTTTAAATGATCCGCATTCAAAATCTGTAATTCCCCCCGAGCTCTCAAAACACAACTGACGACCAGCAGACGACGGACCACGGCTCGGTGACGTCACATGAGTAAGCCTCCCAGCTCTGCCTGATACAGATACACGGAGACTCAGAAAAAAATATAGTACATTAAGAATTTTGGGCGTTGTCTGGTATATTTTTTGTGCGATATGGCATATACTTGCATCCTGTATGGGTGCAGCAAGAAAGGTGTGCCTTTCCCGAGAGCTTAGCACCCATTTACACACCTATACGGCGACGATACATGTGTGGAGCGGCGGGTAGTAGCGGGCGGTGTGCTTAGACTCAGCGAGACAATCTGAGCCATCGCCCGCTACTACCCGCCGCTCCACACGTCTGCACACATATATCGTTGCCGTATAGGTTGTAAATGGGTGCTAAGCTCTCGGGAAAGCACAGCTTTCTTGCTGTACCCATGAAGGATGCAAGTATATGCCATATCGCACAAAAAATATATCAGAAACACCCAAAATTCTTCAAGTACTATATTTTTTTCTGAGTCTCCGTGTATTTAATATAGGGCTGGGCCTGGGAGGCTTACTCATGTGACGTCACCAGCAAGTTTTCGCGCCACGGCTGGAATGTGGCTGTTGTTTTTCCCGTGCTTTTTACAAAAGTCATTTTTTTCAGGGAAATAAGGCGTGGCAATGAATTATTTTTTTGTGGATTAGGTATTTTGAATGATCATTCATCATAATTATGCAAGAAAAAAATGGGTCTGGACGATTACTTTAATGAAAGTAAATATATGGAGATCAGGAAACATAGGGAAAAACCAAAACACGAAACAAAAGCAACAAATATCAAATATCAATCACAATATGAAGGAGAGAAAATCAGCTCTGGAAAATGATGAGAAAACTAGGAAAGAGAAAGCAATGCATAACATATAAACAAAAACTAAAGAATTATTGCAAACAAAACCGACTGGTAAGTGGATAGTAAACCCATTAGGCAAAGTATCCCTTTGGAGAGAATAATCCACCTCCACACTAACGAGTTTATCTTTCTCTAAATCGCTCCATAAATCACTTTCGTTCTTGATGCTTCGTGCTTTTTTACTCCACTTGCATCCTAAAAAAAATTCATTTGATGTATGCGTGACCTAATCGCTACAAAGAGGAGGACAAGGAGGAGGAGAAGGAGGAGGATGAAATAGCACGTAATAACATTTAATTGGCTTGAAACGAAATTATCTTCTTGAGCAGTTACGCGACACAGATCTGCAGCACTAATGGCAGGAGAGGACGGAATCGCAAGCTCGTTCCCAAGTCAGGCCCCCTCGCCACTCTGCCGGCGACGAAAATATGAAACACCATAACCTTGAGAGGCAGCAGATATGCTAATACATATATGTCGGGCAGAAAGAGAGGGAGTTTCCGTGTTTTACAATAATTGATCGATGCATTCTTTAGCCATCAAAACTGTAAAATGTAAAAAAAATTATAGCAGACACAAGAACCTAAAAATACAGTACATATACTAGCTATAGGTCCTTGGCATCGAAGCCCAGACCTGCAACCCACTGTCTATATAGAGATATATAGAGCTCAGTGTCTCTGCACCCCATGGTCCAAATTATTGTTCTGTCTTGTACTCTTCCTTGCTATGACATCGAGCTTCATGAATTGCATTTTTATGTTTGCGGATGTGCACTGATTTGGATATTTTTTTCTGTTTTAATAACGATGGCATGCCTTTTCTTCCATTAGATCATGATTACACATATTAAATGAAGAAACATCGGCAAATCATCAAAACATTGGATAATCCTATCAAGCAGTGCCAGGTACCAGAAGTCGGGCATGCTTCAGGCTCTTTTTTGTAGTGTCGATAAGAACTTGGTAACTGACTTTAAACAATCCATGCAATGGAGGTCGCAGCTGGCTCTTCTTTTTTTTCATTCCCTGATGATTACGTAACCAAAAGTCCGAGTTGGCAATCATATCAAGTTGGGGATGTTTGTTCATACATTGATGGGTACACAATTTACAAAAGCAACGCAATCACTTATGCGTAATATTTTTCAATTCCTTGTTAAAAATTTCATTAGATATGCGAATAATTGTCATCCACGACTACATGTTTACAATCATCCATCGAAAATCTTAATGCAAAGAAGCGTCGGCTTCATTCAGCTAGCAAGGTCTGTAGGTCTCTTTTCAATGGACAGGGTGTTTTTTATCCGAGATTAGACACTTGTGCGTTTTTAATGGCCTGCTTGTTCTTTTTCATCGCTAAAAATCTACTTCTGAAACAACAAATGAATTCACTTTTTCCTCGGCTATACTTTTCCCAAAAGAAAATTGAAACCAGGAACTTGTAATTCTGACCTGAGTCGATTGATGGCGCGCTACGGTAATGGTACTCCCGTCTGGCTTCTCTGGAGGTAAATCGGTGACCTCATCGCGTGTACAGATTAAACTTCATATGTTAGTGTGTACACGACAGACAAGGAATGGTGTTGCCTGATACGTGTATGGGAAAGGCAAAAAGGTTTGTGGTCCACTAACTCTCCTATTGGCGTTGTTGTATGCCAATAGAAGTAGTGCTTTAACAGTTTTTCCCCTTGTGGGCCCTTCGCGCCCAGATCTTTCCTTTGCTGTAAGAAAATTGTTTGTTGTCGAGCCATAAACTTACGAAAGTAATTGAATATTCCAAATTAAGTTGGTGGACAAGGATACTAAACAGGTCATATCTATAAAATATTGCTTTTATTCACTAAAATCGTCTAATGGTAACCAAATTTACTATGGAAAGAACGTTCTGTGGCCTCAAGGGGTTACGTGTGTAATCAGCAGCCACCACCCAAGAGGACGCACTGATTCTACAGGTTAAGGTGGAGCCTCCATCGTACCCCAGTCTCGTGCCGTTTGTTCTCGAAGTGCTTCCAGGCGACACATTTGTTCCTTGCATCTTCGGAACGTATAAGCCTTGCTGGCGCAAGGCTGTATGGAAAGGCTATACAGGAATTTCAGACAATACATGTTGTGCCTCGCGTGATTATGCGATCG
>JACEEZ010001018.1:0-12996 GCA_016584305.1 Chionoecetes opilio | reverse complement strand
CATTCCAAAGGGTGAGGCTTGGTCTCTGACCAAGAAGAATTTTAACCGGACCGCAAGTAAACAGAGACTGTTAGTGTTCCTGGTACCGGAGCCATGGGGACCAACACATAACTCGTAGCCATCTCTCACAGTGCCAGTAGTAGCATTGAAGTCCCCCAAGACAATGGAGTGTGTCCGAGAAAAAACCCTGCAACCCTGGTTGGTTGGCGCTGTCAAATCTTAGGGAATATTTACCATCGGGGAATGCACCATAAAATCTGTCGTAAAACAGCCAAAATCACCGAAAAATTCAAAAGTTTTGAAAAAATGTAACGTAACCCCCACCTAACCTTACCTTACCCTTACCGGCCCTTTTTTGTAAACATGGCAGACGTTTTCCCCTCCCTCGCCCAAAAAATTTTTCCATATCTCCGAAACTATTGATTGCGACGGGAAACTCTGAGAGAAAAAGTCTCTTATAATTCAATGGGGGTAAAACAGAAACCCTACTGCCCATTGTGTACAGTGCTTTGTATGGCTCTAGTGTAAGATAATACCAGCACTAGTTTTTGCACTCAAAAACTATTGTTTTCTGATGAGTTTAGATGTTTTTAATTAATTTGGCTCTGGCTTGGGCGGAAATCAACAGTTATGGTTTTATACTGCGTCAACTCCCTTCCCTATTCACAAACCAGTTATGTCAGCCAGAAACTCTTAATTTAAGTTAAATCAGGGGTAAGTTTTTACCCATGGAACATAATCTTTTGGTGGTCAAAACTGTGACAGTCCGACGCATTCTTAAGTTTTTCACTTTAAAAGTCATCATAAAAGACGTCGGAAATTTGGTTGCTTGCAAAAAGAGTTTCTAAATTAATATTGAAAGAAAAATTTAGTTTTCTGGTATTTTTTTATGTGATTTGACTGCTTTTGGGATTCCTTTCTGGGCCAAAGCACTTGTTTCTGAGATCCCCGCACACACTTGGATGACCTATGGGAAAAACGGTGTTTGGGCGAGGGAACATCAGAACGAGACATTTGCTGCATAAATGAGGTCCAAAACAATCTAAACACATCAAAACCCAGAAAAACTTTTTTTCCTTCAAAACCCTAAACCTAACATGAATATAAATAATTTGGGTCCTTTCTGCCGTAGTAAGAAATGTAACCAGGCAAAAAAATCTACCTGACTGTAGAGGGTCAGAGGATTTCCTCTTCAACCCTGGGAAGTTGTGGAAGTCTTGTGGGCGACTTGTTGTGGCCACAGTACCTGTGGGTGACACCTTCCATCCCACGTGTTTCAGGTGACTGGGGGGTTGTGTGCTGTGCTTGGTGCTCACAGGGGAAACTTGCCCAGTGCTTCTGGACGGGACTCATTGGTGCTTCCCAACCTCCTGATCCCTGGTCCTCAAGGACAGTGCTGAGTGTATCCTTGGGAAAAACCCTGCTGAGCCAGCTTCACTGAGGGCCTCTACAAGAGCAAAGCGGGCCTGTCATAAAACCGCCCACTGTTGCAGAGATGGCTGCAAGAACAGGCAGCAGCAGGGAGTGGCCACAGCACACAGGAGCAGTGTGCCTCTGGTGTGGGAGTAGGCTGGGCCAAAAAAAACAAATTTGTTCAGAATTTAATGTAAGTTTCCCTAAAAGTTGTGAGTGAGTGGCAGGACACCAAAATGTAAATTTTGGTAAAAAAAAAATTGACGTCTTCGGTTAAGCAAGTCTGTTACGTTGGAAACCATTACGACAACTACACAAAATGCACCTAAAAAAGTAATGATTATCACGCTTTGAATGACCCTAGAGATGATTGCTGCTGTACCAAAATGATGCAGAATTGAAAGCCAAAAGATGATATGACAAACTAGACAGTGGGTGTGATACAATTCAATAAAAAATATTCAAACAACTCATTGTTGTTTCAGATTTTGTGTATAAAAATTCAAAACTTTATGTAATAATGGCATATTTGTTTTCTAATGCTGGTCCTCACTTCTAAACCGGCAATGAAATACCAAAAACCAAGACCTTGCGTGGCTCTGTGACAAGTGGCCCCATCTTCAAGTGTACCATAAACCATGGATTCACTGGCACTTACCACAACAGGGGAAAAACAGGTTCTTCTTCCCCAGTCACAAGGGGTTAAATAAACAACTGCAGCAAGCAGCCGAATCGTCAGTGTCTAGAGCGCATTGGATGCCGGAGACTTATAACAAAGGAATTGCAGGACTGGTGGGGATAAATTTACTTGGTATACACTTGAATCGTGGCAAGCGATAGAGCAGATGATCCGTACAGATATTTGAGGAGTACAAACTAAAGGAAGAGTAAGAGGAAGAGGACAACAGTACAGAGACAAGAAAAGGGAGGAGTTTTGGCAAACCACGAAGGCAGACCATTTTGGATTGTTCCAACACGAGTTGAGAAGAGACTGCAGCAAAACAACAGCTGGACGAAGCAAGACCAGACAGATAAGAGACTGGTTGTACCTGAAGGTGTACGTGGGGTTACTCGACACCGCAACTCTGGGCCCAGCGGATCATAAATAGCAAAAAGGCAGAAGAAAGCGCAAGTTCTTGATCAGCAGGAAGGCAGGAGAGAAAGCTAAGGAGTGTCTACGTATGCCACTGCTGCCCATAGGAGATGCCGTTAGAAGAAAGTCACGACCCTGGAGTCTGAAGATTCCACTGGGAGATACCATGCACAAGGTTGTTTCTGTGTCACTCCCTAAGGTCAGCAGAAGATGGAAAGTGTTCATATGGAGGCTGCTTCATTGATGACAAGTACGCAATCTCGAATAGGGTTTTTCGGTGACAGAAGCTGGCTGCTGCCTTTCGTAAAGATGGAGGGAAGAACCTGAGGAGTACAACCTGTCTGTGAACACAACGGGAAGGAGGAGACAGTCTGCAAGGTTGAGAAGGCGGCAGATATTACTAAGTGGCAATTGGCGATATAACTTCCCCAAGATGTATGCACTACACTGGGATGGGAAGTGATCAAGGTCCCCTAGCATGGGGCAAGGACAGGAACGAGTGGCGGTGATACTGACAGGGACGGATGGCCAGGAAGTCTCTACTAATCAATTGTTGGGATGAAGGGAGGTCAACTGCTGGAAATGAGGAGCAGCAAAGATTATTCAGGTGATTATTCAGTATTATTTTGTATTTTTTTGTATTATTAACAACTCACATTTGTTATCTTATTTATTCCACTCGCATAATCGACTCAGCCTTCGCTTCGTTGATTTACTGATCGTGTAATAAATAACAGATAAACAAATGCTCGTTCATTGATTAACTGTATATTAGCGTGTGTTAGTCACCTTATTCTATTTATTTTCTTTCCAGGTCCTCAATGAACATCCACTGGACACATCCCGGATAGGTGCTCTTGTCTTTGATACAATGCAGTGAACTGATGGGGTCTGGAGTGGAGTTCGTCGTAAGACTGGAGACAGGAGTTTGGTCGAAGTCTTATGCAACTGCATGTAGGACACCCACATCCAATGATGGTGATTGTGGGGGGCATTCTGCTCAATTGTGTCATGGCCCCAACCACAGGAACCCAATGAAACAGATGTTCAAGCGACTGGTGAACAATTGGATGCGAATTATTGAACCACAAGCAAACTACACATTGGTCGAGGTGACTGCTCCACAAAGAGAGTTGACGGGCTAGATACCTACCACCACACCTTCCTCAGACATGGATCGAGGAACAGCACAAGGAGACACTTTCGACATGACGACCTGGAGCTGGCAGAACTAACACTGCTGCTTTCTTGGAGGGAACCAGTCCCTGCTCGGTCGTGAGATCCATTCACCATCAAAGACGCTGCGGGCATTCCATCACGCCGGTTGGATTTCGCAAGACTTTGTACACGTTTAAGTGGCACTCTTTCCCCGATGAGCCCAGCTTGGGGATGTAATAGCACCCGAGAATTGGAGACAATCACCAGTCTTGCTGTATTCTGTGGCAATCTTCTACACGGAAGCCATGGTTAACGTGCACGAGTGCTGCCGATGCACCAGTCGGAATGACCTGGCACTAATGAAGAACCTCCTCAAGGCAGAGGTGCCAGTATCAGCCCAAGGACCCAATGAAGTGGCCTGCCAAATTCTCTCCTTTGGTCCGTTCCGGCCGAAGAAGCTACAAAAACCATTTGTGGTATCTCTCAGAGAGATTGTCTCTTTGGACTGTTCTCGGACCGAAACCATTCATTCTGAGAAACAGACCGATGAAGAAAAGGCTATGCTGAGGTACCATGACGCGGACAGACAGTCCACAGACAAGAAAAAGAGATGCCAGCCTCACATCAATGGGCAGTAACAAGCCCAAAGACTTCACATTGGACATGGACTCTTGGAGCATGTTTGAGCTCTTGGGTATGGGACTCCAGCTGTGTCAAAGCTCCCCGTTCACAATGGACAACCTCGGACAACTACCGTCATTGGCAAGAAAAGTTGTGGGCCAACCTGCCGGTTGTCAATGACGCAGCAGAGCGGGCACTAGGACTCGCCACAGATTGAACCCTAAACAAGAGCCCCCAAATCTGAAGAGCAGAGCTCCAGGCACCTAACAGAGTTGTGAAGGGTGTCCGAGAGAAGCTGCATGGGGGACTGGCAACGTCAACTGAGGTCTGTGACAACAAAGTCACTGGCCTCCATTCTACAGTGGCGACTAATATGAGTGTGTATTGTATTGAGCGTGTCTTGTGTTACTGATCTACTTAGAAGTAATTGACTTCCATGGTTAGGATTTCGGTGATAATAATTTTTATTTGTTCAAAATTGACCATAAATGTGAAGAAAATGTGTTTTTTTATTTTAAAAGTGGCATTAATTGTTTCACAGACATGTGTATGTTCTAGCTCTTTGGCTGTCTTTTCTCGCATATTGGGTACCAAAACATGAACCCTGACGTCATCCAGCTGAGAAAATCATCAATTTAGTCAATTTGTTGTCTTGCCGGAAAGCGGTTGCTTGGTAACGGCTGCTCTACCGTAAGATGTCATTAAAAATTTAAAAAAATTCTATCAGGGTTGGTCATGATACCCAATCAAACTTTTAGGTGACTTCCAAACCTTTTAGTCTAAATTCTTGAAAATAACCCCTTTTCTGGCCCAGCCTAGTGGGCAGGTGGGCGTTTGTGTGATCTTCCGAAGGACTGGTGATAAGGGCATGAATGGCCAAGAAGTGTGGGAAAAGATTCCTCACAAAGTTCTGTCCTCACCAGACACACCCTGGACACACACTGGTGATAAGGGCCAGAATGCCAAGAGTGTGGAAAAGATTCACTCAAAAGTCTACCCTCACCACACACAACGACACACACTGGTTGAAAGGAAATTATGAATGTGAAGAGTGTGGGAAAAGATTCACTCAAAAGTCTACGCTCACCACACACACACTGACACACAACTGGTGACAGGAATTCCGAACGTGAAGAGTGTGGGAAAAGATTCACTCAAAAGTCTTTCTGACATCACCAGACACACACTGGTGTGACTACGGGCCATGAATTTGCCAAGAGTGTGGGAAAAAGATTCACTCAAAAGTCTAACCTCACCACACACACCCTGACCACACACTGGTGAAGGGAATTATGAATGTGAAGAGTGTGGGAAAAGATAGATCATTCAAAGTCTAATCTCCACCAGAAACACCCTGCGACACACACTGTGAGAGGAATTATTGCATGTGAAGAGTTGGGAAAAGATCTTTTGAATTAGTGAATCAATCGAACATATCTTCAGACATTCCGCCTGAGGGAATTCAAATGTGATGTCTGTGGGAACATTTCAAGGACTAGGGCTGATATTTCTAGCAACATGCGGATCCACTTGAGGTGGTGTGATGTGGTGTGACCAAGTGTGGTCCAGTGGTGTGACGAGGCATTGTGGGTGGTGGCGTGTCCTGTGTGGGAGTGAGTGGTGGCTGGACAGGTTGCTCCTGCCCACCCTCCCTGGCCTGGGTAATGCCCGCATGGTTCTGGTGGGCAGTGCTGTAAATGGGTCTAGATTGTTCTTCTTCTTTATGAGATTACAATTATACTGGACGCAATGAGGAGGATAGAAAATTTATTGAACCCTTATATAATTATAAAGTTTCAGCAGAATCTGTGTAAAATGTGTAAACAAAAAGAAATAATGAAAAATTACAGGAAAGGCAATACAACATGAATAGCCATGAGAAGAGGTATAAGACAAGGATGCATAGGATTGCCACTCTGAAAAGGCCACAGCTTATGCCACACTACTTACGCCCATTTAACGCACGAGTTACGGAACTGGAAAATTATGCGGCAAGCCAAAATGCCTGAAACAATCTTTGTTTCTGGGGTTCCCATATAGGAGTGGTCTCACATCTATGTAAAAATTGTAATAAAGAAATTTGGAAGAGAGAAAATTATCATTTATGTGAACTGAAATTGACCAATGAACCAGAAAGTAAAGAAGCACGAGTGTGTTAGCGGCTCTATAATATTTCAAATGGCTGAAAAACAACCTGGCGTACATAACTCACTAACTCACAATTGTAGCCTCCCATCCACCCCAATGTATATGGGGCAAATGCTATATAGTCCAGGTGAGGGATGACAACACTTTCAATCAGACAGTATGAGTATGGGACAGGTTTACACCTACACTCCATACTAAAGAATGACCTGTATATACCACTCACGTTTCTCCAATACAGCATAATATACAAGTGTACACGAAACACTTCACTCTTTGAAACCATGACGCACAAGTGGCACACGCACATTATGCTTCCATAGGTAACAAACAACTTAGTCTGCCTCCACTCACTACACTTGGTTGTGTGACCACAAGCCTCAAACTCTACATCAACGTTTACAAGACTTACATCCAAGTTTACGTACTTCAAAAACCAAACTTGCACTGCAGTCAACTCCCAGGGCTCCTGTAGCCAAGCACACTATTGTCTTTCTTGTGTTTATGTTTCCACATTGACCTATACTTTTTCATTGGCTTCAAACGACTAGCGCTCTCCAGTAAGACACAAGTAAACACTGTGCCACATAGTTAACCATTGACATCTTCCCTTAAGGCCTCACACAAGCAGCTTACAGTGTACACAGTTTGATACTGCAATGGACTTTCCTGGGACTCTCGCCCATACACTAGCTGGCGACATTAGGTAAGGCCGTTTACTAAGGTCGCCACTCGAGGGGATTATGTTGGTAATGAGTTCATTTTATAGACATAATACAAGTGTCTGTGGCCCTTGGGAACCGTGTATTGATGTTTGTGGGAGTAGTAGCAACGGTGGGCACCAAACCGTTAATCGTTGAAGGTTTAATTAAAGAAGTTAACATTTCGTTAAAGTTAACGTTTAGTAACTTTGGAAATCATGATCGGATAATTAAACTTCCGTTACATTGAACTTCCGTTACTCACGTCCGCTAACCCAAATAATTTCATGAAAAAACCGGGTAAACGTTTAAAAGTTTCTATTATTTTCAGATTTTCATACAGATGTAGTCTTGTTTATTTCCTGTTATTTGCACTCTAGTGTTGCTGTAGCGAAAAGATTCACCACATAAACATAAGTGGCAACAAAATTTTACTGTTATATATTTCTCTCTCTCTTCTCTCTCTCTCCTCTATCTTCTCTCTCTCCTCTCTCTCTCTCTCTCTCTCTCTCTCTCTCTCTCATCAACCACGCGTCTTTCAGCCAATCATCGTTGCACTCCCTCCCGTTCCAGGTGGAGAAAAAAAAAAACCTATAGTTTTGGGTTTGAAGCCCTTAAAAAAACCCCATCAAGGCAGAGTTTATAGTTTTGGCCACTTACAAGAGTGTTTTAGGGGTTTTAGAGCAAAAACAGATAATTATTATTTTTTTTTCTAGAAAAAAATGAAACGTTAACGGTTTACGATAAATTCCGTTACAATTTTTAATAGAATTAATGATTAACGTTAGCGAAGTAAATTTTTTGGATAACGGATTAACGGCTAACGAAAGGAACTTTTTGATTAGTAACGGCTGGCCAACACGAGTAATAGTATATATTAGACAACAGAAGTGCAACGCCAAACATGTGTTGCTGGCGTTGGTCATGGTCTAAGTGCCTTACAGTAGATAAACAGTTGAAGTCGCCAGTTCTACGTCTTTGTTATTACATGACGTGTTGTGGTGGGCTTAAATAGTTACATTTGTACATCCATGATTTCAGGAACAGTTAGAAGGGGATATCTGGAAAGTCTGTTCATTTGTGTCTTCAGTCGGGTCATATTAGGCTATAAAGAAACAATTGACAAAAATAAAACCGAGGGCGACCTCACATACCTCTACAGTAAAGTCCCCAGCTAGTATTTTAACCCAACATTGAGTCGCCACTCTGGGAATTCAGGGAAATTAGAGGAAAGTAAACACAAGTCTAATATATAGCTGCGGAAGATGCTTGGTATATAAACAATTTCCTCTGCCAACATGAAAATAAATTCTTTTCAAGTTGGAAAGATCTGGCAAGTCCGTGTCTGTCGCCCGAAAAGTACTGTTTACTGTCTGTCATCGCGCGAAGAAAAAAACGTGAGGAAGCAAAAGCGCAAACAATATATTTGCAGGATACAAAGCATTAAACAACGCTGAAACAGGGTAGATTATTACAAGTCAATGATATAAACTGACTGGATAAACATCTTTCAGGGCCAATACAAATCAGGTAGTGATGCTATAATCGTAATATTGGCAACCTGGCGGGACGTATGCAGGTGGCGCACTTCACTGTTATATACGGTAGGCGCCAGTGTCATCATATATAGCACCCATGGGAAAATACCATGGGTGCCATTCACCCCCCCCATGGGAATATTCTACGGTAGTGGTAGACCCGTTCCGTTGATTCCAACCCTTTGGTCCGTGTGATTCCAAACCTTTGGTTCCGTGTGATTCAAACCTTTGTGTTACCGTGTGGATTCAACCTTGTGTTCCGTGGGATCCAAAAACACACATCACAATTTACGCACACAAACGTCCATGAGTCTACTGAATTTGTGGAGATGGAATGCGGCAGACGTTATCGTAGAGTTTTTCAGTAATCTAGTACGCCTAATGTGTTTTAGGCCCAAAACCCCCTTCAAAATATTCAATCGACATCGGGACCAAGCCGCTTAACACCTACGAATTATCTTGCGATTTTCTTTTAGCCTAATCATAAAAATTGAATTTACAGTTTCGGCTACCAAAAAAACAGACAGACAGACAGACAGACGACCAGGCTACTCCCTACGTCTATTAGGGTGACGATGAAGGACACAAAGGACAGACTCTCCAGATAGCCCCTTCGTAGCGTATTCCTGAGAATCCACGATGTAGAAATGTAGGTATGAAAGCACCACCAGTTCTGACATCAAAAAGAACATTGCTACTGGCGACTAGTGGTATCTACGGGGGGGAGGCACCTTCTGAGGGTACTTTGGGGGAGGATCTTCACACATAGGATGCATTTATTCTTGAACATATATTTGTCAAAATAGAAAAGGAAAAGAGGTCCAAAACAACCTATGGCAGCGATGTCCACTGTTCAGACTGGCAAACTCCCAGGTCAACAGAAGAAGAAGAAGAAAGGAGTAGCTGTGGGGGTGGACGTTGTGATTCCTTGTGTGGTGATACGGTGGTCTGGGAACAGCACGGCATGCTCTGTGGTGCTGCAGTGTGCCTCACTCACTCACCTACAACACTCTGTTATACAGGCGCGGCTACAGGTGTTCAGGTAGCTAAGTGTGTGTGGTGTGGTGTCTGTGGTGAAGGGCGGCGCCAGGGGTCTTACGTTGGGACAACAGCTGCGGTAAATCTTAAGAACAAAGGCTCCACCCCCTATCTTCTTCTTACCGGCCAACAAGCTCGGGGGAACAGGGGGGACACGGGGTTTTTGGCTGGGGAGCACACAACACAAAGGGCAAAATATGGCCCACCAACCCAAAAAAATCCCATAAAACTAGCGGAAATGTCCCTAGTCCATAGAACTTAGCGGCGGACCTATTTCCCTTATGTGTGTTTGCTCCCCCAGCCAAAACCCGGTGTCCACCATGTCCCCGAGCTGGTGGGCCATAAGAAGAAGAGGAAAAACTTCTAGTGTTGCCCCTTACTCTCCCCTTCCCCAAACAAGTTGGGGACCTGGGGGAAGCGGGGGCTGATACTCTCCCCTGACCCCAAACAAGCTTGGGGACCTGGGGGTGCAGGCGGGGCCTTTATTACTCATCCCCTTCCCCCAACAAGCTTGGGGACCTGGGGAATGCGAGGGCACTCTATACTCTACCCCTTCCCCACACAAGCTGGGGACCTGGGGGAATGCGGGGCTTATTTACTCTCCCCCTTCCCCCAAACAAGCTTGGGGACTTGGGGGGAATGCGGGGGGGGCTTTATACCCTCCCCCTTCCCCCAAACCAAGCCTTGGGGACTGGGGAATGCGGGGCTTTATACTCTCTCCCCCTTACCCCAAACAAGTTGGGGGACCTGAGGGAATGCGGGGCTTATTTACTCTCCCCCTTCCCCTAAACAAGGCCTTGGGGACTGGGGGAATGAGGGGCTTTATACTCTCCCCCTTACCCCAAACAAGCTGGTGACCTGGGGGGAATTGCGGGCTTTATACTCTCGCCCTTCCCCCAAACAAGTTGGGGACCTGGGGGAATGCGGGGGCTTTATACTCTCCCCCTTCCCCAAACAAGTGGGGACTGGGGCGAATGCGGGGCTTTATACTATCCCCTTCCAGCACAAACAAGCTTGGGGACCTGGGGGAATGCGGGGCTTTATACTCTACCCCTTCCCCCAAACAAGCTGGGACCTGGGGGGAAAAATGCGGGGCTTTATAACCCTCCCCCTTCCCCCAAACAAGCTTGGGGACCTGGGGGGCAGCGGGGCTTTATACTCTCCCCTTCCCCCAAACAGCTTGGGGACCGGGGGAATGCGGGGCTTTATACTCTCCCCCTTAACCCAACAAGCTTGGGGACCTGGAGTGAATGCGGGGCTTTATACTCTCCCCTCCCCCAAACAGCTGGGGAACCTGGGGGAATGCGGGGCTTGATACTCTACCACTTCCCAACAAACAAGTCTGGGGACCTGGGAATGTGGGGCTTCTTACTCTCCCCCTTCCCCCAAACAAGCTTGGGGACCTGGGGGGAGGAATGCTGGGGTTTTTGGGCTGGGGAACAAATAATGCGTCGGAAACACGTAATTTTAGTTTATTTATACCGTAGATCTAGAGTAATTTCCCAAGATCTAGGGTAATTTGCCAAACCAAAATTAACCTAACCTACCGGGGGGCTTAACCCACCGATAAACTAAACTAACCTAAGCTAACCTAACCTTCCCTACCCAAATATAACCTACCGTAACCTAACCAAATCTAACCTAACCTAAACAAATCTAACCTAACCTCCTAGCGGGGGGGGGGTTGGGGGGGTTCTCGACACTTCGGTCATCATTATGTGACTATCGTCAGGTTCACACTTCTTTGGACTCGGAAGAAATCCAAAGAATTTTCCCTGGATCTAGGGAATTTTTACAACACCCCTAACTCAAAAACTATGTGGTTGCGACGCATATTATGTACCCCAGCCAAGTGTCCCGCATTCTCCCAGGTCCCCATGCTAGTTTGGGGTCAAAGGGGGAGTATGGGCAAACACTAGAATTATACCGAAGAAGAAGATAGGAGGTTGAGCCTTTATTCTAAAAACTCTACAGACCTAACCTATGACCCCTCCTCGAACCCCTCGTGCTGTGCACTAACTTAACCTGCCCTAACCTGACCTAACCTAACCAACTCTATCCTAAACTACATATAGGTTATACCTACTACTTAGATACGCACTACTTTCTCAAACTCGTCGTCCATTGCGCATCTGGCTGGACTTAGTTTTTCTCAAGAACCTGAAATTTAATATCGGCCATGTAGGCAAAGTAAGGATCGGGATTCATTAAGATCTAAACAGATGTGTTAAGGACAGTAATAGCGTATTTTCGCGACCGCTCTGGCCCGGTCTGGACTGGGCTAGTCCCGGGCGGTCACTGTTTTTGCGAGGCAGTCTAGAACGGGCTAGCCCAGTCCAGTCCGGTCTGACCCACATACCAGGACCACCTTGGACCAGTGTGGGGAGAACTGGCGCATGCGCACTACAGTCAGCGGGGAAGGCGACCAGGAGCTTCTCGTGCTGCTGATAAGACATGAAACCCATGATGGCCGACCATAAGACTAAAGTATCACAGGCGTGGTAGTTGTAAAGTCTTCAGCACAGGTTAAAAGGCGGACGACAAAAAGGATATTGACAAGATGGACGCCTGCCGCCTCCACAGTTCAGTTCAGTACCGCCCACTCGATCCCCCAGCCAATAGGAACGACGAATGGGACGGGGCCAGTCTCGATGTATTTTCGCGACCATCAGTCCACCCTGACCCGGTCCGGACTGGACTGAACCAGGGCGGTGAACGTCACGAAAATGCGCTATAAGTATAATACGTAGAGCCAACATTTGGGTCAGCTTAGCGTGGAGCCCTTGTTCTTAAGATTTTCCCCACAGGTAGTCTGTTTCAGAAAAGGACTGCGCAATCCTCGTCCATTTTTACCTGACCTTGATATTACAGGTGGCCTTTTCTTCATAGGCCAGGAGGGAGATGCTCGAAGGAGTTCTGGTACCGTAAGTAATACCCTAGGGGGCTTTTACCTCGTAGCGCCTCTACGAGTGAAGCTCAAACCGTGTTCTCCCTTGGTACAAGACCGCGAGGCTACGGGTGCTCGGCACCACCCTTAACTCCCTAAGGGAGTGACATTTGAAGCGACAAGACATCAACAAACAACAAAATACAAGTTGTATCACTATATTTTATGTTTATTGTGTATTATAGAGCCATTTCATGCTTGCCTGTTTGAAATGTGATGTGTTTATTGCATCATTGACTCCATATATATCATATTTAACATACAATACCTATACTTGTAATAAATTCATATTAGGGCAAACGTAATTATTGTTACGAAACCAGGGGGGGGTCATCCCCCACT
>JACEEZ010001017.1:87500-90000 GCA_016584305.1 Chionoecetes opilio | reverse complement strand
GAATCAACGCCAATGATTTCACCTGCATTGTTTTGGATTTGTATGATATGCCCGACTCTTGTTGATCAAAGTTTACCACTGACGGTAGGGCAACACATTTCTTGCTCTGTGCATCCCTCAACCGTTAAAGCCATGTGAAGCATAACAACCATCAATATCAGAGTTCTTCTGGTTAGATAAGCAAAGTATCCCTGTGCTAGAAAATTTGATAATAAAAAACCTCATAACCAACGGATTTGTTTCCACATTACACACCACATACACTTGGCGAGATCGTATGCGGATTTTCATTGTAATACACATATTCAAGATTAAAATAATACATAAACATGTATGTTAACTAATATTAAGCAGAGGTGCTGGCCTTCATTGTACACACATTCTGACGTGACCCTGATGGCAAAACCAGCACACACAGCCATAAAGCTTTAAATCATCACCCCTCCACCTTCTAATTTTTAACCCAAGATACTGCGGCAGACTCTTAACCTAAGTACTTATCCCTATATTTCATAAACCAACAGGCACACACGCACACAAACACGCGCACACACACACACACACACACACACACACACACACACACACACACACACTAGCACAACAATCACTACATAACACACTCGCTCTCTTCAAACATGGCGTCCTGGGCCCATTAAGAGAAGGATTTTTGTCATTATTGCGACCGTTTTATAGAAAGCCAACAAAACCCACAGTCCACTCAACATAAAACTCGGTCTTCCATTCTTCGCGGCCTGAGAAGCACCCCACACGCACGGCTCACCACAATGGGATGGAGAAATAAGTGAGCACGTAAAGGCTGTGCCTCACGCACGCCATCTCACAATTCCCACAGGCCTGTGCTACCTATACCACTCACTACATGGGGGAGGGGTGAGGGCAATAGCAAACTTCCTGCTTCATACTTCCTACATCAGACAGGCAGAGGCGTCACTGCGGCATGCAGGCCATCCTGTCACACCACACGGCATCTTCCCCTAATGACACTCCCTCGTCCTAGACCACATAAGAGTAACCTGCAGAATCCCTAGTGTGTGTATCATTCTAAGAAAAACACATAATGACGTTCATTTTCTCTCTTGTAGACTAAGGTGGCGTAGGTAAATCCCACGCACAACTTTTTCACTTCAGTTACACCCCATATATGTCTAGGAAATACAGCCTCTCCTTCTCTCCTGCCTCGCTCTCCGCCCAAGGATACACACCCTCCATATGGACCGTTTGGTGGACGGAACATTTCCCTCGTAAGGAACTACGAGCGCTAACGTAGCGTCTTCCCTTTATGGGCCAGCGAATCGTGGGCCAACATTTCCCAACATGATGATTCGACCCCTTCCCAGAAAACCTTCCATACTTCACCCAACGAATAGTAATATATTTCTGCAGAGTGGAACAAAGTTAATATATATGTACTTTCCGTATTACACCACAGGAATATGTCAACATCATCCATTAGATTCAGGTCATTATGTAACGGCACATAATACGACATTCGATTACAAAGCCTCCCATGCTGTTCATATGACGCGTTAAATAATAACCCCAATTTTGGACATATCTATCTAATGGTGACATATTTTTACACACCTCATTTACTTCATATTCAAGATAGCGTGTACCTAATTATTTGTGTGTGTACAGTATTGGCATGCTATGTAACGTGCTTCTGTTTATTTGAATGCCCAAGAATCCATCCAAAGAACGCACACAACAGCTGCTGAGGAGAGTTTGTCCGTAAAGGGATTCTGACTCCTTCAGTGTGTGTGTGTGTGTGTGTGTGTGTGTGTGTGTGTGTGTGTGTATCCAGGGTGGTGTAGTGTTAATAATTTGCGTCCTAATCTCCCTCCCGTCCGCTCCCACGGCCGTAACTCGGTACGGTAAATCTAAAATTAAATACTTGAAATCAACTTCTCTGCCGCCGCTGAGTCGCTGTGTACAGCCGATAAAATATAAAAAATACTGCTAATGAATTGTTTATATATTTACGACTACAAAGTATGCTCACAGTGGGAAAAAAAACTGAGCACGATAAAACAATTAACAGTATGTACCTAATTCTTCGCAGAGAGGAACAAAATAATTGGAGAGACTCATAGGTATATTAAAAGGAAAAGACGCCAAGAAAATTATTTGCTTTCCACAGCACACCATGTTGGTCTTGATTCGAGGTGGCAGATGCCGACAGCGTGGTACGTAAATGAGATTTTGTCCCCTCTGACTGCATCATCTGGCGGTGCTGAGCTTTTTCCCTCAGCGTGGAGAAGCATGAGGAGAGGTGCCCTGTGCCTCCCTCCGATGGGTGTAATGGCGCGTGATGTGTTGTTGTGTTGTGCTGTGCTGTGTTGTTAAGATTAAGTCATACGTGCCGTAAAAGCAGTCGTGTTGTTTGCCGCTTCACCGAAACATACATACATACATACATACATACATACATACATACATTCTGTCTCTGTCTCTCTTTTTTTTTTCTTTTCTTTTT
>JACEEZ010001017.1:75000-85000 GCA_016584305.1 Chionoecetes opilio | reverse complement strand
AAATTTAAGTATTAACGCCACCACACGTCTGTAAATATAAAAAAAACCTTGGCATGGCGACTTTAGTGTTATCTACGGTAGTTTATAATCTAATAGTTGTTTATTGAAAAATAGCTACGAGCGACTGAAGCCTGCCTAAGGGTCCCTTATCAAGCCAGCCTTAACGCTGTCTGGTGTGTTCGACATCAACACTGTACTACTTCACGCCTCCAAAATATCTAATACGGAACTTACCTGTTCCAAAATTATTGGAACAGCAGTACATTTCAATCAGTCACCCACAGTACAATCGCATCGCCTTTCATATTTCCTGCCCATATCTGCTGCAAACTCAAATAACATAATACGTTATTTCTTCAGGATATTCCATGATATGATAACAAACTAGATAAAAAAATGAGCGGAGGTCGTTAGATATGGAAGACCAACAACACAATTTACGACATGGCATTCCTATTTATATTGTTTTATAAATGTAGACTAAACCTGTTGCTGCTGCTGTTCCTGCTCCTCGGAAACGAAATTAAGTTTGCAAATATCCGTCAGCAGAATACATTACAAAGAGATAAAATAATACTTCGGTAATTACGTCGGATAGCGAACGAAATAACGCATTACAATGGAACGATCAGATAAACGTAATTAACTTTAGTAGAATTCAATAACTTTCCATTCTAAGCCTAGCTGTTTCTGACTTAGAAACGGATACAAAGAAAACAAACATTAAAACAGCAAATACTCGTCCACGATTTTGGTCAGTGTTGCTGTGAAATATCTTCTTTATCATATAAGCTATCCTTTAGCCCATAACGAGGGGAGCCATCTGCTGACGGCATCTTTATCGAAACCTTCCCATTGTTGACGCGGGACTCATGATACCCGGTTATTGCACGACGCCACCAAGATGAAGGTCCTGCCTCTACATCATGAGGGTAATAACATAGTCGCGGTAGTAGTAGTAGTAGCAGTAGCAGTAGCAGTAGCAGTAGCAGTAGCAGTAGCAGTAGTAGTAGTAGTAGGTGCTATTATTCTTGTGCGTCCATGTGTGTGTGTGTGTGTGTGTGTGTGTGTGTGTGTGTGTGTGTAACCCACGGTCTTGCCCACGCGATCGTCAGTTTTACCTTCCCGGTGTGTGTGTGTGTGGTTCACACCATGGTGTTATTCACACCATGGTCTTGTCCATGCGAGTTGGACTCGCGATCGCCAGTTTCACCCTCCCGGTGCGAACTTGGAGCTCATTATTACCGATCTTTGGGTAGTTGTTGGGACCTCACACACCACACACTTCCATTTCCTTGCTCAAGGGGTACAGTAAACGGCACAACTTTGTCAGTAAAAACTCCCCGGGAACAGTGATGGTTCGAACCGGCTATATACCGATTATACCACATAATGTCAGGCCAGCGCGCCACTTGACCATCTTGGCTTACTGTGTGTGTGTGTGTGTGTAGATTTCACCCCAGGCTTTGATCACGCACTGGACACGCGACCGATAGATGTTACCCTCCCGGAAAAGAGCTTAAAGCTCAGAAATCGATTTTTGAGTAAAGCTGGGACCTCATAGACCACACACACCATCCCCTTGCTAAAAGGTGACCAGTAACCATCCGCGTTTCCAGGAAATGATATCGAGCCATGCATGAGCGGGCTCGAACGTGCGTGCTTCAAGTAACATTCAAGTGTGTGTGTGTGTGCGTGTATGTGTGTGTGTTGCGTGTGTGTGTGTGTGTGTGTGTGTGTGTGTGGGTGGGTGGGTGTGTGCGTGTATGTGTGTGTGTTGCGTGTGTGTGTGTGTGTGTGTGTGTGGGTGTGAAACCATTCAGGCAGTAAAAGTGTGTGTGTGTGAGAGAGAGAGAGAGAAAAAAAAGAAAAAAGAAAGAGAGAGATGGTGTGTGTGTACATGCCTATTGCTAGGATATCCATCATAAACTCGCGGAGATAATATATGGCCTTTAGAAAATATTATTGTAAAAGATTACTAATTAACAATACTCCAAACTTTTACAACTCAAATCATATATGCTATCGCATTCAAAACAATATACTGTGATGTATACAAAATATAACATATTTTTAAAACACTGTAGATTCATTCCTTCATATTCATGGTCTTTTCATAGAGGCAGATATCTGCAGTAAACACCTCAAAAAGAGAGAGAGAGAGAGAGAAGAGAGAGAGAGAAGATGAGAGAGAAGAGGCGAGAGAGAGCGAAGAGAGAGAGAGAGAGAGAGAGAGAGAGAGCGAGAGAGAGAGAGGAAAAATGTGTAAACAAAAATATCTGATATCTGAAACCCTGGACAAGCTTTGTGTTTGCAAGGGAGAACATGCACTTTTACACACACACACACACACACACACCACACACACACACACACACACCACACACACACACAACACACACACCACACACACACAACCCACACCAACACACACACACACACACACACACACACACACACACACACACACACACACACACACACACACACACCACACCACAACCACACACACACTCACACACACACACAACACACACACACACACACACACAACAAAAAAAAACACACACACACACAAAAAAAACACACACAAAAAAAAAACACAAAAAAAACATACACACAAACACACCACACACACACACACCACACACACACACACACACCACACACACACACTGTCCGCATAGTTCAATGTTTTGGAGCGCGGAAGAACGCTGTAGTCCCCCGTTCGATCCCCACTCAAGGATTTTTCACTGACAAAGGCAGGCAGTTCTAGTCCCCTTTGAACAAGGAGATGGGAAGGGGGTTGTAAGGTCCCAGCTTTATCCAAAGATTACGTCTTTATGAGCCTTAAGTTATCTCCGGAAGGGTAACAGTTGGTGCTCGCAGGTCCAATGCATGATCACGGGGCGAATAAAACACACACACACACACACACACACACACACACACACACACACACACACACACACACACACACACACACACACACACACACACACACACACATAGGCTACTCCGTGGTGTAGGGGAAGCACGCTCGGTTCACAAACGAAAAGCCCCGGGTTCGATCCCCGGGCGGAGCGGAAACAGATGGGTTGTTTCCTTAAAACCCGATCCCCTGTCCACCCAGCAGTGAATGGGTTCCGGGTGTTAGCCGGGGTTTGTGACCCGCCTCCCGGGGTGCTGGCTTCGGCCAACACAAAGCACTAAGGATGAATGATAAAAATGTTGATATGGAGACGGGGCCACACGAGCATTGCTCTGGCCCTGATAAATACAACTAGATGAATACAACTAGATGAATACACACACACACACACACACGCACACACACACACACACACACACACACACACACACAGACACAGACACAGACACAGACACAGACACAGACCACACACACACACACACACACACACACACACACACACTATCATCCTCATTTCATCACCTCACTCCAAAACACAATTACACACCCATGCCACCCTTCCTAACCTCGTTGCCCACCACCCATACCCGTAATAACTACATTTCACAACCTTCCTCGAGACGACCCGCAACTTCCTGCTCTAATGAAAAAGGAAAACCAAAACAGCTCTCCCTCGACACACAAATACAAAACTTTAATTAAATCCACTTGTCTCTTTATTAGCAGCGAGTAATTGGTCCTTATGCGTACTTGCTAATGCTACTGCTACTATACTATGTCTACTCTTTCCGGATTCGTGGTACGTGTTTAACAACGGGCAGACTAAATTAAAAAGGCAAGTTAAACAAGGTCATTTGAAAGGGGGAAAACAACTTGAAACAAAGTCAGGCTGAGTTAACTTTCACCTTACAAGATCTTGAATCACTTCGTTATATTTCCACATGAGCTACGGACTGCTAATTCGACAACATAGGAGGGGGAAGAGGAAGAGCGGGAGGAGACGGGGGGAGGATTACATAGGGTTATATACGAACCAGGAGACCAGTAGGTTTGTAACGAGGGTATCTGCTGGACTACACACTACCAAAGTAAACTACATGTGGGAGAACAAGATAAAATAGAACATGGCTCACCCCCGTCCACCTCTCCCTCCGGCAACATGCCGGCAGGAAATGGGAACACCACATATCTTTTAGAAAAGAGGAGGAGGACGAGGAAAACTACGCAGTAACAAACGTAGCTGCATAAGGTATAAAATCCTCCATTGATACAAATTTCAAGAGGATTAGAAAAAAATGATAAATTCTGAGTAATATACTGGATCGAGTCTTATCAAAAGTTACCATACGTAGGTAGGCTACGTACAAGCGAGATGACATAATGCAATATAGGATGCTAATGATGAGGACAACCTCATTGGACTTAGCCCTTTGAATAATGATGATGATGATAATGATAATAGTAACACTAATAACGACCCTTTGTACGATAAATATTATGGATAATAGTAATAATATCATTAACAACGATTATGAAAAGATAAAATCAAATGGCGAATATATTTTCACGATGGTGTAATAAATGACGTAGTTCCCACAAGGTGGTGTAAAGAGAGTGTGTACCGCTGCAAACTTTGAATGAGGCGTGGCGAGCCCCTTCCTGTTATCATCCTCACCACCCACCACCACCTTGTACAACATGATGACTACTTATCAGATTGATTGTACGTACAAGGGTTGTAAGCTCACGGCTAATTTATCTAACATCAGGAGGGTGTTCCCGCCATCTACATGTGATACGCATTTTAAGCATAGTTTTATTACAGACAACGGTACGGGCAACGACCTATAGAGCCGGTATCTCCACTGCGGTAAGGTAAACGAGCGATGGAGGCGGTCTTTGTCCCTTACACATGAAACTTGTTAATGGCGTGTTGGCAGGACACCCTCGTCACCACTATAGTATACTTCTCTTACTGCTTGCCTTCCTTTGTGTTCCATTGTTGTTTCACTAATAGACCTGCACAACATATTTAAATTTTAAGATATAAGACTTCCACAGTAATATCTTTTTTTTCCGAGGAAGCAAGAGGAGAAGAAGGAGGAGGAGGAGACATGTAGGAAATAACATGTGAAAATATTATCTGGTCATAAGGTCATTAGTCCCCGAGAGAGAGAGAGAGAGAGAGAGAGAGAGAGAGAGAGAGAGAGAGAGAGAGAGAGAGAGAGAGAGGAGAGATGAGAGAGAGGAGAGAGAGAGAGAGAGAGAGAGAGAGAGAGGAGAGAGGAGAGAGAGAGAGAGAAGAGATGAGAGAAGAGAGAGAGAAAGTAGTAAGTAGTAGTAGTAGTAGTAGTAGTAGTAGTAAGTAGTAGTAGTAGTAGAGAGAGAGAGAGAGAGAGAGAGAGAGAGAGAGAGAGAGAGAGAAGAGAGGAGAGAGAGAGAAGAGAGAAGAGAGAGAGAGAGAGTAGAGAGAGAGAGAGAGAGAGAGAGAGAGAGAGAGAGAGAGAGTTTTGAAAAGACTTGAAACTATAAACCACTTACTGTTGCTTCAGAAAAAAGATAATTAGAACCAAAGAGAGAGCAATATACGAACATATTATTCCGTGATTAAGAAACTTTAACTCCTAAAAATAAAGGATATCTATGTTCGAGGATGAGGAGAAAGGAGAAAAATACAAAAAAATACAAAAAGGAAAAAACAACAACCAGCAACAAACCAGTTAGTCTTAACGAGGTTGTGAGAAGGAGAAAGAGCAGGAGGATCACGAGAATGAGCAGGAGGAGGAGGAGGAGCACCAAGAAAGAGGAGGACTAGGACAGTAACCCAGAGTTTATTCAGGAACCTTGGCAACGGAGCGGATCATGTTAATTGCCAGAGAACATTTTGAAGTGGGGGGAGAGGGGGAAGACGCAGAAACTTTCTCAGGGGCGTATATCTCTTTATGAACATTTGCTGCCTCGCTTCAGTGAGTATATTTGGCTCCTCGCCACGCCGTTAGACTACTGCAGCTGTCGGCGGAACGGTGCACACGTAGAAAATATCTCCCCCTTGCCTTTGGGCACTTACACTTGCGCCAGAAAACAGAACGGTGCCATCGGGTCGGTGCTGTGTTAGGGGAGACTTAGTGAATGTGTGGCGTGGGTGTCAAGGGAGATGTGGAGGTGGAGGCTCAGGGGGAATAGGGCGAAGACAAGGACGAAGACGAGAGCCAAGAGGCAGGATGAAGAAGAGGAGGAGGAAGAAGGAAACACAAAACACAATAGGAACACAAAGGAAGAACAAACAGCAGTAGATATGTTGGTCCTAACGACGCTGTTTGTGATAAACTACACAAACGTACTAAAGTAAGACGCAGGTTAGTAAAGGCGAAGACTACTCCCCACCCTCCAATCCCTCCGGTCGAGGCTGGCAGAAACGTATTGAATGTAGTACAAGATAATACCGAATTATATTTGACTTGTAATGTCTTTCATTCCTGAAGCTATTATAATAACAGTAGGTGATAATTATAATGATATTGATTATTATAATTATTGTAATGAAAATAGTAGAAGTAATTTTTATTATCATTACTATTATTGTCATTATTTGTATCATATAATTTTCTTCATTATAATTATCATCATCACTTTTATCATATTTCTTTATTTGATACATTACAGTACTCATGATCTCTCTCTCTCTCTCTCTCTCTCTCTCTCTCTCTCTCTCTCTCTCCTCTCTCTCTCTCTCTCTCTCTCTCCTCTCTCTCCGCTCTTCTCTATCTCTCTCTCTCTCTCTCTCTCTCTCTCTCTCTCTCTCTCTCTCTCCTCTCCTCTCTCTCTCTCTCCTCTTCTCTTTCTCTGCACCTTTACTCGACTTTTTCCCCAATATTCACGACCCCCATCGCCGCGATGAGGGGCCGCCTCCTCGGTCACACACTCACCCTCGAGGGACCACATCTTGAAGCCCCACAGTACCCTCAGCAGACCTAAGATACGACCACACCACCAATAAAATACAAGACGTAATACAAATCCAGACATGCACCTCCACAGTACCTATACGATCTTCATTCTCATGAACCATTTTCTATTGATTATAATCAAATAAAAATACTCATTAGGTTTCAACTCCAAGGAGGATGAAGGGAGGGCGGAAGAAAATGGAGAAATGGAAAGCAAGTAGCAAATGGAGAAAATTACAATTGATAAGCACACAAGGAGGTACAGGAAAATTGTAGTAAGATAAGATGAGAAATATATATTTTTCATCTTATCTTACTACAATTTTCCTGTACCTCCTTGTGTGCTTATCAATTGTAATTTTCTCCATTTGCTACTTGCTTTCCATTTCTCCATTTTCTTCCGCCCTCCCTTCATCCTCCTTGGAGTTGAAACCTAATGAGTATTTTTCGAGATCAAGACAAGATCTGGTACAAAACACGCTTTTCTCGCTGATACCCTAGAGAGAGAGAGAGAGAGAGAGAGAGAGAGAGAGAGAGAGAGAGAGAGAGAGAGAGAGAGAGAGAGAGAGAGAGAGAGAGAGAGAGAGATCATCCGATTGGAAGAAACTGGCATAGATCACAACCATCGGCAATACGTAACGTTGCAATTATAAAACAAAAACTTAATTTCTTCATTTTCTCTAACCCCTCACTTAAATCGTACATCTCCTGTTCCATGTCTCATTATAGCATTGCAGTGTATCCCATGTGGTTTCCTTAAATCATACCAGAAGGCAGGATATGGTCATGATCCAAATAATAAAAGTCAGCCAGACAGCTCGTCTCGGGGGTGACAGTGACGTCACTCCCGTTTGTAAGATTTGCAGCTAAAACCCGGATACCGGTGATGGGGATGCGAGGGCGACAGTGACGTCACTGTCGAGCCTTTCCCGGTGTCTGGTTCACCTCTATTATTTAGATCATGGATAGGGTTAAAGGGACGGAAAAAAAGATGGGAAGTTATTTTTGAGTGTGAATCTTACGGATTCGTCGAAGGACAAGGACTTATTCGCGTAGAAAGTGTGTTGACCCCCTGATGACACCTCCGCACCTACCACACTCCCTCGCCGCCTATGCAAATGTCCTGTTATCTCACCCAAAATATCTTGCTTTCCTTGGTTACTCAACAAAAGTGGTGGAATTCGAAATGTTTCGTCGCTACTCCGCCCAGACTTATAGATGTTTCCATGAGGTAGGTTTTTTGAAGACCTTTCCAACTCAAGGTATGTGTGCTTATAATTCACATCGATATTACAACGTCGAGGAACAGACCACAAACCCTCGACGGACAGGATCCCTGCTTCCCTCGAATCATGCCGGGATGTGGTGTTGTGGTGGTTTAACTATAAATGCGGCTTGCAGCAGTCTTTAAGTGATCTTAAACACGACGTGAATTCGATTTAGGACAGTGTCTTTTACTATTGATGCCAACGCATGTGTTCCATTTTTCAAACTTTTGTCTCTCTAAAGTTCCGACGCAGAGAGAGGGATTAGTTATACCCAATACTAAGAGGACAGAGGCACTACGAGCACTTCAGGACGTAGGCAATTACCTGGTTCACGAGTAGGTGTGGAACACGATAGAATTCGAGCAATGAGCAAGCCATTTTGACGCCTTGGCTGGTCCTTATATTACAAGTATTGCTTCAAAATAGTGATGGGGAAAATTACGAGTGTGAGCCTTCCTTCCTCAGCCTCCTTTGTGACATACAATATATCGAGTGACGGGTGAAAGGTGTAGTTCTGAAAGATGTTTGCCTTTATTATATATGGAACTTTTTTTCTCGAGAATGTTTGCTCCACGTTCCAGTTTCCAAGCAGGTTTTCTTCTTCGCCTTCTTCCGTCGAGTCGCTTCAGATATCAATGTTTATGTGAGTAACGTGCCGCCTTGACTAGAATCGCTGGTTAAAGTTCAGGTGTCGACAGGTGCAACCCTCTGCTTTTTAGGTCACCCTCCCCATGCAGAGACACACACGTTTGCCTCGGCGTGTAAAAGCGACAGTTGTGTTGAGGAGGGTTTAAAGTCACCCTCAAGATTTCGACATAAGACGTTGATTAAAGAGCTACTAATTAATCCTGACTGTGTTGATCCCATTGAGTCGCGTCCCTCTTCTTCACACTACAGATTAATGCCCGACTATATAACTTTCAAGGGTACGTACAAACTGTTGAGGAAAAACGCTTATCCTGTGGAGCCTCACCCAACAGTAATGGATTTTTAAAAGTGGAACATTAAGCCTCATCTCGTGATACGATAATAACATTTACGTTGTAGTCTCCCCCTCCCCCGATAGTGACACACAAACACACAGCCTGACAACAGGCTTCACCGAGCGTGACAAAACTTACAAAATGAGTTCAAATTCCACCCCAAGTTGGGAGATATGTGTAAGTTTTCTGAATCCCAAACATACCGTATCATGTGCGTATTTCGCTTCAACATAAAAAAAATTGTACGGAGCGATGCGGCGGTCATGTATAATTCAGCATATGAAATAACATGTCGTTCCTTCACTGGGAACGAGGGCACGGCGTCACTTCAACCTTGGTCGTAGTAGAAACGGTGGTGGTGGTGGTGGTAGTAGTAGTAGTAGTAGTAGTAGTAGTATTAGTAGTAGTAGTAGTAGTAGTAGTAGTAGTAGTAGTAGTAGTAGTAGTAGTAGTAGTAGTAGTAGAAGCAGTAGTAGCAGTAGTTAGTAGTAGTAGTAGTAGTAGTAGTAGTAGTAGTAGTAGTAGTAGTGGTAGTAGTAGTAGTAGTAGTAGTAGTAGTAGTAGTAGTAGTAGTAGTAGTAGTAGTAGTAGTAGAAGCAGTAGTAGCAGTAGTTAGCAGTAGTAGTGGTAGTAGTTAGTAATAGTAATAGAAATGTTGTAGTAGTAGAAATACAAGTAGTAGTAATGGTAATAGTATTTACCCTTATATAGATAATATCCTCCTTGTAACTTTGAAACCGCAATCCTGCAACGATGTTGTGTGCTACCACGACACTCCCTCCAGCGCCCCAGGGGCACGTACACCACACTTACACAACTCCACACCCAAGACAAAGAGGAACAGTCCACTGCCGCACGGCCCATTAAAAG
>JACEEZ010001017.1:60000-72500 GCA_016584305.1 Chionoecetes opilio | reverse complement strand
AATAATATATAAAATAATATATTATTTATATATAAATTATTAAAATATTTTAAAATAAATATATATTTTTTTTTTTTTAATTTTTTTTTTTTTTGGATTTAAATTTTTATTTTTTTTTTTTTTTTTTTTTTTTTAAAAATTTTTTTAAATTTTTTTTTTTTTTTATTTTTTTATTATTTTTTTTTTTTTTTTTTTTTTTTTTTTTTTTTTCTTTTTATTTTTTTTTATTTTAAAAATATAAAAATTATATTATTAATATATAATTTTTATTAATATATATATATAAATAATTTTTAAATATTAAATTTAAAATAATATATATAATATTTTATTATATAAATAGTATTAAAGTTTTTATATAATAGTTAAAAAATATATAAACAATTAATTACTAAAATTTTATATACAAAGTTTAATATATTTATATATAAATAAATTAAGTATTATAATATATAATATATATTAAAATTTTATTTATGAATTAAAAATTTTAAAATATATAAAAGTTTAAAATAATAAAGATATAATTTTATATATATAACATTTATTTTTATATATTTTTTAATAATAAATTTATTTATATATATATAAATATATATAAAAATAAAATATATTATATAATAAAAATATTTTATAAATAATAATATATAATTAAATATATATATAGATATAAAATTATATTTTAAATATATACATTTTAATTAATAATTTTAAAAAATATAAAAAATATTAAAATAATATAAATAATATATAAAAAGATAAAAGGATTAAAATAAAAAAAAAATTATAAAAATAAATATATATATAATATATATAATTATATATATATAAATAATATAATATATAATTATTAAAAATTTAATATAAAATATTATAATAAATTTTTAAAATATAATTATAAATATAAATATATATTATATTATATAGTATATTATATAATTTTATATACTATTAATTATATATATATAAAATTAAATATAATATATTTTAAATTTTAAAATTATAAAAATTTAAATTAATATATATATATAATATTATAATAAAATATATATAATTAATATATGCCCCTTTCTTAAATTTATATTTGTGTATATATCTTTTTTCTGTCACATTTAGTTGGTTTTTAAAAACGGGATTACGTGAAAAAACACCATTATTTCCAGGGCGTAAACGCGGGGTTTTGGAGGCCCTGCCTGTCTGGGTGGACAGGTTCGTGGGCTGTCGTCTATAAATATGATGTGTGATGGACAAATGGGTCACCCAAAGCTGTACCTGGCGTCCGGCATCTAGCCTTGCAATGACATTTTTCTTTGTTAATTCTTCCAAAGGTATTTTCGATAGCATTTATTTTTTAAAAAGATCTAAATGAGAATGGAAGTTTTACCGTAGCCCTTTTAAAAATTTAAAAAATCCACACATAGAGTTATAAACACAGGAGGCAACTAAGACACTACCACTACCACCACCATAACCACCACTACCACCACCCATGCCTATGAAGGACAAAACGAGAGCCCTGTGCACGCCATATCGTGGACGGCACCCGGATATGAGGTGTTTTTATGCTCCCTGGAGGGACGTCACGGGGCCTCGTTTCGTGACAAGGTGACGCAAACCTCCACCTCGCTGCGAGGAGGACGCTCGAGGGTCGCCTTTACAATCCTCCTCCATTTTTTCCCTTTCGGTCCCATTGCCTTTCTACTCTTCTCTCTCTTCTCTCTCTCTCTTTTCTCTTCTTCCTCTCTTCTTCTCTTCCCCCTTTTTCTCTCTCTACTTCTCTCTCTTACTCTCTCCTCTTCTTCTCTCCCTTCTTTTTTTCTCTCTTTCTCTCTCTCTCTCTCCCTCTCTTCTCTCTCCTTCTCTCTCCTCTCTTCTCTCTCTCTCTCCTTCTCTCTCTCTTCTCTCTTCCTTCTTCTCTTCTTCCTCTACTCTTCTCTTTCTCCCCCCTTCTCTCTCTCTCTCTCTCCCCTTCCCCTCTCTCTCTCCCCTCTCCCCCTCTCTCTCTCTCTCTCCCCCCTTCTCTCTCCCCCTCTCTCTCTCTCTCTCTCTCTCTCTCTCTCTCTCTCTCTCTCTCTCTCTCTCTTTTTTTTTTTTTAAACTTAAACTAAAAACAAAAGGGGAGTTTAGTGTAAAGTCCCCGGGTGGGAACCCCCAAAGGGCTTCTTAGCCCGTATTAAATTTATTATATCAATAGTTATACAAAAATATGGAAAAAAAATTTTGCAATATTTAATAAACTAATATAATACACGAATGATCAAAGAATTATACTAACAACTCTTCCGTTGAAATAATAAAAAGGGAAAATATACAATACAATTTTCAAATAGATAATATAATATATATATATATATATATATATATAATATATATATTATATATATATATATTTTAATATATTAATATAATATATATTAAAATATAATTTATTTTTATATATATTAATATATATTATATATATAATTATATATTATTAAAAGAAATTAACTAATATAAAACATATCTTATTATACAAAAAGTTTAGTCATTATTTTTTATTCATGTTTTTATGCGTTTTTTTCCCCTTCAGCCAGGCATTACACCCGATTTTTAAGGGGGTGCAGGGAAAGGGGGGAGGGGGAAAGGCGGTCCCGGCGCAGCAAGGGGGGTTTTATAGTCGACCATTAGGGGGTAGGAAGGGCGGAGGTAAAGTTCCGTCCTCGGGAAAAAGGGGGGCCAGTCACCTGCGGTCATGTTGTGGGCCGCAGGGGGAGAATGGGAGGGCTGGCCCCCCTGGGGTTTTAGGCGAGCTTGTAGTTGTAGGGAGTTGCATCCGTAACCTTGTACATTTACGCACATGCCTACCATGTCACGCCCCTTCGGGGAGAGGTTGAATGATTTTGTGCAGCAGCCTCAGGGGTTTTCAGCCAGGCTGCCGCTCGGGTTGGCTTTTAACCCCCGGGCAAGGGGGCCCGGGTTTTTACGGGGGCGGGAAGGACCCTGCAAGGGGGCGAGTATTCCATCAGGTGCGGACTTGGATTGTAGAGTGTGCCGACCCCTCGTCCAAAGGGGGGGAGTGTCGGAGAGCTCAGTTTTCCGGCAGCATCCTTGGCGACCTTCCTGACGTGGCTGGTTATGTGAGGCCCCGAGCGAACTCCACCCCCAGAATGTTTACTGACTCTGGGGGGTTATTTTCGCCTTCCGGGGGAATGAATGCAGGTCCCGTTGACTGCACTTTCCGCGGGGGGGTGAGGACGGCTTGGTTTGTCGGTGCAAAGGTGACTTGCCATCTCTTTGCCCCAGGGGCGATGCTTTTGCAGTGCCTGGTTGATGCGAATGATGTGTTGTTGCGGTCATCCTCCACAGGTAATGTAGAGTACAGGCGTCTGCGTAGTTCCCTTCTCTCTCTTCTTTTCTCTCTCTTCCTCCCTTCCTCTCCCCTCTCTCTCTCTCTCTCTCTCCCTCGCTTCTCTCTCTCTCTCTTTCTCCCCTTTCTCTCTTCGCTCTTCCTCTTCCTTTCCTCTTCTTCTCTCTCTCTCTCTCTCCCCTCTTCTCTCTCTCTTTCCCCTCTCATCTCTCTCTTCTCTCTCTCTCTCTCTCTCTCTCTCTTCTCTCTTCCTCCCTCTCTCTCTCTCTCTCCTCTCTCTCTCTCCCCTCTCTCTCTCTCTTCTCTCTCCTCCTTTGTGCCCAAATCTTCCTTACTTTCCACTATTTTTTATCATTTCTTAAAAAAAATCTGTTCCCCTCTACGTTCCTCCCCCTTTCTTTCAGTCTCCCCCCTATCCTTACACGCCTTTTCTTTCATCGAATTGGCTTTGCAAATTTTTTGTTATTTTCGGGGCAAGACCACAAACGACCCTGGAACCCGAATACAAACCACTTTCATGACTTTCATTCACTTGATAACACGGTAATTCCCACAATTGTTTTGGATTTTGGGGGATTGTTTATTTAGACTATGTTTCCCAAAGCTCTTATCCCTTTTTACAACGGACATTTTTGTTTTTCGCCTGTTGCTTAAATTTAGGCATGTTTTTTCAGTGGTGCATCCCTCGAAAAGTACTACGTGAAATCTTAAATAATAATTTTAAGTTAATATATAATTTAATTTATATATATATATATATATATTATTAAAATTTTAATAATAATATATATATAAATATAATATATATATATATATATATTTAAAATATATATAATAATATATATATATAATAATAATTTTTATAATTTTAATATAATATGTTTATATATTATATAAATTTTAATATATATATATAAAAATTATATAATATGTTATAATATTTAAAATTAAAATTATATATATTATATATATATCACTATTAAAAAGTAACGAGTTGTGCCTACACTGATATTCACACAGTACATCTATAAACATTTTATCGACATAAAGGGTTTACCTACCGTAGATAACACTATAGTTGCCACCTGCACTGATGTCGCCAGCCGCTATATATTACGAATTATAGCATTACTACTGATTTATATGTGCCACTGAAGATGATACACAGTAGTTTATAACATGACTGTATAATCTACCCTGTTTCAGTGTTGTTTTATGCTTTGTATCTGCAAGTAAATACGGTTTGCAAATTTCACTACTCGTTTTTTTTCGGGCAACGACGACGGCGGGAGGACACTCAGAGCATAAACACCAGCGGGCGATCTTAGTTTAACCCATTACCAACGTCGCCACTCGGTTTAATTTTTGGAATTTGTTTATTTATAGCCATAATATGACACAGAGGAAGACACAAAATACACACTTTTCAGGTAGCACCTTCTAATTTTCCTGAAATCATGGATGTCGAAATGTAAGTATTAACGCCACCAGACGTCTGTAAATAAAATAGAAACGTTGTCCTGGCGTCTTTAGTGTTATCTACGGTAAGTGCCCCGTACATGTACCCCCCAAACCCCATAGCACATCACATTATCCAACAAAGGGCAGTGGCATGATTCACAGGATCCACATTGAATAGACCAGATTACAATGGAAAGAACAAGATAAAGAGGTAATCCCATGTGGGCCATTTATATAATGTAGAGAAGGGTACATGGATAAGTGATTCGAGAAAACTTGTGAGGTGGACCAAATGATGATGAGGAGGAGGAGGAGGAATAGATGAAGAATAAGATGATTAATATGAGGAAGAAGAAGAAAAATTTAAACCAGAATATTGTTTTAAAAAAAGAAACAATCATCCGAAGATATATTATAGAAAAGTAGCCACTTGGACAAAACGAGGCTGTTTGCGGGAGCTACAGACAATATACTGGTACACAATCTTAAGTACTGTCTAATACAAGAATGAGGAAACGGGAGAACAAAAGCAAAGCTGACATGAATCTTACAGAGGAAAGTAATGAAAAGGAAAGACGAGTAGATGGAGGAGGAGGAGGAAACCGAGAGCCCGGGAACAAGTATGAAAGACTTCAAGGCGGATGAGAAAGTGGAGTAAGAATGAAGGAGTTGGAGGAGGCAAGAAACATGAGGAGGTGGCGAGAGAGAGAGAGAGAGAGAGAGAGAGAGAGAGAGAGAGAGAGAGAGAGAGGAGAGAGAGAGAGAGAGAGAGAGAGAGAGAGAGAGAGAGAGAGAGAGAGAGAGAGAGAGAGACTTGATGTAAGCGTAGAATGAGTTGGACTATAATATATATATATATATATATATATTATATATATATATATATATATAATATATTATATATATATATATATATAATATATATATATATATATATATATAATATATATAATTATTATTATATATTATATATATAATAATATAACGTAATAAAGATAAACAAGGAAGATAAACAAGAGCTTTATCAGAATAACGATAAAGCGTGAAAGAGATACGAAAAATATGAGAAGCAGGAGGAGAAGGCACTATCAGGAAGTACAGGGTGTTTGCTATAGATTCAACTGTCTACTTGAGTTCTAAGTGTTTACACCAGTGTGTGTGTGTGTGTGTGTGTGTGTGTGTGTATGTGTGTGTGTGTGTATGTGTGTGTGTGTGTGTGTGTGTGTGTGTGTGTGTGTGTGTGTGTGTGTGTGTGTGTGTGTGTGTGTGTGTGTATGTGTGTGTGTGTGTGTGTGTGTGTGTGTGTGTGTAAATGGTTCCTGTGCTCCTGCAGGTGAAAGAGCAGAAGGGCAGCGTTGAAGCAGCATGGTGAACAGTATATTCAGGCCGAAAAATCGGTATCAAGTAAGGAATCTGTTGGTTCAGAAACACCCCCCACACGAAACACTGTGAGGGGCAGGGGAGCGTGGGGGCGACGGTGATGGTAAAGAAGGGGCAGAGGAAGGGAGGAGGGAAGGGTGCGGAAAAGCGAAAGACAGGGGAAGGGGGAGATGGTTAGGCAGGATTACCTTGGGTGAGGCGAACGAGGGTGTTGGGGAAGGTGGGACAGAGGAAGGGGTCAGAATGGGAACAGGAAGGTTCAATGTGGAGGCTCGGGTGGAAGGGAGGCAGGGACGGGGGGAAGGAGGTCGTTAAGTGCCAGGAGGGGAGTAGCATGTGTGTGTGTGTGTGTGTGTGTGTGTGTGTGTGTGTGTGTGTGTGTGTGTGTGTGTGTGTGTGTGTGTGTGTGTGTGTGTGTGTGTGTGTGTGTGTGTGTGTGTGTGTGTGTGTGTGTGTGTGTGTGTGTGTGTGTGTGTGTGTGTGTGTGTGTGTGTGTGTGTGTGTGTGTGTGTGTGTGTGTGTGTGCGCGCGCGCGCGTGTGTGTGTGTTATTCACCCATGTTCTTGTCCACGTGAGCTAGACTCGCGATCGCCAGTATCATCCTCCCGGTGTGAGCTTGGAGCAAATTATTACCGATCTTAGGGTAATGCTCTCAGGACCTCAACACACCACACCCCCCCACATCCCCTTGCTCTTGGGGTAGAGTAACCGCCCAAATTTGTGTGTATAAATTCCCCGGGAGCAGCGAGGATTCGAACCGGCTACCACAAAAGGGCAGGCCAGCACGCTATCAACCTGACCATCGCGCGGTGTATTCATCTAGTTGTATTTATCTAGTTGTATCTTACAGGACCTGAGCAACGCTCGAATGGCCCCGTCTACATAGCTACATTTTGTATTATTCATCCTTAGTGCTTAGAGTTGGCCGAAGCCACCACCCCGGGAGGCGGGTCACCCTCACGGGCTAATACCCGGTACCCATTCACTGCTGGGTGGACAGGGGTTAGGGTTGTAAGATGACCGCCCGTCTGTCTTCGCTCCGCCCAGGGATTGAATCCGGGACTTCTCTGTTGTGAGCCGAGCGTGCTAACCGCTACACTACGGAATACCCTACTATACGTAGTACCCTAGTACAGTACCCACGCACCCACTAAGGCGGTGTGTGTGTTTGTGTGTGTCTGTGTGTATGTGTGTGTCTGTGTGTATGTGTGTGTGTATGTTTGTTTTCACGGTATACTTCGTAAACTATAACCTTCCATTTACATAAAACCTAAACGCTAAACCAAATCCAATAAACATTCGTGAGAAAAATCAACATAAGCTAACTCCATCTGGACACTCGCATCCCACTCTCCCTCTCACTCCTCACCCCTTCATCATTACAACCACCATCAACACCATAAGACCCAACCACATTAATGCTTTTGTTGCATCCACCTCCTCTCCCTCTTCTGAACTCTTCTTTAACCACCTACCCCACCTTCTCTTATGGCACCCCTCTCCTCTCCCGCCCTGTCCTATCATCTCTTCGCCTCGCCTGTTCTCCTCAACTCCCATCACTCAAAATTTTCTTACGTCACTGAAACTGAAACATGTTGAACTATGAACCCTTCGAAAACCCAACCACCTCCATTGTCGAGTCTCAACCCCCTTTCGCCTTCTTCCTCATTTTCCACTAGCTTCATCTCCAAAGGTTCTCTCTTCACTTCTCTCCATTCGCGCACCCTCTCATCTCCTTTCTCCTTCGCTTTGGACACAACTTCAAGTCTTTAAAATCAACACGGCTGTCCAGCGCCTTTCAAGACTTGTAATGGCGGTAATGGGTTTGAGGTGATGTGGCCTTCATTCACCTCGCCATTAAGTAATGAAACTACAAACTAATAGTAATTTAAGGAACGTCACGCTATGTTAATACCCAGCCATAAAGACATAATTTATTGCCATGCTTTATATCCTGACAACGTTCCCTGCTTATGGAAACCATCCCTCTGCCCCACCCTCCCATGCCTTCCCATCTGGAGGGTAAAAGACAAAATATTGCCGCCATCACCATTTCAACACATTTCCGGAGGACACGCACATTCCAAGAAATAACAAAATATATCACTTCAGAAATAAAGCTTCTATTCTTATGTTGTAGGATCCCCTCAACGTAAACACGTCCCGCCCTACAAACACACACACACACACACACACACACACACACACACACACACACACACACACACACGCCCGCACACGCCCGCACACGCCCGCACACGCGCGCACACGCGCGCACACACGCACACGCACACGCACGCACACACACACACACACACACACACACACACACACTCACACTCACACTCACACTCACACTCACACTCACACTCACACTCACACACACACACACACACACACACACATCACAGAACGGTCGCACATTTACCTGAGTGTGGCGCTGCGAGGTGACGAGGGAGGCGAGGGTTCGGGCGTGCCGTTGAACTCCCAGGTAGGCTTTAATAATGACCCGTACCTTGGCGGGTCCCCGGGGTGTTGGGCGGCCCGCTGTTTGCATGTCACGCCACCTGCCACGAAAACAGACTGGCTAACTATGCGTTGTCTTTCAAGGGAGGGAAGAAGGATTGGTGGAAAGTAAAGGTGTCTCTTACACTGATGCGTCCGTGCTCTATGCAATTACTGCCCATTGTGTTAGTGAAGTTACGGTTAAATTACGTTCTTACACACATCGGGCAGTTGCTCTCTATTGCCGCAACTTACCTATGTAGCTAGGTGGTGAGGGTCTTCAGCAAAACAAGTCTCAGGTCCTCGTAAGGTCTGGTGCACGCATGAGTTTGATGACTCAGCACCCTGACAAAAGACAAACTGTAGATTAATACAAGCGATTAAGTTTTACAACAATAATAATTCATCATAGAAAGAATAACAGATCGATATGCCCTACGTATCCTCTATTTTCTCCTTAAATCAAACTGATAAAACACCAATGGTAAATTAAGATTCACCATGAAAATGAGCTCGTACGCAACTTAAAAGGCGGACAACATAATTTCTTTTAACTCACAGCGAGGTAGTGAGTTGTTTACCAGCGGAGGTGTAGATTTCTGGGTTGCAGACTGGTGAAGGTGTACAAAGGTGGGTGTTGGCGGTGCTCTTGTGAAGCCTAACGCAGGTGGGGAGGTGAAAAGGCCGGACGAGGGTAGAAAGGAAGATGAAAGAGTGGGGATGGACAAGGACGAGGCGGGGGAAAGACTGGAGGGCATGAAAGGGAAATCTGTTGGGGGAAACTGTTAACTTAAACACCACAGGGAAGGGAGGGAGAGAAAAAGAGAAAAAAGTGTGAGACGTGAAAGAAAACAAGATCAAGATTCTCGAGGCCTTCTCATCAAACATTCCCTTATGCCGGAGCTGCGAGACAAAAGAATAATCATTAGCGTATCCTGGAAAAAAATACACATTAATACGCGGCGCGGCGGAAAACCGAAAAAGGAAACGACTGATACTGTACCAGTATACTAACGCAAAGACGACTGGTACTGTACCGGCGAGAAAACGTAAATGACGACGACTGGTGCTCTATACTGTACCAGTATACTAACGCAAAGACGACTGGTACTGTACCGGCGAGAAAACGTAAATGACGACGACTGGTGCTCTATACTGTATACCGTGGAAGAACGAAAAAGACGACTGGTACTTTACCACGAAGACAGAGGGTTGCTCCAGCGATGAATGACTTGTCACAATACCTGAAAGAGAAACACTTATCACTAAAAACCTTTATAGTTAACACCTGCAATTAACATACGAGTAGCTCAATTAGGTGAGGAGGTGATCATACGTAGTGATTTCATATGCACGCAGAGGTCAGGAAACACTCACAACTGTATTCCCAACTCTTACATACACACAAACACTCAACACACACAATAACCCCTGTGGGAGTGCCAATTACCGTCTCACTCATTGGTGTGAGTGAGAGCCACTTGCTTCCCTGACACCCACTGATGAACACATACCGGCACGCTACACCATCCACAACACAATCCTTCACACTATCAGACCATCGACTGCCAGCTCCATTGCAGGTCGGTGGATGATTCTCTTCAGTCATAGAGAAAGAAAAATCATGGCAAGGATAATTACAAGCCTCACACTACACCTTGTGATGGAGGCTCTGAAGGGACTCACCTTAACTGAAGAGAGCGGCAGCAGGGGCCCAGTTGGTGGAGGACACAACCCCAGGGGCGACTTCACCCGAGGGGGGATCCCCATCGTTGAGGAGACGCGCCAGCCTGGAAGGAACAAACAACCTTAACGCTGACCCAGCTGCCGCCTGAAATACTTTGAGGGCTAGGGAAAAAAAAAGTTAATTTAATACAATCTATAATCTAAACTGCTAGAGTTTAAAGCTATTTTCTTTGGAATAAAATAAAATTTGGAGATCAATGTTCCTATCGTCAGGGTTTCGACTCAAATTTAATAAGCAATTATATTCACAAGGGATTAAATTAATCTTCATTCACAAGTAAAAGTGACAAACAGAAAGTAAAAGTGATCACATCTGGGAAAACAGAGCCACAGTAACACCAGCACATGGCGCACCGTTACGAATACACGGCGTCTTATCAACCTTACAAACACCGCTAAAAGGTATGAACGAGGCACAGATATGGTGGTAACTCCAAAATGTTCAACTTTCTCCACACACCGCACGAGCTAACAAACTTTTCCCTTTACGTAACTAGTACCTATGCTGCACACACCACCACCTTGGCAGCAAACCTTCTCCCCTCCCCCACAACTCAAGGCGCAACTACACCCTCGAGTCAATACCTTTCAACTTGAGACTGCGTGAATTTCCGAGAATGCTAAAAGAAAACTTGAACTAGGTGAATTTACAACCACATTCCCTCTAAAATTTTCTTTCCAAGCAAGGTACGCTATACCCACGTCCAAACCGCATTACTACACGAGTCACTTGCTGCGTTTGCGGGTATATGCCAACGATTATTTTAACGGATATGCAGGTATATGCACGTCCGCTATACATTTATTATTAGGGGTTATATGCACACAGGCGAGCGTGAATATTTCCTACGAGACTGTATACCGGTATTGTCAGCAGTAATATTCAGAGTCTCGGTAGGACGGCTGCAGGCATATGCGAGGTCACGTCCTGTCTCCCTAATACGCCCGTCTGTTGTGAGCGGCAGCTGCCTTATGGTGGCAATGCATGACTGGCCGCCAGCTCTCCAGAGGTGGGCAAGGGCGTGTCCAGGGAGTGAGGGACGGGCAGGCAAGCGGGCGGCGTTGGCACCACATCATGCATCTCTTTCTAAGCAAACCACCTGTTACGCATTTAACATTGGAGGAAATTCATGCATACACTTAAAGAAGCCATCAACATAGCCAGGGTGCTGAAGATTCACGTTAGGGGTTGTCAGAGAGGAGTCTACTGCAAAGGCGTTCACTTATATATAAATACTCGGAATATCTTGTCATTTGTAAAAGCTTCATACAAAGTTCTTCCAGTTAAAGCATTTAGTGTGCCATAAATTTTCCTTAGCCCAACAGTGGCAGCCTTCAGCAAGCAATAAGACCGTCACGTGAAAAGTTTGAACGAAGCATTCACTGCTGTCACACGTGGCCTTCAGTGACGCCTACCTTGTTCTTCAGGCGATGCATTAAGTGCAGGGGACCAGTTGTTCAATATTTTGCTGCAACACACACCAATGTGCACCTCCTCCAGCGAATCCGCCCCTCACCCCCCAACACACACCTTGCAATCATGCAAAATTGCAATACTTAGCAGACTAGCGATCACCCATTAAGCAAGGGTCCGCTACGTGCATGGGCTGAGGCCTGTGTGGGCGAAAAATCTGAAATACTACAAGTACCTGGAGCCCCACAAGGGCCCCTCTCTTGCCACTCGAAGTAGGGATGGGGCACCGTGCCGTCCATTAACACCACTTCAGCCTTGAAGCTGCTTCTCCCTTCTTTTTTAACTTCTCTTTTTAGTAGCAGCTTTTAAAGCGAGTTTCTGAAAATAGAATGTTGGCTTTCCTTATATAACATTTTCCAGTTTATTTTGGGAAAATTCGCGTGTCGGAGCGAAAATTACGAAATTCCTTCCAAATATGTTCACGACATAAGAGTTAGTCAAGGGTAGGACTAAACACTGGTCTTTATGAGTGAGTAACTAAGGCAGAACAGGCACACTACCTCACCTGCCACCTAAACTTGCATAAACCGCGCCTGCCGGGGAACCGCCCAAGTGCCTCGTTTTTCGCCTGCAGGGTTTTGTTCGCAA
>JACEEZ010001017.1:52500-57500 GCA_016584305.1 Chionoecetes opilio | reverse complement strand
AGCTTAAAGCTATCCATTTATCATCATACATAATATAAAATATAAAACTCTAACTACAATTATATAAGCACGAAAAAAAACCTAATAGGCATTTATCATTTTTTGCTTTATACAATATTTTGTTACCTCTACGACAAGACCTCTGGCAACATCTACACTAACGATAACGACGCTAAACTGTTTTGCTTTATTTTCTGGCGGCATAAAAAGCTTAATCGAGTGTGAGATGCAGGAGGCCTAATAAACTCCTGTATAATTGTTGTAGTGGCACGCATACGGCAATGAAGACTGGCAAATTAAATTATGAAAAAACTAAACGAAAAAACAAATAAAGGTTAGGCGGTGGCGTAATCGTCAAGAATGGCAGGACGAGTGAAGCAGAGCGAACTGGCTAGGCCCGAGGGAGAATAGCGGACCCGGTAAGAATGCTGAGGTATGGCAAGAGGAGGGAGGAGGAGGTTATTAATAGAACGGGGATAATACTGAAGCAGAGTAGGATGAAAAACAGGGGCGAGAGTTCGAGTAGAGTAGAGAGAGGAGAGAGGAAGTAGAGGAGAGGGAGAGAGTGAAGAGAGAGAGAGAGAGTAAGAGGTATAGAGAGAGTAGAGCTAGAGAGAGGAGATGAGAGAGATGAGAGAGAGAGAGTAGAGAGATAGAGAGTAGATGAGAGAAGAGATATAGTATGATATGAGGAGAGATATAGAGAGAGAGATATTAGAGAGTTAGATAGATAGAGAGAGATTATATAGTATACGAGATGATAGATGATTATAGTACGATAGCTTAGAGTATAGAGATAGAGTCGAGATATCTAGAGACAGAGACGTATATGATTTCAGGGAGGGCGAATAAATTTTGTGAAAAACTTTTCTAATTGAATGTATGGTGAGTAGGGGAAACTGAAAGGGTGGGGTTCTTTGTGCATTGAATTGTGACAACATAAAGAATGCACAGAAATAAAAAAGAATATGTGGAGAAACGGCGAGAAGGAGTATGACGTGAATAAGAAACAGATAAATGTAAATATCAAATTCAAGAACAGCTTTTACGGGTGTAGTCAGTACGAGGACAGTACAGTACAGACAGACAGATCAGCAGGCAGGCTTAGGCTGGCAGGCAGGCAGTGCAGGCATGTGCTAGCCAGTGCAGGCATGCAGGCTATGGCAGGCGAGGCAGGTCATCGGCAGGCAGTGCAGGCAGTGCTAGGCAGGCAGGCAGGCAGGCAGACAGACAGACAGCACAGACATTGACAACACAGACCGACAGACAGACAGACTAACAGACAGACACAGAGCAGTACAGACAGTACAGACAGCAGACAGAGACAAGCAGAACTAGACAGACAACAGACACACATACTGAGACCTTAGCAGCAGAACATACAGACAGACAGAACATGACTGAGGAGCCAGACAGACAATATATATACAGAAGTCGTGAAGGAATAAGAATTATGAAGCGGTAACGCGAAGATCAACACACTCCAAAAAGAGACAAAGTATGGCTCATCAACAATGACTAGATGAGAGATAAAGCGAGCGAGAGAAGCAGAGATAATACGGAGCGAGAGAGAGAAGGAGAGAGAGAGAGAGGAGAGTAGAGGAGAGTAGGAGTAGAGAGAGAGAGTAGAGAGAGAGAGAGAGAGAGAGAGAGAGAGAGGAGAGAGAGAGAGAGAAGTGAGAGAGTGAGAGAGCGTAGGCGAGAGAGATAGAGAGAGGAGGAGTAGAGAGAGAGAGAGAGAAGAGAGAGAGAGAGAGAGCAGATTAGGAAAGTTTGGACAAAATCCGTTCCACTTGAAAGTACCTGTAGAAAGGAAAATGGAGAGGAAAGAAAGGGCAGGAGCCACCCTTATTTTAATTCCACCATTCCTCACGCAAGACAAAGTTTCGAGTTACAAAAATTCTTATTCATTAATCGCCATCGGCGCTACGAAACAGGATAAGATAGTCTGTGTCCTGATATAATGGGGGGGGGGACGGAAAAACCGTAAACCGTGGACGTCAGGAGGAGGAGGAGGAGGAGGAGGGGAGGGAGAGGAGGATGAGGAGGAGTGAGGAGGGAAGGAGGAGGAGGAGGAAGGAGAGTAGGAGGAGGATGTGAGAGGGAAGGAGGAAGGAGGGGTGGTGGTGGTAGTAGGACTGAGCGCATTAGGTAAGCTGGAGGAGATGGAGGAGGGGTTGAGGGTACAAGGTACGAGTAGAGCATAGAAATAGATACGACGTGGAGCGAAGAAGTCAGAGTAGCGGCTCGAGGACGAAATGGGAGTGAAGGAGCGCAGACGCTCATTACAGCATACAGCAGCAACTAAATAGATGAGTCCTTTTTCTTCAAAAAGTTTAAAAAAGTTTAAAAAATAAGTTTTCACATAAGAGGATCTAGTCTTGGGGAGTCTGGGCTTGGAAAAAGGTAAAGGAGTAGAGAGAGATAAGAGAGACAGAGTGTATAGGCTAGGGAGAAGAGAGACGAGAGAGAGAGGGAGAGTTAGCATGAGAGATAGTGAGAGATGAGAGAGTAGAAGAGGAGAGAGAGAGTTAGTAGAGAGTAGAGGTAGAGAGAGTGAGAGAGAGAGAAGTAGATACGCTAGCAGGAGAGTATTTACTTCGAGCGAGAGATGCGAGAGAGAGGATAGAGTAGATAGGGTATATAAGGCGGAGAAGAGAGGTAGAGGAACCGAGAGATAGAGATAGATAGTAGAGAGAGAGAATGTTTAGTCGGATAGGATGAGTAGAGAAAATACTAACCTCGACTACTGCACGCGGACGCCGTATACACCTTACAACACGCCAAACAAGGCACACAAATACACAATCGCATCGAGGCATATAAAGCGTGAGTGGGGCATTGGCATTTTCTCAATTGCCGCGTGACTGGAGCTTGGCGGACGCTCGTGCAGTTGTTAAGTCTGGCAAAAGTATTAGGGAAAAGAGGGACATCAAGGGGAAGTGAAGTGAGGATAGGAGGAGTAAGGGAAAGGGTTCAGTGCAGTGGGGTGGCATCAAGTGGGGCCCTAGATGATGCTCCTGGTGAAGCAAGCGGATTGGCCCCCATTCATCGGCTTGATATCTACTGGTTATGTTCATTGCTGCTTGGTCTTATTTTTTCCTTATCGCTTCGGCGTCCCAGAATCCTGTCTACTACTTCATCTACTTCTTCGTCGGGGCCTTCCCTTTCCCCTATTCTCTTCATCTACTCATATCTCTTTTGTCTTTTTAGCTTCTTCATAACTTCATCCCGATTATCTCTCCTAGCTAAGAAAGCCTTTATACCGTTCTTCAAGGGGACCTACAACGCATCGTAGTCTTCTCATGCCAGCGAGCCGGCATTGGTCTGTCTTTTCCATGTTCCATGGCCGGCCTATCCTTCACTCCTGCTCCGCTCACAATCGGCTTCCTCTTCCTCATGGGCCTCTACCTCAGGACCCATTCACCCGATTACTCCGGCGCTTCATCCCTTAACACATAACTTGCATCACCTTTTACTGCAAAGACAAGCCCTGCGGTCCAACTCAACTATCATGATCTTCGGCATTTCTCCTTCGGCCAAGTCCTACCTTTCCCCTCCTTTGGGTCCTCGCTTTGCCTCAATACTTACTTGGATACTTTTACTGTTACTTTCCTTCCTCACTAACTTTCCTTCTCATTCTTCTCTTCTTCCGTCTCTCCTTCGAGGCTATGCCTATCCTCTCACTCTCGGCCGGCTCTATCTCCATCAAAAAAAATACTTCTATTCTTTTTATCTTCCTTTATTCTTTTCATATTCTTATCTCCTCAACTTTCTATTCTTCTATCAATCCTGCAAATTCTATTCTTTGCCTTCTCTCTAAGACAAAAAAACAAGCGCAACACCAACCCTCACTCCTTTCCCTCCTCTCCTAATGAGACTCCTAGAATACTCACACTCCTTAAGAAGAAGCCCCTCTGCCTCCCTCGGGGTACCCTCCGACGCGACTTTTTCCTAAAGACCTTTCCTCCTCGCGTCGTCCTTCTCTCCGAATTTTTTTTTTTTGTTTTTTTCTTCTAACGCTTCTCTCTTTCTATATAAAAGAACGTATAAATGTCTCATATAATTGATTTGTTTCCCTTCATCAGATCCGATGAGGACGCGGTCAATGGCGCGAGCAGAGGGTCAGGCAGAGAGGGGGGTTTCAATGCCATGGCACAGCAAGGGCATCTACTTATTCGGGTTCATTTTTCTTGACATAAATAAAAATATCGATAATAAATATAAAAAAATAATAAACTCGAATCGCGGACCGCCTAAGACTTCGGGTTCTTGAATAATCGCCGCGTGACTTTCTGGGAGAAGAACAAGAAAATCGAAAGTATTAATAACGTTAAATTTCTGTCAAATAATAAGGCTGCGAGGCTTCTCGCATTGCTATTCCCTCCAAAAACAAGTTTTCTATTTCTCGCCGCGTCCATTCTCGCCGCCTTAATTATGCAGCCCGCTGCAGAACCTATTTTAATTTTCCGCCTACACCAGCACACATAACGCGACGGAGCGCGACACTTGACGAGCACGTTGGGACACGATACTTTGTGGCCAACAAACGATCAACAGCCAACCGCCAGACTCCCTATCCAATTCATTCCCCTTAAGGGCTTATTACGCGTACTAGAGCATAAAAATTGCTTACTATTATACGCCATTTTCCGCAACAATCATTTCACACGTTTATTTCATACACCACGCTTTACACGCTAATTCTTTCATTGAGTCACGTCAGTGTTATCACTAGTATCTCCCGTCACATATCTCACCTACGATCTGCAGTCTCTATCTGACATCTCTCTCCTCAATGCTCTCTCTCTCAGGAGTCACTCGCTCCTTTCATCCTAGCCTTAACCGTTCTGGTTTCATCGGTCGGGAGGGCAGTCATCATCTCATCTCTTGCTGGATCTCACTCCAAATCTCTCTCTTCTCCTCTCGGTCTTCTCATCTCGAGATCTTCTCTCATCGATCCTGCGCATCTTGTCTTCGTCATTCATCGTCGACCCCTC
>JACEEZ010001017.1:0-47500 GCA_016584305.1 Chionoecetes opilio | reverse complement strand
CGTCGCATACTTCTTCGAGACGGTCGAGGGCCAACTGGGCACTAATTGCAAGTATGAGGGCCAAAAAGATAGTATATATAATATATACTATATATATATATAGTAATATATAATATAGTATATATATACTATATTAATATAGTTAATGATATACTATTATATATATATGATTTTTTTTTTTTTTGGGGGGGAGGGGAGGTTTTTTACATTTGTGCCATATGCGCCTGTAGGGCAGTGGTGACCCTTGGGCCTCGGATGGTAGTCTCTGGAGTTTTCATTTAGGTTCTATATGTGTTGGCCTTGCCAGTTGGTGGCGCAGGCAGGTTTCTTATAGTGACGGCCTGTGAGGCCATCATGCTCGCGCCCTCCTGTGTCCTTCGGTGCACTCGTAGGCTAGGTCGAAGGTGTACCTGTTTAGGAGGGAAAAAAAGCGGCAGCCCCAAATTCAAGCTCTACCTCGAAAGCGACAAATGTCGGGAGGAAGCAATCCAGTGACAGAGTAAACTTCATGCCCGGGAAAGCCCAAACAGACAAGGCAAGATCCGCCTGGGAAACGGCACGTGCGTTCACCGGGGAACGAAGGTGGACGGGGCCAGGGACCGACTGGAGGTCTTGAGCTTCAAAATGGACTGGGGAATGTGAGAATGGATGGCAAGACCTGCCTTTAACGCTGAGAGGTTAATACCGCGGTAAGGGTTGCAGCCGGGAGGACTTCCCTTTCGAGATAGGGACGACCAGTTTTCCCAGTCAGGAGGAGTATGTTGAAGGAGTAGGACAGAGCAACGGGAAGGTAAGGAGGAGTCCATGAAAAAAAAGGCCGATTAAGTGAGGTTCGGGGAGCAGAGAGGGTGGCTTGCCCCGTAAAGGGAGGATGGCATACTGCCTGAAAACCAGTGGGGGAAGGACCAGTGGAGGGAGGGAAAAAGGGGAAGGAGATGAACGAGCATGGACATTCGGAAGAGGGGAATGGGTTCGAAGCAGCCGGGGAAGGAGGAGGAAGGATTTCGGGCCGGAGGCGGACATGTGCGGAGAGGACGATGGTAGACAGGGGTGGGAAAAGGAATTTAGAAGGACCTGACATTAGCGAGACCGACGGAAATTGGAGGAGGGGTTCAGGGGTAAATAGAGCCTGTGCTGGTCCGGGGCCGGGGCGGGCCGGGAGGGGATCCTCGATTTTCCCAGGAAAGGGACAAGAAGAAGAAGGAGATAATTGTGAATGAGGTGTTAGAAGGAAGGGGGAGGGGAGAAGATAGAGAGAGGAGAGAGGAGAGAGAGGAGAGAGAGAGAGAGAGAGAGAGAGAGAGAGAGAGAGAGAGAGAGAGGAGAGAGAGAGAGAGAGAGAGAGAGGAAAAAGAGAGAGAGAGTCTCTCCTCTCTCTGGTTGCGAGGCAGTTCGAGAATTTGCGAACTGAGTACGGCCTTAACAAACCATGTAAACTCCCAAAACCCACATCTCTGGCTCCTCCCTCGACCCCGTCATCACAGATTTCCCAGAAGAAGTGATCACCTGTCTCCCCCTGGGTATGATTGGATCATCAGACCACTCTGCCGTATAAAACACCATCAGCACCACTGTAGGACGAGACGAGGCTACTGCCCGAGTCAACTGGCTTGGTCTCGTGGAGATTGGGACAGCCTAAAAGAAAAACTTAGACTCCTTTGTGTGGACGGAGCTTCTCCACGGCGAGGTTAACACACAAGTGGAGACCTTCACCAACCTCCTCCTATCCCTCCGGGAAAAACCATTACCCAGAAAAACCTAAAAAATCCAAACCCCATGATCAGCCCGGTTTGGTTTTCAGTGTAGGAGAGCCGCTGACAACAAGAGTGGGGCCTGGCTGCGGTACAAGTCCCACCCCTCCCAACCAACAAACAACGGCACAAAGAAGCCTGCAAGACCATGTGTCAGGTCCAAAAGCAAGGCCATACAAACGCTGGAGAGAGGACTTAAAGGCCAAGTACAGCGGCCATCAGTGAGCAGTTAAGGAGTGGTGGGGGTGGAGTGAAGCAGCAGAAAGGGCCCTCTTTGCTGACAACACCATTCCCCGCTTACCAGACCAAACGGGTCAGTGGCTGTCCGGGGACAAGGACAAGGCTGAGCTGTTGGCAGCTCATTTTTCTTTTAAAATGTCGGTGCCAGCCCCCTTTCACGCGAGCCCCCAGAAGATACCATCCCTCACCGGGGCCTCCTGGGGGAGTCTCGCATTTAAAACAATAAGGAAGTAGAACATCAGCTGCGACAAATAGATCCAAGAAGGGCGCTAGGGCCCGACAAACATCACCCCTCACCTACTAAAGGGATGTGCTGCCCAGCTCGCTCCACCACTCACCATCATCTTCAACAACATTCTTTCCTCGTTTCAAAGGGCCCACGCAATGGAAAGAGGGCAAGAGTGGTGGCCCTCCACAAAAAAGCAGCAAACGGGACCCAAAAAATACCGCCCAATTCCCTTCTCAACCACTGTTGGGAAAATCTGGAGTCCCTCATCACCGCAAGATCAACACCTTCTTGGACGCCCACCATTCCTCAAAATCCAAGCAGTTTGGTTGCAGGCAGGGAAGGTCAGCTGCAGACCTGCTCCTCCTTCAGTCTGCTTCCTGGAAAAAACTCGCTGGATAGAGGAATGGACACCTTTGTCGTGGCTTTGGACATCGCCGGAGCCTTTGACAGGGGTGGCACCGAGGTCTTTGCTGCCAAGCTGAGGAGCCTGGGAGTGCGCGGCGCCCTATTGCAGTTTATCCAGGACTACCTCCAAGAGAGGACCTACGGGTGGTGATCAACGGCCACACTTCCAGCCAGAACCAAACCACGCCAAACGTTTCCCCCAGGGCAGCGTACTCGGGCCTCTTCTGTGGAATGTCTATTTCAATGACATTCTCCAGCTCATTCCTGAGGCCCAGGCCCACGCTGATGACTGCACCCTTTTCCTTCCCCCGCGACAGGGCGTGACTGGCAGGACACGGTGTGCCCCATCAAAACCCGGCATTGGACAACATCGTCACCTGGAGTAGTCGATGGCAGGTCAGCCTGGCCCCTGGACAAAACCCAGGTCTGCTTACTCCCGCAGGCAAGGCATCACCAACCTGCCTGCACCGGACATACGGCTTGAGGGCAGATCACTCCCCCTCAGAGAGCCATCTCCATCCTGGGGGGAGTTTGACGCGGGACTGACCTTCACCAGTCATGCAGGAGAGTAGCTAAAAACTCGGCTGGGGACTCAGCTGTGTCCGGCGCATTCCCACCTTCTAGATGCCAAGGGGGTTGAGGGTTTTGTACAAGGCTCAGGTACGTCCCTAATGGAATACTCCCCCCTAGCATGGTCTTCCTGCCCCCCCCTCTTACCTGGCCACACGACCGCGTCCAGAGAAGAGCCCAGCGAATGGTTTGCGAATAAACGTCCCACCACGCGCCTGACTCCTTCCAACCCCTCCAGAAGCGCAGGGATGGGGGCAGGTTATGGTCATGCACAAGGCACTAAATCTCCACACGCCCCACCTGGCAGCATCAAGCTCCCAGGGCCCCCGCCGCCCCTTCACTCCACCCGTGTCGCCCCACACAGACAGGAGCAAGTGACTGTGCCCTTCTCCAGGACAGAGCACCCCCTACGTTCCTTCTTACCCGCTACGACCGTCTGTGGAACCAGTTAGTTCACCAAACTGACTTCCACCCACGCCTCGCTACAAGACTTTAAGCGGGGGGGTGAACAGTGGCTGATGGCCAATTTATTTATTATTAAATATAAAATGTCTTTTTTTAATTATTGTAGCTATAGATAGCTCTAGTGTAAAAAACCCAGAGCTTAGCTACAATAACACCAAATTTTACTAACAGTTTAAAAAAAAAAAAAAAATAAAAAAAAAAAAAAATAAAAGAGAGAGAGAGAGAGAGAGAGGAGAGGAGAGGAGAGAGAGAGAGAGAAGAGGAGAGAGAGAGAGAGAGAGAGAGAGAGAGAGAGAGAGATAAAAAAGGGGAGAGAGGGGGAGAAAAAAAATGCTCTTTACATCCTTTTCGGCTTTCCTACGGCTTTTCCCACGGCCCTCCCCTCCCCCATGTGTTGGCACTTCTCTCTCTCTCTCTCTCTTCTTTTCTTCCTCCTCTCTCTCTCTCTCTCTCTCCTCTCTCTCTCTCTCTCTCTCCTCTCTCTCTTCTCTCTCCCCTTTTCCCCTTCTCTCTCTCTCTCTCTTCTCTCTCTCTCTCTCTCTCTCTCTATCTCTCTCTCTCTCTCTCTCCTCTCTCTCTCTCTCTCTCTCTCTCCTCTTCTCACTCTCTTCTCTCTCTCTCTCTCCCTTCCCTCTTCTCTCTAACGAATACAAACACACACATACACACCCCACCCAGGGGGAAAAGTCTCTCTGGGATGTTTTTACCAAAAATTTGCACACGTGGGGGCCGCAGGTGGGGACCTAGTTTCCTAAAATTTGGGGCCCCCATTCGTTCTCCCCTCAGGGGAACCAAGTTCAAATGGCAAAAGGCGTATTCAGGGCATTCCCCCTGCAAAACTAAAAAAAACCACCTAAAACAAATTTATTGAATCACGCATAAAAATTTACCCTTTTAAATAGCTTGGCCTAGGGTTTCAGCGGGCCCGTTTTCTAAAAAGTAAGAGTTTTCACAGAGAGGGGGTAAAACCATTGAAAGGTTTAAAAAAAACAAGGACCCCTGCTATGATGGGGGAACGTTAAATGATGGCGAAAAACGGGGGATATCACTCCCGTCACCAGGAAGAACCCTGCCCGACTTGGGCTTTTCGGGTGGAGGCTATGGCAATTTGGGGGGGGACAAAATGGGTCGGCTCCTTATAGAGCCCACGAGAGTACACAGGGCTATATACAAGAAAGCTCGTCAATTCCCCCGCCGGGGGGTTTTTGATAGTTATAACCTCACGGGTGGGGTAGTTTAAGAAAATTTTCAATGCCCGGCCCGTGGGAGAGTGTGCAACGTACCAACACAAACGAGTCCAAGGGGGCAACAGTATTTTGACTGTTTTTTCAAAATATAAATTCCTTTTCCAGCCTAAATTTTTCATTTTTTTGTTTTTCCTTTAAAAAAAAGCTTTTTTAGTGTTTTTCCACTTTTTGAGGCGTTTTTTATGTAAAAAATGGGCCCCTTTTGATGCTTTTGGGGGGAAATTTGAAAAAGTCCCGCCACTAGATGGTGGGCTGGGCCACCCCACCACCAGCAGCCTCCCTCCCACCACTTACAAACCATATAAGGCCTCCTGCACCTAAAATTTTGGGGCATTAACTTTTACATATGTGCATTCCCCAGTGTATTAAAATGTTACTCTTGGGGATGGGGGAAAAACTCACCATAAGGGGCCCGGGAAGAAATATGATGGGGGAAAAAGGGCAGAGCAGGGTAATGACTGATGCAAAGGGCAACGCAAACCCGGGCCCAGTGTAGTAACGCGGTTTATTCTTGTATTTTGCCCGGGGGAAAAGCAACGGTTCGCAAAAAAAAACTTGAAAAATAGCCCTAAATGTGTAAGAGTTGCCCGGCCCCCCAGCAGTGGGGGTAGTGGGCCACGACCCTGTTTGGAAACTTTCTTTACAGTGTGTCAGGAGGGGAAAGGGACATTGAGTGCATGGATACTAGCGTGGGGAGATCAAACGAGGCCTACTGGGCCCCACAGCGGTGCCCGGTGTTATTGGGCAGGCGGGGCTCACCTTTTTTCGGACTCTCTAAATTTTTTCTGGGGGACCCCGACTCACTTCAGGGAGAATTTATCGGTTTTTTTTAGAGCCTCAACGCCGAGTGCCGGAGCAGCTCTCGCTCCCGTTCCCGCCCCAAGCTGCTCGTTATCAAGCCAAAGATGCAAACACAGAATATGGTATGCCGCGTGTCCCTTCACTGGATACTCCAACGAGAGCATCTCCTCGATTTTTCATTGTCTGAATCACGAGCATATAACCAGCCCCGCCGCCGTCCCGTGTTATCCAATTGCCGCCATTTATACACCAAATCAATGAGGGGTCACTCGTTCTTCGCGGATTTTAGCTAGGCTATACAGACCCTGCCAGGTTCTCTGTCACTCCTTCCAAGTCCTCAGTCCGAGCTTGTGGTGTCTATATGTCTTGTCCCATAACATATTCCTCTGCCGGTGCTAATCCTCCACCCCTGATGTCCATATGTTTCTCCCCTCCGAAAACAATGATGTCCATTCCACGACCCAAATCCTCGTCCTCTATGTCATTGCGAGCTTCTCCTTCTAAACCCCAGATGTCTACTCAATCAATCAATCATTGGGGGCATACGCCGGGGGGCGCGTCGTCTCGCCCACCCTACGACGCCACTCCCGGGGGTCACCACGCGCGAGTTCCCATGCAGGCTCCTTTCCCATACCAAGCAGCTCTTGACAAGAAACATCAATTTGCCCCAGCCAAGAGCCTTGTGGGCGCCCCCTTGGCCTCCTCCACGCCGGATTGTCTCTTACAGATACAACCCGATGGGAAGGATCGGTTTCAGGGTAGCGTGCCACATGCCCATATAGCCGAAGTTGGCGCTGACGGACTATGCAGGTAATAGGCCTCGATTCAGTCTCACGATGCAATCGCTGATTTAACACGTAATCATCCCAGCGATACCCCATGATTCTGCAAAGACACTTATTACTAAAGGCATTGATTCGTCTCTTCAAGTCACTATTTAGTGTCCATGTCTCACAACCATATAGTAAGACAGGGATCACAAGCGACTTGAAGATCCGGATCTTTGTCCTTCTGCACAGAAACCGACAACGCCAAATACTCCCGCTGAGCGAGTCCATAACACCGTGGGCTATGCCAATCCCCCGTAAGACTTCTTGACGTGACCCGCCGTCATTATGGACTGCAAAAAAAATGCCATCAAGCTGATGGTATTGATTGTGATGGTGGTAGGGATCACCCTCGTCCTGACGGGCTTGGTGCTGGAGGCCGACAAGCGGCATCATATGATGAGGACGCCAGGCCCCACACCACACATATATATGAAAATTGCGGGAGCGCTTGGTCGCCGGCTCGTGGCTGTCCTCCCCAAGGGACCCCCTGGCGTAGTGGGTTTTCACGTTGGCAACAGTTGGCGGGGAACTGAGCTAACGGAGAGAAGGACAAGGAAGCCAACCGTCCGGTGCTGCAAAGGTTTCTGGTGCCTCGGCGGTTCATAAAGCGGCTGGCGGGGCCTAGGGAGTGTTTCATCCACCACCTACGATTAGAGAGGCCGCTACTCCGTCCTGGTCTTCAAGGATAAAGTACGACGCAAGCTGCACATTCAGGGTGGCAAGAACAACGTACTAGAGTGTTATGTCGCCGTCAAGATCTTGTTTGCGGAATGGCGGACACGTGAAACCATAGTGGAGTGACCACCTCCACTAATCATTTCCCTCACCATTTCACATAAACATAATGTTAGTTTTTAATATTGCATTGGTATTTATGTAATGCCGGGAAAAAGCCTGAAGTCTCCCCATGAGTGAAGTCGTTTTCGATTATCCTTTTCTTCTATAGCAATGTGATACAGAACAGTGATACTGAACAGAGATAAAGCCCTCATATTATCCAGTCCAATTAGGGAGGTATAGCTCCATAAACTATCTAGGTTCTAGGGACTATAGTGTCCTAGTTTAATATATCTGATGCCACGTTCTCATAAATAATATTCACACGAGCATATACACTGGCGCACCACTGTATATAAAATATCTTTTTTTAATAAAAACCCAATCACTTTAAAAATTACCCAAGAACCTTAAGGGAATTTATCTTTGGTGAGACCTAACCGTCCAGGGAACTGCCGGCGTTACATGTATATACAAAATAAATCACTACATTGATTTGAGTGATCGAGGACCAAAAAATAATTATAATCAACCTGGGGCCCAAAAATGGCCCGCGGAACCGTAGTTGGAACACATTGCTCTAGAGTGATAGGAAATTCTGCTGATACCACATAACTATTTCTTCTCCTAAATAAATTACATAGACAAACTGGCTTTTGTTCCTCTACTATTTATAAACTTCGGGAATGTGAACACTCGGACAATGATTACGCTGCAGAATACGTAGTAAAAATTAGGAATCACTTCCATTTTTTTTTTAGAGAAGTAAATATTGATTTCAATGTCACTTTGCTATATGCATAATTTCATGTGTGTGTGTGTGTGTGTGTGTGTGTGCGTGTGCGTGTGCGTGTGCGTGTGCGTGTGCGTGTGTGTGTGTGTGTGTGTGTGTCTGTCTGTTGTGTGCTTGCGGCTATGCACACACGCACGCACATGAAAAAAGGGATAGGACAGTACTCAGGAGCAAAAATACTGAGTGAGAGAGAGAGAGTGAATGACTGTTTGTAAGAAAAAATAAGAAAAGAAAAAGAAAAGAGAAAGAAAAAGAATGAGTGGACGAATGACTCCTTACTTGAGTGAATGAACGATTGGCTGTCAATGAATGACAATAACTGAGTGACTGAAGCGGAAAGACGAGGATGGCGGAGGCGCCATCTGTGTGAAGAATGAGTAATAAAGTGAACGGTCGTAGAGCCATTCACGTCCCTACGTTAACGTTAACCATGTTACTTAAAGAGAAGGATAAAAAAAATTGCCATCCTGAACCCTCGACTCTTGTTTTTCTTTCTTTTGTTATCTAATGACATTCTCTCTCTCTCTCTCTCTCTCTCACTCACTCTCACTCTCACTCTCTCTCTCTCTCTCTTCTCTCTCCTCTCTCTCTTCTCTCTCTCTCTCTCTCTCTCTCTCGTTCCAAATAGCGAACATTTAAATATTTTCATTCTTTTTGTTTCTTCTTCAACCAAATAGAATCGATTTTTTTTTAACAATTAAAAAAAAAACCTCAGGCCAAAAAAGAAACCAGTGTGTACACGAATCATTCGAAAACACGAATAAAAAAGCTGTAGAGACACTGAAGAGAATCGACGAAGAGCATCATGACCCCAGTCAGAACGAGGGAATCCCGTGACATAAAAAGAAAATTGCAAAGCCACTCCACCACTCTCAACAAGCTCAACCTCCACGCCTCTTTGTCCAACAACACGTCTCGAAAACAGATGGTCACCCCGCACCATCTGCCCGCCACCACAACACTACTTCACCGCCTCCCTCTCCTCTTCCTGTAACAACTATTACTCTTCCTTCCTTCCTTGTCTCTTCCCACGTCTTTCCTCTACCCTTTCCCCCTCTCCTCTCTCTCTCTCTCTTTCGCTCCATCTCCCATTTCAATTTTCCTCTGTGTCTTCCCTCCTATATCACCCTCCCTTCTATTTATATAACCCTCATATGCTTCACCTATTTCTACCATACTTTCCCTCCTTTACGATCCCCTCCCCCTGTCGCTTCCTCCCGTTGCCTCCCACATCTTATAGGTCTCGCCTTAGCCACTTCCTCTCCATTTTTTCCCAGCGTATGTTGTGGGCGTGTGGGACCTAGTAGGGCATGAGCGGCATCCCCTATAGGCGTGCCTTTCTAACCCTACGTCGTGTTTCCTGTAGTTATTCTTCGTTATATATAGGATAAAATGTGGCAATGAATTATGATATCTTTTTGCTGGTTTTCTTAGGTATTTTTCGGTTATTATTGTTGTAACAGATGATGTGATGTTTTCGTTTTGATTGTATTACTTGGTAATTGGGAAATACGCATGATAGTTACGTTAGATGCATATAATGACAAGAGGAAATAAACAACAATATGTGAAACGTTCTACATTCGCTCTCCTCTAATTATGGTACAACCTGCCAACCATATTAAGTCATCAATAATAACTTTTTATGTAATACAGGTATGAGGCATGTAACTTAATCTCTCTCTCTCCCTCTCTCTCTCTCTGCTCTCTTCTCTCTCCTCTCTCTCATTCTCACTCTCTCCCTCTCTCATCTCTCTCTCTCTCCTCTCTCTCTCTCTTCTCTCTCTCCTCTCTCCTCTTCGCTCTCTCTCTCTCTCTCTCTCTCTCTCTCTATCTCCTCTCTCCTCTCTCTCTCTCTACTCTCTCTCTCTCTCTCTCTCTCTCCTCTCTCTCTCTCTCTCTCTCCTCTCTCTCTCTATCCTCTATCTCTTCTCTCTCTCTCTCTCTCTCTGACACGGGGGATAACGGGGGTGGAACACTTGGGTCTAGCTCTTCAGTGTCGTGTTTTTCGATCGCAACCCTTTAAATTACAGCTAAATTTTATTTTTTTCTGGTTTAAAGGCAATTTGTATCGTTGATAACCTTACTTTGGTACATGCGAATTATCCAGATAGGATCCAATATCTCTCTCTCTCTCTCTCTCCCTCTCTCTCTCTCTCTCTCTCTCTCTCTCTCTCTCTCTACTCTCTCTCATCTCTCTTCTCTCTCCCTCTCTCTCTCTCTATCTCTTCTCTCTATCTCTCTCTCTCTCTCTCTCTCTCTCTTTCTCTCATGTTCTCCCAAGACAATTTTGCCTCACGCCCCCTTACAAAGGTCAGAGGAGAGAACATCCGCCATCACCCCCTCCCCTCACCCCTTCCATGCCATGCCTTGCAGATACACCCGCCAAAACCTGCCGCAGCATACCAAAATGGCCTTGAGGACGCGACACGAGGCCTAGACAATACTACATATATTATTTTATCTTTCTTATAAGAATAGGAACAGGAGGTGGAGGAGGTTATCAGTGAGGTAAAATTATCGCCTCATACCTTTATTTTCTTTCCTTTCTTCCTTGAAGAGGCGTAGTCTTATAAAACCTTTTTAACTTGAGGTATAATCTTGCGGGTAGAGAAACTCAGAGAGTATTATTAATTTTGAGGTGCATCAACCAGGTTACAGGTAAGAGACTTATATTTTATCTGAAATCTTCGGATAAGGTATTATACTTTCATTGACGTGACTACTGCCATAATAATGCTGAAAATCTAAGGTGATGACGATGTAACATTCATACACGATCATATTGTAACAGGAACTTGTATGCCCCAGAGAATTTAGAAATTCTGCTGACACCACAGAACTATTTCTTCTCCCACATACATTACATCGACAAACTGACTTATATTCTAGAAACTCTGCTGACACCACATAACTATTTCTTCTCCCACATACATTACATCAATAAACTGACTTATATTCTTCTACTATTTGCAACCTTCGGGACTGTGAACACTCGCACAATGGTTACTCCACAAAATATTTAATGAACGTTGCGAATCACTTTTCATTTATTTTTAAAGAAATAAATATTATCTTGGTATATATAATAATCTATATATATATATATATTCTATATATATAATGATATACAATATATATATATATAGAGAAGATAGATAGATAGATACCGATAGATAGGATAAGATAGATAAGATAGATAGATAAGATAGATAGATAGAAGATAGATAGTAGATAGAGAGATAGATAGATAAGAGTAGAAGCTAGCTAGAGATAGATAGAAGTTAGATTAGATCGATAGAGATAAATAGATAGAAGATCGTTAGATAGATGTATGAAGGAAGTTGTGTATTGTATCAATAAAACCCAAACCACCTATATATATATATATATATATATAATATATATATATATATATGTAAATATATCTATATATATATATATATATATATATCTAATATATATATATATATATCTATATATATATATATATATATATATATTATATACATCTGTCTATTCTATCTATCTATATATCTATCTATCTATCTATATCTTATATCTAATATATATATAATATATATATAATCTAATATAATTATATATAAGATATATATATGTATATAATATTTATATGTATATAGTATATCATAATATATAATATAGTGAGAGATAGATAGATAGATATAGAGCATTGATAGTATATAGATAGATTATCAATCAACATTGGGCAGGCATAAGCCGGGGGGGCGCGTCGCACTCGCCCACCCTACGAACGCCACCCCGGGGTGTCACCTACGCGCGAGTTCCATGCAGGCTCCTTTCCCATACCAAGCAGATCTTCGACAAGAAACATCAACTTGCCCCAGCAATGCGCTTGTGTGGCGCCCCCTGGCCTCCCAAACGCCGGATGGTCTCTACAGATACAACGATGGGAAAGGATCGGTTTCAGGGTAGCGTGCCACATGCCCATATAGCCGGAAGGTGGCGCGACGGGACTATTGCAGGTAAAGGCCTCGATCAGTTCTCACGGTGCAATCGTGATTTGACACGTAATCATCCCCCTCTCTCCAGCAGAACCCCATGATTCGCGGAAGACACTTATTACCAAAGGGGCATTGATCGTCTCTTTCAAGTCACTATTTATTATCCATTCTTCACAACCATAGAGTAAGACAGGGATACAAGCGACTGAAGATCCGGATCTTTGTCCTCCTGCACAGGTACCGACCTAAAGCCAAATAAATCCCACTGAGCGAGCTCCATAACACCGTGGGCTATGCCAATCGCCGTAAGGCTTCTTGGGACGTGACCCGCCGTCATATGGACTGCGTACCAAGGTATTGTAAACTTTCCAAGCATTCACTGTCCTCGCCACACGCAGAGCAGACTGTAATGCTTAATCTAGTAAGTCTCCAAAACCCTGGGACCTTGGTCCTTGAGCCAGGAGGACCTCAAGTCTCAAAGGCTTGGACTCCCTTCATGTGCGGCCCGAAGAGCCATACCAGGACCTACAGCGACTCAGCAAGATACTGCCATTCGGCAAAAACAAGATCAGTGATATTGGTGTTTGCGACGGATGCTCCACAAATACTTTGATCTACAACCGTCCAAATACCCAGTCAGCAAGCGTTGAAAAAGGATGGGGCAAGAACGCAACCCTTGCCTCACTTCTGTATTCACAGGAAAGAAGCTGGATAACACCTTGCCCACACTTCACAGCATCTCTTAGTCCAGAATACAGACCGTATCAAACCATAGTCCTTGAAGGAATCCCTGAAGTCGCAGAAGATCCCAGAGTGACTCATGATGCACCGATCAAACGCCTTAGTGAAAATCACTAGGCGCAAGCACCCCGGTCGAAACTCACGTCGGCGTTCCACAGGGACACGAAGCGCTAGGATTACGGTTCCGTTGTTGACGTACCAGGCGTGAAAACCCAGGACATGGAGGTCTCTGATGCTTCACCAAAGACTGTCGAATTCGTGTCCAGGCAATAGATGGCAAGCACCTTGCCTGTACCGCTGAGCAGTGTAATACGCGGCTAATGTTGCAGTCCTGACGCGTCCCCCGTTCCCTTTCCAGAAGGGGGACGACCAGCCCCCTTTTCCATGTCAGGAGGAATGGTACCTGATGCACACGGCAGTCAGGACGCATGCAACCCGCGGATCATGGCTCTCCCCAGCTTGAGGCGCTCCGCACCTGAATTTACAAACACCAGTGGCCTTCCACCCTTCAACTTGCTACAGACTCTTGACTTCGTCAAGAGAGCGGTCGCTTTCGTCAATGGGAGGATCGGCATCCACTTTGCCTGTAAACCAGTTGGTGTGAATCTGCTCATTTGGAGGGTCCACCGTGAAACAACTGCCCAAAGTACTCAGCCCAACGGACATCGGCCCACCATGTCGACAACGATGGCGCCATCTGCGTTCGATAGCACTCGCCCGAAGAAGGAGACTTGGAACGGAGTTTCTTCCGGGCTCGGTAGCGGGTCGGAGGTCATTAGCGTTCAAATGAACCCTCGACATCCTCAGCGAGACTCCTTGACTACCGCTCCTTGTCTTACTAAGGAGGTCTAGCGGCGTGATAGAGCCCTGTGATGGTCCGGTTCCCAGCAGCCTGGCAGGGCGACTCTCCTCGATTTTCTCACAGCGTTATATAGCGTACCATAGATAGATAGGATAGGTAGATATTTCGTGCATGCATGTTGTGTTAGAAGAAGAGACGAGAGAGATATTGAGAGAGAGAGAGGAGAGAGACCGAGGACGAGCGAGAGAGATGGGAGAGAGAGAGAGGGGAGAGAGAGAGGAGAGGCGAGAGAGAGAGAGAGAGAGAGAGAGAGAGAGGAAGAGAGAGAAGAGATCTCTCTCTCTCTCTGGTTGCGAGGCAGTTCGAGAATTTGCGAATGAGAGGCCTTAACAACCATGTAACTTCCCAACCCACATCTCTGGCTCCTCCCTCGACCCCGCATCACCAGATTTTGCCAGAAGAAGTGATCACCTGGTCTCCCCTGGGTATGATGATCATCAGGGACCACTCTGCCGTACTCAACACCATCAGCACCACTGTTAGACGAGACGAGGCTACTGCCCGAGTCAACTGGCTTGGTCTCGGGGAGCTTGGGACAGTCCTAAAAAGAAATACTTAGGACTCCATTGTGTGACACGGACTCTCCACGGCGAGGTTAAAAACACAAGTGGAGACATTCAACAACCTCCTCCATCCCCCTCCAGAAAAACCATATACCCAGAAAAAACTACAAAACAACCCCATTGATCAGCCCTCCCCCCCCTCTCCCCTCCCTTTTTGGTTGGGTTTCAGTGTAGGAGAGCCGCATGAAAACAAGAGTAGGGCCTGGCGCGGTACAAAGTGCCCACCTCCCAACTCACCAAACAACGGCACCAAAAGAAGCCTGCAAGCCCCATGTGTCAGGTCCAAAGCAGGCCATACAACCGCTGGAGAGAGGACTAAAGGACAAACGTACAGCGGACAGTCAGTGAAAGCAAGTAAGGACGTGGTGGGTCGGATGTGAAGCAGCAGCAAGGCCTCTTTGTGACAACACCATTCCGCCGTACCAGGACCAAAAGGGTCAGTGGCTGTCCGCGACCAAGCGACAAGCTGAGGCTGTTGGCAGCTATTTTTTTTTAAAATGGCGGTGCAAGACCCCCCACGCGAGGGCCCCCAGAGATACCATCCCTCCCCAGGTGCCTCTCTGGAGAGTCTCGCAGTTATCCAAATAAGGAAGTAGAAAACATCAGCTGCGAAAATAGATTCCCAAGAAGGCGGCTGTTAGGGCCCGACTAAATTCAGCAACTCCACCTGCTAAAGGATGTGCCTGCCCAGCTCGCTCCACACTACATCATCTTCAACAACATTCTTTCATCGTTCGCAAGTGGCCCACGCAATGGAAAGAGGCAAAGAGTGGTAGGCCTCCACAAAAAAGCAGCAAAACGGGAACAAAAGAACTACCGCCCAATTTCCTTTTAACGACACTGTTTGGGAAAATACTGGAGTCCCTCATCACCGACAAAGATCCAACACCTTCTTGGACGCCCACCATTCTCCTCAAACTCCAAGCAGTTGGTTGCAGGCAGGGAAGGTCAGCTTGACATACCTGCTCTCCTTCAGTCTGCTTATGGAAACACTCCGCTGGATAGAGGAAATGGACACCTTGTCGTGGCTTTGGACATCGCCGTCCGGATACGGAACTAGCGACACCGGACCCGGCACGCGGACGGACGGTACGGCGGACGCACGCCGCGGACGGACGGCCCACGGGGAGCCGGCCGGAGCCGGACCGCAGGAATGCCCCCCACACGTGGGGGACCCAGGACGGACGCGGACGGGCCCGGACCGGCCGGCGACGGCAAACGGACCGGACGGCGGGGCCGGCGGGCCGGGGGGGAAACGACGCTCCGGACGGTACGGAGCTAACGCGCCCCCGGAACGGACCCCGGCGCGGACCGCGCCAGGATACTGCACAGAGAAATGGCGGACCCCCGAGGAACGCGGACCAAGCCCCCCACCGGACACGGAACGGACGGCCCGGACCCCCCCGGGGACCCGGACGGACGGACGGAGGCGGAGGCGGGAGGATCGGAAACGGAGCGGACCGGACGGACGGACGGACGGAGCCGACGGATACGGACGGAAAAAAAAAAACCGGACGGACCCGCACGGAGACGCCCGCGGCGGACGGAACGGAACGCGGACCGCGGCCGACCCCCGGGCCTCGGAACCGTGACCCCGGACGCCCCCTCCCGGAACCAGCGGCCCGGACCCCCCCGGACGGTACGGATCGCGGACACCGGAACCGGACCCACGGCCCGGAGCCTTGACAGGGGGTGGACCGAGGTCTCGCTGCCCCAAGTGAGGAGCCTGGGGAGGTGCGCGGCGCCCTATTGCAGCTCATCCTTTTTTTTTTTTTGTTTTTTTGTTTTGTTTTTTTACTACCTCCAACGAGAGACCTTAGGGTGGTGATCAACGGCCACACTTCCAGCCAGCACCCATATCACGCCAGCGTTCCCGCAGGGAAGAGTACTCGGGCATCTTCTGTGGAATGTCTATTTCAATGACATATCTCCAGCTCTTATTCCCCTGAGGCCCAGGCCTTGCTGATGACTGCACCCTTGCCTTCTCCCTGCACAGACGTGGACTGCAGGACCCCCCGGGTGTGCCGATCAACCGGAATTGGACAACATCGTCACTGGAGTAAGTCCGATGGCAGGTCAGCCTGGCCCCTGACAAAACCCAGGCTTGCTTATCTCCCGAGGCAAGGCATCACAAAACCATGCTGCAGACATACGGCTTGAGGGCAGAGTCATCCCCCTTCAAGAAGCGGCCATCTCCATCCTTGGGGGGAGTTTGACGCGGTGTGAATGGACCTGCACCAGTCAGCAGGAGAGTAGCTAAAAACTCGGCTGGAGACCAGCTGTGTCCGGGCGCCAAATCTACCAACTTCTAAGAGCCAAGGGAGTTGAGGTTCTGTACAAGGCTCAGGTACGTCCCCTAATGGAATACTCCCCCCTAGCATTGTCTTCCTGCCCGCCCTCTTAACCTGGCCACACTAGACCGCGTCCAGGAGAAGAGCCCAGCGACTGGTTAGCGATAAAGTCCCCACCACGCGCCTGACTCCTTGCCAACCCTCCCAGAAGCGCAGGGAGTGGGCAGGTTATGTGTCATGCACAAGGCACTAAATCTCCACACGCCCCCACCTGGCACCATCAAGCTCCCCAGGCCCACGCCGCACCACTTCAACTCCACCCGTTGTCGCCCACACAGACAGGAGCAAGTGGGACTGTCCCTTATCCAGGACAGAAGCAGCACTACGTTCCTTTCTTACCCCGCTACGACCGTCTGTGAGAACCAGTAGTTCACCAAAGGACTTCCACCACCACGCCTCGCTAACAAGACTCTAAGCGGGGGGTGAAATCAGCTGGATGATGGCCTAAAGTTATTTATATTAAAAATATAAAATGTCTGTTTCATATTCATATGTAGCTATAGATAGCTCTAGTGTAAAACCTAGAGCTTTAGCACAATACCACCAAAATGTCTACTAACAGTTTAAAAAAAAAACAAAAAATAAAAAAAAATAAAGAAAGAGAGAGAGAGAGAGAGAGGACGAGAGAGAGAGAGAGGAGAGAGAGATCGAGAGAGAGAGGAGAGAGAGAGCGAGAGAGAGAGAGAGAGATAGGGGAGAGGAGCACAAAAAATGCTCTTCTTTAAATCCTTCGCTTTCCTACGGCTTTCCTACTGGCCCCCCCACCCACATGTGTGTCTGGGGCAACTCTCTCTCTCTCATTCGCTCTCTCTCTCTCTTCTACTCGCTCTATCTCCTCTCTCTCTTCGCTACTCTCTCTCTCTCTTTCTCTCTCTTCTCTCTCTCCTCTCTCTCTCTCTCTCTTCTCCCTCTCTCTCTCTCGTCTATCTCTCTACTCTTCTCTCTCTCTCTCTCTTCTCTCTCTCTCTCTCTCTCTCTCTCTCTCTCCTCTCTCCCTCTCTCTCTCATCTCTCGCTCTCTCTATCTAACGAATACAAACACACACATACACACACACACAGACGGGAAGTCTCTCTCGGCTATGTGCTACCAAGATTTGCACTACGTGCGGCCGCAGGTAGGACCTAGATTCTAGACTTAGGGCACACTCGTTCCGCTCAGGCTGGGAAACACTGATAAAATGGCATAAGGCGATAGTCAGGGCCGTTACCAATGCAAAAACTCACTTAACCAACCTCAAACCTATTTTATTGAATCGCACGCATTCTAAGTTATCCTAAATAGCTTGGCCTATGGTCAGCTGGCAGTTTTCTGAAAAGTAAGAGATTCACATGACGATGGGTCAACCATTGAATAGGTTAAAAAACAAGGACACTGCTATGATGTGGGAACGCTCATGATGGCGATAACGTGGATATCACTCCACGTCACTCAGGAAGAGCTGCCCGACTTCGGCATGCTGTGGAGGCTATGGCAATGGGAGCGACAAAATGGCTCGGCTCCTTATAGAGCCTACGAGAGTACACAGGGCTATATACAAGAAAGCTCGTCAAGTCCCTGCTGGTGGATATTTCTGATAGTCATAACCTCACGGGTGGGATAGTCAAGAATTATTTTCAACTGCCCGGCCAGTGGAGAGCTGTGCAGACGTACCAACACAAGCCCGAGCCAAGGGCGGCATCCAGTATTGGACTGTTTACACACTATAATTCCATTTACCAGCCTAATTTATTCATTATGCCATTAAAATAAAGCTTTGTTAGTGTTTGCCACTTGTCTGAGGCGTTGATGTAGAAAAAATGGGCTTGTGATGCTTGTGAGTACATTTGAACGTCCCGCCACTAGACTGGTGGGCTGACCACCACCACCACCAGCAGCCTCCTCACCACTTATCACAACCATATAAGGCCTCCTGCACCTAATTTGACATTAACTTTGACATATGTGCATTCACAGTGTATATATGTTACTCTTGGTTATGTTGAAAACTCACCAGTAATGGTCTGGGAAGAAATATGATGGAATAAGGACAGAGCAGGGTGAATGACTGATGCATGGGCAACGCAACCGGTCGAGTGTAGTACGCGGTGATTCTTGTATTTTGCCGGGCGATGCAACGGTTCGCAAAAAAAATCTGAATATAGACCTAAATGGTAAAGAGTCGCCCGGCCCGAGCAGTGGCTAGTGGCCTAACGTACTCGTGTTTGGATCTTTCTGACAGTGTGTCAGGAGTCGAAGCACATAGAGTGCATGGGATACTAGCGTGGAGGAGACAGCGAGGCCTACTGGGCTACAGCGGTCTGCATGGCTGTTAGTCTGGGCAGGCGGGGGGGCTTCACCTTATGCAGGGACTCTCTAAATTTTACTGCGACCCCGACTCCTGACAGGTGAGAATTATCGTTTTTTGAGCCTCAAAGCCCGAGTTGCCGGGAGCAGCTCTCGCTCCCGTTCCCGCCCCAGGCTTTGCTTCCGTTATCAAGCCAAAGATGCAAAACAGAATATGGTAGCCGCGTGTCCCTTCACTGATACTCAACGAGAGCATCTCCTCATTTTTATTGTCGGAATTCACGAGCATATAACCAGGCCCCGCCCGCCGTTCCCGTGGTATTCTCAATTGCCGCCATTTATCACCAAATCAATGAGGGGTCACCGCCGTTATTCGCGGATTTTAGCTAGGCTATACAGACCCTGCCAGGTTGCTTCTCACTCCTTCCAAGTCCTCAGTCGAGAGTTGTGGTGTTATTATGTCTGTCCCATACACATATTCCTCTGCCGGTGATAAATCCTCCACCCTGGATGTCCATATGTTCTCCTCCTCCGAAAACATGATGTCCATTCCACCTGACCCAAATCTCGTCTCTATGTCATTGCGAGCTTCTCCTTATAAAACCCCAGATGTTCTAAATCAATCAATCATTGGGGCATACGCCGGGGGGCGCGTTCGTACTCGCCCACCTACGACGCCAACTCCCGGGGAGTCACAACGGGCGAGTTTCCCAGCAGGTCTTTCCCATACCAAGCAAGCTCTTGACAAGAAAACATCATATTTGCCCCAGCCAAGAGCCTGTGGGCGCCCCCCTTTGGCCTCCTCCACCGCCGGATTGTCTCTTACAGATACAACCCGATGGGAAGGTATCGGTTTCAGGGTAGGCGTGCCAAATGCCCAGATAGCCGAAGTGGGCGCTGACGGACTATGCGCAGGGTAATAGGCTTCGATTCAGTCTCACGATGCAATTCGCTGATTAACCACGTACATCATCCCAGGATACTCCATGATTCTGCAAAGACACTATTACAAAGGCATTCGATTAGTCTCTTCAAGGTCACGATTTAGTGTCCATGTCTCACAACCATATAGAAGACAGGATCACAAGGCGACTTGAAGATCCGGATCTTTGTCCTTCGGCACAGAAACCGACACAAACGCAAATACTCCCGCTGAGCGAGTCCATAACACCGTTGGGCTATGCAATCCCCCGTATAAGACTTCTTGACCGTGACCGCCGTTCATAGGCCACAACAAGGTATGTAAAACTTTCCAAGATCTCAATGTTCTCGCCAACACGCATGAAACAGACTGTACTGCTTAATCTAGTAAAGTCTCAAACACCTAGACCTTGGTCTTGAGCCAGCGACGACCTCAAGTCCAAAAGGCCTTGCCTCCTCGTGCAGCGCCTCGAGAGCCATCACCAGGACCTCCAGGATTCAGTCAAAGATTACTGCTCATCGGCAAAAATCAAGCAAGATCAGTGATCTGGTGTTGCCCGACGGATGCTCCCAATCACTTTGATCTACAACCTGTCCAACCCGTTGGACAAGTTATACCAGTCCATTACAAGCGTGAAAAGTGATGGGGCAACGGACGGCACCTGCCTCACTCCTTTCACAGGAAGAAGCTGGACTACACAACCTCCCCCACACTCACAGCACTCTCAGTCCCAGAATCACAGACCAGTTATCTAAAACCCAATAGTCCCTTGCAGGAATCCTCGAAGTCGCCAGAACGATCCCAAAGTGAACTCACCGATTTGCACTGAGCAACAACGCCTTCTTGAGATCCAACATAGGCTGCAAGCAAGCCCGTCGAAACTCAAGTCGGTCGCCAACCAGGACACGAAGGGCTAGGATACGGTCGTTGTTGATTACCAGGCGTGAACCAGGTACTGCTGAGGTCTCTGGATGCTTCACCAGCGGACTGCGAAATCCGTTCGTGTCAGCAATAGAGGGGCAAAGCACCTTACGCCTGGACCGCTGAGTAGTGTAATAACACGGTATTGTTTGCAGTCCTGACGGTCCCCTTATCCCTTTCCAGATAGGGACGACCAGCCCCCTTTTCCAGTAAGGATAGGAATGGCTACCTGATTGTCAACGGCAAGTCAGGACAGCACTGCAACCCATGGATCATGGCCTCACCCCCAGCTCTTTGAGGAGTCCGCACTGAATTTCAAACACCAAGCTGCCTTTCCACCCCTCAACTTTGCTACAGCCTCTCGACTTCGTCCGGAGAGGGTGCGGTTTCGTCATGGGAGCGGTCGGCATTTCATGCCTGTAACCCAGTGGTGTGAAAGCTGCTCAGTTGGGAGGATCCACCGTGAAACAACTGCCCCAAAGTACAAGCACAACGAGCCATCTGCCCATCCATGTCCGACACGAGGCGGCCCCATCTGCTGTTCGAATAGCACTCGCCCAGAAGGAGACTTGGAACGGAGCTTCTTCAGGGCCTCGGGTAGGCGGGCGGAGGTCATATACGTTCAAATGACCTCCAAACATCCTCAGCAGGAGACTCCTGACATACCTCTCAGTCTCTCCCCAGGAGGGTTCGTAGTCCGGCGGACATGAGACCTGTTGCTGTCCCGGTTCCCAGGCCCGCTGGCAGCGCGGCTATCCTCGATTTTCTCCACCGTCTCTGTCGAGACAAAAACCACGCACTTCATCTCGGAGTGCTCCCCAGTACACTCCTGGCAGCCGTAGAGTTTCACGTTGAAGGTATCCCACAGTTCTACAGGGTTCCCGAGAGCCCGCGCCACATCAAAACCGATTTGAGACTGCCACCGCATTCTCATACGCACATGTCAAATCCGTCAGTTTAAGATGAAACACAGTAGGTTACATCTTGAGATTCTTAGGGACTGACATGAAGATTAAGTTAGCAACAACAAGTCTGTGATCTTGTTCCAAAGAATCAGCAACACTCTGGTAAACCCTGCAGTTTCTGGAGGAGTCCTTCCAACGAGTACTAACGAGGTTGTGGTCGATCTACTTAGGATTGACCCCTCGGCATTACTATAAATGTTCTCAGCGGTGCGGCTCGGCCTAGATACCAAGAGGCCTGCCATTATCAACCTTCTGGATATGCAAAGTTCAGAAGCGATAAACTTTGGTGTTTCTCGGGGTACCGGAGCCCCCATGGGGACCCAACACATAAAAACTAGTAGCAATCTCTCACAGTGCCAGTAGTAGCATTGAAGTCGCCCAAGACAATGAGTGTATCCCGAGGAGGGCACGGTCTAAAAACAGAGTCGAGTTTGGACGTCAGAAAACACTCCTTCTCTTTAGTTTTACGCATACTCGGTGAGGGCGCGTACCACTTGCAACAAGAGACATGAAACCCCAAAGTGTGTTCATCCTCACCGCATTAACGCGCATCAACCGGTGTAAAACCCCAACATACTGACGGCTGACAGTTTGCTGAGCTGCCTATAGCTACTCCCCAGTCACGGTGACCATTGCCTCAAGCTAATGCCGGACCCAGTAGTAGTAGGTGTTAACCCCCACTGCTAGGTCGCCACTGAAGCCTCCTCGTCTCAGAGCGTCCCACTATACCCCCTCAGGCCTACTGAGTTGCCCGATAGAGAGGTAGTCGATGATCGTTTGAGAGGCTAGAACGTTCCACGAGCCCAAAAACGAGAAAACCTCACGCAGGTTGATTCCAGGAGTGATCGACGGGCAGGCGCCATTATGGGGGTGAAAGTTTCGGCTAGGGGGCCCTACCACTTGATTTTAGAGGGCGGGAATACCGAGGGCTTTGCACCGCAATCGTAATAGGCAGACCCATCCATGCGTCAGCATGGAGGTGTCTCAATCGGTCGGGCCCCCCCCGGCCAAAACGGGTCGGGGGCGCGATTACCGGCGCCCCCGGGCCTACCTCTTAGAAGTAGTGGCTAGGATTTGGTTTACAGGGAGGGGTTGCAAACCCCCCCCAACAATCTATGTCAGGGATTAGCCCTTACTGCTCACCGTGGCCAGGACCGCAGATACCCCCTGTAGGGATTAACCCCAGGGTGCACACTATTCCACACCATAGCTGGGCTGGATGGCCATTGACAATAGTGAGTTCATCTAGCCCTAAAGATGGTCTTATTTTTAGTCCATCTGGGTGTCCAGCACACCCCTCTCACTGGTAGAACCAGTGGGTGGAGCCGTTTTAAGCGCCGACGATCCGACCATGTTGACGGTTTGGTACGGGGTTACATGTTACCAGTAGCAGGGTACAGCCAGACTAGGACCCAGATGTCTACTGCTCGTCCTAAAATCCTCGCCACTAATTTCATACGCATCAACTTTCTAACACACCGGATGTCCACAATCCGTCCAAAATCTCCACTGATATCTCAGGGGTTTTCTCCTTCTAAAATCCCAGATGTCCACAAGACCAGTTCCCAAAATTACGCCACTGAGTTGTCCCGCAGGTTTAACCTCCAAGCCCCTGATGCCCATATTGTCAACATCACCACTGATGTCACTTCGGTTTCTCACAGTCTACACCCTATCCCTTAGCCGACCACAGAGTTTCTGTAGGTTTCCTCCCACTGACACCCCTATTGTCCACATCTCGTTCTAGTCCCGCCAACTGATGTTACTCGCGCATCTCTCCCCCCCTCCTTTCAATCAAATTCGCCTAAACAAAGCAGTGATTACCAAAGCCTAATCCACAACCCTGTGCCTCGTGCCAGCCCAAAATCAATGAGATGGGAGCAAACTGTGGCTGATGAATTGTGACATTGAGCATCAACAGGACCCATCATCTTGTGTTATGAGAAATTATTCGCTCTACGTATGACTGTTAACTAAGGTGGAGTGTTTCATAGCTTTGGTTTCACTGGAAATGAAGGATACTCATTTGGCCAGTTCAGGTTCCTTTTATTTCACAAATTCTGGAGTATATATACAAATTTCACTTCTCATAAATAATTGTTTTCCAAGGTATTATGCAACCACTCGCCAAGACATGCGAGTTACACCATGGATACTTCCTGGTGATATTGCTGATTTTACGTTGTACATAATTGAATATATGATAAGCTGATAACAATGCAAACCCTGATAATTATCATAACAATGATTGAAGATTATAAATAGAGTAGTCCCCGTGCTACTCTGATTCTCTGTACAGAGACCGCACTTGGTAAGAGTACGGAAACATGATGGTGAAAGGGGTGACTACCTTACTCGCTACAGTACCCCACCCCTAGTGACGCGGGAGGAGGAACGAGACGTTGGTTGGTGGAGCGGTGCTGCTGGTTGTTTTTTGCCGATTTGATGTGGAGGGCTGTGGTGACCAGTTGCTGGTTTGGCAGTGTTGCCGCCATGGCAGTGGTGCCGCCGGCAGTAAGTCGCGGGCGAGGCAGTGTTGACGCCATGGCAGTGGTGCCGCCGGCAGTGTTGCGGCGTGGCAGTGTTACCGCCATGGCAGGGGTGCCGCCGGCATGTGTTGCGGGCGTGGCAGTGTACCGCCATGGCAGTGGTGCCGCCGGCAGTAAGTCGCGGGCGGGGCCCAGTGTTGACGCCATGGCAGTGGTGCCGCCGGCTTGTGTTGCGGGCGTGGCAGTGTTGCACCATGGCTGTGGTGCCGCCGGCTTGTGTTGCGGGCGTGGCAGTGTTGCGCCATGGCTGTTGGTGCCGCCGGCTTGTGTTGCGGGCGTGGCAGTGTTACCGCCATGGCAGTGGTGCCGCCGGCAGTAAGTCGCGGGCGAGGCAGTGTTGACGCCATGGCAGTGGTGCCGCCGGCTTGTTTGCGGGCGTGGCAGTGTTGCGCCATGGCTGTGGTGCCGCCGGCTTGTGTTGCGGGCGTGGCAGTGTTACCGCCATGGCAGTGGTGCCGCCGGCAGTAAGTCGCGGGCGAGGCAGTGTTGACGCCATGGCAGTGGTGCCGCCGGCTTGTGTTGCGGGCGTGGCAGTGTTGCGCCATGGCTGTGGTGCCGCCGGCTTGTGTTGCGGGCGTGGCAGTGTTGCGCCATGGCTGTGGTGCCGCCGGCTTGTGTTGCGGGCGTGGCAGTGTTGCGCCATGGCAGTGGTGCCGCCGGCAGTGTTGCGGGCGTGGCAGTGTTACCGCCATGGCAGTGGTGCCGCCGGCAGTAAGTCGCGGGCGAGGCAGTGTTGACGCCATGGCTGTGGTGCCGCCGGCTTGTGTTGCGGGCGTGGCAGTGTTGCGCCATGGCTGTGGTGCCGCCGGCAGTAAGTCGCGGGCGAGGCAGTGTTACCGCCATGGCAGTGGTGCCGCCGGCAGTAAGTCGCGGGCGAGGCAGTGTTGACGCCATGGCAGTGGTGCCGCCGGCTTGTGTTGCGGGCGTGGCAGTGTTGCGCCATGGCTGTGGTGCCGCCGGCTTGTGTTGCGGGCGTGGCAGTGTTGCGCCATGGCTGTGGTGCCGCCGGCTTGTTTTTGCGGGCGTGGCAGTGTTGCGCCATGGCAGAGTTGCAACCTGGTGATGAGTAATCCACAGGGCTGGTAATCCACAGGGCGATGAGTAATCCACAGGGTGGTGAGTAATCCAAAGGGCGGCGAGCGGCGGCCGTGGAGTGAGTCACGTTAACACTGTGGAGTTGAGGGTTGAGTAACCCACAGGGCTTGTTGAGTAATCCATAGGGCGGCGAGTGGCGGCCGTAGAGTGAATCACGTAACACTGTGGAGCTAAGGGTTGAGTATCCACAGGGCGATGAGTAATCCATAGGGCGGCGAGCGGGGGGCCGTGGAGTGATTCAATAACACCGTGGGGCTGCGCAGAATGCGCGTGAGGTCGTGTGAGGGCGCAAGGAGGCGTCAGGGGTGAAGTGGCTGCGCTGAGTGCACATAGGCCACTGAGGCGTTTGAGGAAGCAGGCCGCGCTAAACACGCATAAGGCCGCTGAGGACGCGGTGAGCCGTCTGGAGGAGGGCAGCGGCCGCGCTAAATGCGCATAAGCCGCTAAGGACGCAGTGAGGCGCCTGGCGGGGTAGTGGCCGCGCTGAATGCGCATAGGCCGTTGAGGACGCAGTAAGGCGTCTGAGGGCAAAAATGCCCTGAGGAAGGCACAGAAGGTGCCGGGGTTGGGTGGGGAACATGACTAGGTGGCGCTACACGTAAACGTGTAATTCTCCCTATCCCGCTTACAACCTAGCAATCACCAGTGAAGCTGGAGGCTAGGAATATACAGCGGGAGCCATGGGACGAATGCTTCCGAAGACGCAGGTCCCACGACTAGGAGAAAGATGCTCTTATGTCCAGCAAAACATAGAAATTATATTTCTATGCCGAGATGGACAGCACCAGTTTAAGCCACCTGAAAACCATTAGCTTACACTCCGGGTCACCATTTGTAACTAAGGTGGAGTGTTCATAGCTTTGGTTTAACTGGAATGAAGGATACTCATTTGTCCAGTTCAGGTTAATTTTATTTCACAAATTCTGGAGTATATATACAAATATCACTTCTCATAAATAATTGTTTTCCAAGGTACTATGCAACCACTCGCCAAGACATGCGAGTTACACCATGGATACTTCCTGGTGATATTGCTGATTTTACGTTGTACATAATTGAATATATTGATAAGCTGATAACAATGCAAACACCTGATAATTATCATAACAATGATTGAAGATTATAAATAGAGTAGTCCCCGTGCTACTCTGATTCTCTGTACAGAGACCGCACTTGGTAAGAGTACGGAAACATGATGGTGAAAGGGGTGACTACCTTACTCGCTACATGACTACACCGTAACATTTTGTCAGCCTAGCAGTCTTGGTGTATTTTTCTTTCAGCGGAAACTTGAATATACAAGAGCGTATTCGTTCTCACCTTAGAGGTAACTTATTGTCAAAACAATGCATAAAAAGTTTTTGCTATCATTTCCTCTTAGTAATCAGAGTCTCTAAGGAAACATTGTGTAGTCTGTCATCCTTTTTGTCCATGTTCCATCATTTCAAAGTTTTTTTTTTCATTTCACTAACCGAGTCCCTGTCATGGCTTTCACCTTGCGGATTTGACTCGTGCATGCATAACTTTCCTTGCCATCCTGGACGTTCCAAGTCCCTGATGGTGAACATAGAACCCCGAAAATAGTGTTTTTCAATTATTCCCGATTTTACTCGGAAATTATGGTGCACAGCTTCATCTAATTCCAGAGACCATCTAGACGCAGAATCCTCTCTCTCCTTTGTTATTATTATTTGTTCACTTGTTATCAATGATTCACCAGAACCAGAATATAGCCAAATATAGTTTAAAACCATCTCAGGCATGACCTAAACCATACCAGAAATTTTGGTTGGAAATGGGCCAAAAATGGCAGAGTCTTAGCTGTGCAGTCAGACCGACCGACAGACGGACAGACATTTGATGAATTATAGTAAGATTTAGCAAGATGGTGCATTTTACACTTTTCTTATGCAGGGGTTAATTTGATGTTTTAGATGAGTTTTGCGCATATATTACTTTGCTGAGAAAGACAGGACTCATACCTTACCAGAGAATTCCACCAGAGAAACAGAATGTGAGAGAGAGAGAGAGAGAAAAGAGAGGGGAGAGAGAGAGAGAGAGAGAGAGAGAGAGAGAGAGAGAAGGAGAGAGAGAGAGAGAGAGAGGAGAGAGAGAGAGAGAGAGAGAGAGAGAGAGAGAGAGAGAGAGAGAGAGAGAGAGAGAGGAGAGAGAGGAGAGAGAGAGAGAGAGAGAGGAGAGAGAGGAGTGAGAGAGAGAGAGAGAGAGGAGAGGGGGAAGAGAGGAGAGAAGAGAGAAAAGAAAAAAAAACCTCTAATTTCGAAAAATTATCACTCTAGGAATCTAGGCAATACCTCCCATGTGCACATTCCACTATAGTCAGAACAATCACGTGCGCGTTTCCCCAAGGCCGAGCACAATACTGACGGCTAAGCTATGTATATGTATGTCTCTCGTGCTATAAACTTCGTCATTACACATACATTCGTGCCTTCATTAATCCCTTCTGAGTTTGGTGGTTCCCTTCTCACCACCCCGATAAATAAACACCCGCCACCATGATGAACGAGTCTTGCATCACCGAATGAGTGATTGACCGCGGTAATCCTGCCTCAGTGTGTGTAATTTGCAATGGGTTCCCCATTCATCTGGCCAACCCCTACCCACCCTTACCTGCCTTGCCCTAAATCCCTCCCTGCCTCCCTGATCATTCACCTGAGCCAGCTCACCTCCTCTCCCCATCCCTCCTGCCTCATCCCCTCTTTGCCCTTTTCCCCCTCCCCCTCCTGCTCCTCCTCCTCCTCCTGCTCTTATACCAATATCACGTGAATTTATGTAACAGATACTGTCCTTGTTACACGACAGAATGACACGCATGACAAACAAAACAAGGATAAATAATAATATACCTAATCAGGAAGAGAACCACATGAAATAAAACGCATATGCAACATGCACAATGAAGGCAAACAAATATTCAACACCCTTTAAGCGTGGCCACCGAGATGACAAGGCCTGATGCATCGCCCTGACGTCACACCATGTATATCCCACCCGCTCCGCTCCCCGTACAAGTTTTACCTACCCTAATATAATGTTTATCAGTATAAAAAGATATACTGTTATCTTCGGAAATGTTTGTTCTATAATATTATCAAATAAAAAAGTCGTAAAACACACAAAAGAAATGCCATTATGAGACTTTCAAAAAATATGCATTAACTTAAACTCTTCGCCATTCAATATTTTGCTCGCAAACTTTTTACATGGAGAATATCAATAGAACCGGAATTTAATTAGCTTTCCATTGATATATTTCGCTTAGTCATAATGAATTAGCAGTGTGCATAAATTAGCGTTAACTAAATATTAAAAATCATGAAATCGGGTAATTACCTACCTAATATATGTTTATCAGTATAAAAGATATACTGTTATCTTGGAAATGTTTGTTCTATAAAATTATTAAATAAAAAATCGTAAAAGACACAAAAGTAATGCCATTATGAGACCTTCAAGCAGTATGCATTAACTTAAACTCTTCGCCATTTAATATTTTGCGCAAAAAACTTTTTACAAAGAGAATATCAATAGAAGCGGAATCACATTAGCTTTCCATTGCTATATTTCGTTATCTGATAAATGAATTAGAACCATACATAAATTAGCGTTAACTGAATGAATAACCTCATCAATCGGGAAAAATTACCCGATTTCATGATGTTATTTACTTAGTTAACGCTAATTTATAAATGCTGCTAATTCATTTATCAGAAAAGAAAATATATCAATGGAAAGCTAATTAAATTCCGCTTCTATTGACATTCCCCATGTAAAAAGTTTTCACGCAAAATATTAAATGGCGAAGAGTTAAATTCATGCATATTTCTTGAAAGTCTCATAATGGCATTTCTTTTGTGTGTTTTACTGTTTTTTATTGGATAATATTATAGAGCAAACATTTCCAAAGATAACAGTATATCTTTTTATACTGATAAACATATATTAGGTAATAAATTACCCGATTCATGATTTTTAATATTTATTTTAAACGCTAATTTATGCATGCTGCTTATTCATTTATAAACTAAACAAAATATATCAATGGAAAGCTAATTAAATTCCGCTTCTATTGATATTCGCATGTAAAAAGTTTTTGAGCAAAATATTAAATGGGAAGAGTTTAAGTTAATGCATATTTCTTGAAAGTCTCATAATGGCATTTTTTATGTGTGTTTTACGACTTTTTATTAGATAATATTATAGAAACAACATTTCTAAAGATAACAGTATATCTTTCATACTGATACACATTATATTAGGTAGGTAAACTTGTACGGGGAGCGGAGCGGGTGGGATCTACATGGTGTGACGTCACGGGCGATGCATGAGGCCTTGTCATCTCGGTGGCCACGCTTTAGTCAATCATTAAAACATACACACACCGCCTGCATGGTAAGTGGATTAGAGCGCCAGTCCTGAAATTCTGTATTCGCGCGTTCGATCCCCGCTTACTCCCGGCGACTTTTTACTGACAAATGTGGGAGGTTACTGTCCTTGAGCAGGAGAGTGGGGGTGTGCGTGGTGTGCGAGGTCCCAGCATTATCTAAGTATCTGTCCGCTTCGAGCTCTTTCCGGAGGGTAAAATTGGCGATCGTGAGTCTAGCGCGCGTGGACAAGACCCTAGGCGAGGATCTCTCTCTCTCACACACACACGCACACGCACACGCACACACACACACACACACACACACACACACACACACACACACACACAAATACATTTGCAATATGTGTCATCCCATTAAAAATTTGATCCTCTTTACTCAAAACAATTCGTATTTGGTACAGAGCTCTACTCTCACTGAACCAATAACATGCTTTCTTTCCCCTTATGTACCTGTAGCCTGAATTAACTCATATATATGTTTTAAATTACATGGTATTTTATCCGTACCCCCAACATCACCACTAACTATCAGTCTCTACCATAGTACGTACCCTCAATACTCAATCGCCTTCACCACCATTTCCACAACATTAACTGATGGTACACCAGATCAAACTATCATTACCACAATGCACAACAAATCCATATTAAACCCCCTTACTAACACAATCACCACATAGGCCATATCAAACATCAAAAACCACTTCGTTAAAATGACGAATAATATGGACAACCATTTTAAATACCACTGTAAAAAACAGAAAAAAGCATGCTTGAAAAATTCCTCACCCACCAATCATCCTCCACATTAAAGGTTACCTTTTAAAAAGGCCCCCTCTAGTTTAGAGGCTTGTCCTTGTCCTTGACCTTCTAACCGCACAACATAGTACTCCCGTTTGCATGACCGCCCATACAACGGGGTGCCCTCATTTACCTGTATTACTCCCCCTCCCCGCCCCACCCCTCGCCTGCACGCAAGTCCTCTTCCCCACACCTTAGTCACCTACCCCCCCTTCCTCCCTCCCTAGCCCGGCCAGTGTTACATTGCTGCATGCTTATCTTGCCCCAACGCCCACACACCACACCACTGCTGCCTGTGTCACCCCCCGCGCCTGTCTACCAGTACATGTCATCACCATCGCCCCCTGCAACACTCAACCATCACTTCACCCTCAGCAACACAGCACAAGCCAACCATCAACACCAACACCAGCAAAGACAAAATTTACAAAAACATGCCAGCAAAGGAATTAAAATAATGGAATTCTAATTACAATTATATCGCCGTAGCAAAAAAAAATGTTTTGTAGATTTCTCCAATCAAAAAATTTTGCTTTGATATATCTATTAATCATACAATGAGCTATTCAAACAAGGTTTCGAGGACATGTATCGTACAAAGAAAATCAGTACAGGTCATCATTTGTAAGGAAAATGAGTATAGTATATAAAAAATCATTACAATTGCTATCATAATTGTTATCATCAACATTATTATTATTATTACCATTATCATTATTGGTTGCGTTGCAGAAGTTGCTGCGGCGTGGGCTAGTATTAGTAGTAAAGGTGATAGTAGCAATCTGTATCTTTTTCCAAGTGCACCCCCACAGCCTCCTCCATTCGAGCAAAACAAATTATCATACGCACGCAGAGGCCTTTGACACACACTACCCAGCCTGTCGACGGTAATACTGGCTAGGCAAAGCTTACAGGAGGGAGAAAATCTGTGGCGACATTAAGGTCTTCATAAACAGCAGGAGAACACAGCAGGTGGGGGTGAGTCGTGCGTGGACACCCTACACATTGCACGGGGGGAGGGAGGCTACGGACGCCTTTAAGATGTTCAGTCCACCCCTCCGCCAGAATCAGTCGCCCAAGGGCAGCCGGCAGAGCGTATTAGTAAACAATTCTGGAAACTTAGGGGATTACCTGGTGCCTCTCGCAAGTCTGATGAGATTTGGGAGCCTCGAGGAGAGCACTAAGTCACCTGCAGATCTTCCCTTTGCCCCTAAACTTCCAACCACTCCCATTTGCCTTCAGGGGGCCTCCACCACCCCACACCAGCATTCAACCCTCCTCGCCCCCCCAGCTTCTTTCCCCACGTCCCTCCGTCTTATGCACCCCCTTCAGTTTCTCATCACCTCTCTTGCATTTTATCTATTTTCTCCATCCGTTACTTCTTTTTCCCTTTTTGGAAGCATTACCTTATTCCCGCAATATTCTATCAGGACACAGTTCATCCCTCGTATTGCATTTGCATCTATCTTTCTGGGAATATCAAATACGAATATCTTTCAAACCACCTGGGGCGTTGAGGTTCTTGTGTGGCATTTTCCCAAACTAGGATTTCGCCAGGCGGTTATTCTAATCCTGCAGTGCTATAACTTATATTTTGAATCATGAGAGGCGCTTAAAGCTAAATTTCATTTCAACTACATAGAAATCAGACAGATAGGCAGACAAATAGATCACACAGCGTACACAAAGGTAGGTTTTGCCCAATCATGTCTGTCCTAGTTTCAGTAGTCCTTTCTCTAGCCTAATCCTATACGTACCTCTGCTTTCCGAACTGTACCACATTATTCCGTGCAATTACCTAAGCTACAATATATACTCATACCCCAGGAGCCTACACTTACCCCCTTCCCCCCTGAGAAGGCTATAGGTATGGATATACTTGACGGAGCTCCGCCCTCATTATCCGCACAAAAACGTTCTCTGAGGATCCTTCCCCACATCCTACAACACTCGCACATTACACACTGGTTATCATCTAAGACTCTGTGTGTTATTCACCCATGGTCTTGTCCACGCGAGTCAGACTTGCGATCGCTAGTTTCATAAGAACATAAGAAAATAAGGAAGCTACAAGAGGCCGCGAGGCCTACACGTGGTAGTTCCTGTTTCACTCTCCTGGTGCGAGCTTGGAGCTCATTATTACCGATTTTTGGGTAATGCTGGGCCCTCATACACCACACACCCCATCCACTTGCTCAAAGGGACATAAACCGTCCGTATTTGTCAGTGAAAAATCCCCGGGAGCAGTGAGGATTCGAATCGACTATCACAGAATGGCAGGCCAGCGCGCTATTCACTTGACCATCGTGGCGGTTGTGTGTGTGTGTGTGTGTGTGTGTGTGTGTGTGTGTGTGTGTGGTGTGTGTGTGTGTGGTGTGTGTGTGTGTGTGTGTGTGTGTGTGTGTGTGTTGTGTGTGTGTTGTGTGTGTGTGTGTGTGTGTGTGTGTGTGTGTGTGTGGTGTGTGTGTGTGTGTGTGGTGTTGTGTGTGTGTGGTGTGTGTGTGTGTGTGGGTGGTGTGTGTGTTGTGTGTGTGGTGTGTTGGGGTGTTGTGTGTGTGTGTGTGTGTGTGTGTGAAAATAGAAAAAAAATAACTTATACATGTCCATTCCAAAAATAACACCTTTCTTTTATTCTAAGGATTCGAAGTAAAAAAAAAGTGTCCCCGTGATAACTAATGCACGAGGCATTCGGCTGCTACTACTGTGACTGCAAACTGCATAAAAAATTCATTACGTGTGTGTGTGTGTGTGTGTGTGTGTGTGTGTGTGTGTGTGTGTGTGTGTGTGTGTGTGTGTGTGTGTGTGTGTGTGTGTGTGTGTGTGTGTGTGTGTGTGTGTGTGTGTGTGTGTGTGTGTGTGTGTGTGTGTGTGTGTGTGTGTGGGGTGTGTGTGTGTGTGTGTGTGTGTGTGTGTGTGTGTGTGTGTGTGTGTGGTGTTTGTGTGTGGTGTGTGTGTGTGTGTGTGTGTGTGTGTGTGTTGTGTGTGTGTGTGTGTTGTGTGTGTGTGTGTGTGTGTGTGTGTGTGTGTGTGTGTGTGTGTGTGTGGTGTGTGTGTGTGTGTGTGTGTGTGTGTGTGGTGTGTGTGTGTGTGTGTGTGTGTGTGTGTGTGTGTGGTGTGTGTGTGTGTGTGTGTGTGTGTGTGTGTGTGTGTGTGTGTGTGTTGTGTGTGTGTGTGTGTGTGTGTGTGTGTGTGTGTGTGTGTGGTGTGTGTGTGTGTGGTGTGTGTGTGTGTTGTGTGATAAAAAATTCTTGAAAGAGAGTGTATGAATAACACGTGTCTGTAATAAATTAAGCCAGGCTGCCGTGGGAAGCCCGCCATGTAGCGGGGATGAGTGGCCAAACTAAATTGCTTATCACAAGCAACCACAATACAGTTCTAGTTACAAATTGCATTTGTGCTCTGAAATATTTTACAGGTCTTTTCCAGTAGCACGCACGTGATACCCATGGGTTACACAGCAAAAGCTACACACATGCACGCTGCCAGCCCACGCAAACAACCTAACTCACCCTAAGGAAGACGAACCCAATAAAAAGCACATCCTGTATATGAGAGCTTCACCACTTTATAAGTAAAGTTTTTGAGTGTAGATAGCCAAAAGGGTGTGTCAATGGGGTGGGTGTTTACATTCCAGATAAATAGAGCTGTTCACAGTATGATAAATGTTGAGAAACCCCAAACAAACAGACAAACCGAACCGATCAATCCCTCCTTGGCTTATTTTACTAAGAATGAACCCTAAGGGTTTGCATTCTCCTTCCAAGTAGTACATGAGGCTCCCTGTCTAAAATAAATTCAATCATAGGGGCACCGCCGGGGGCGGGTCCGCCTCGCCTACCCTACACGCACTCCCGGGTCACCACTAGCGGGTCCCCAGCAAGGATCCCTTCCATACACAGCAACTCTCGCAGAACTCATCTTGCCCCAGTCCCGAGCCTTTTGGTCGCCCCCTTGGCCTCCTCCACGCCGGATTATCTCTTGCAGATACATCCCGATGGGAAGGATCGGTTTCAGGGTAGCGTGTAAACATGCACATATACAGAAGTTGGCGCTGACGAACTATGCTGGTAAAAGGCCTCGATTCAGGCTCACGGTGCAATCGCTGATTTGACACGTAATCATCCCACGATACCCCATGATTCTGCGAAGACACCTATTTCAAAGGCATCAAATCGCTCCTTCATGTCGCTACTTAGCGTCCATGTCTCACAACCATACAGTAAAACAGGGATCACAAGGGCTTGAAAATCCAGATTTTTGTCCTCCTGCACAGGTACCGACAACGTCAAATCTCCCGCTCAGCGAGTCCATAAGACCGTGGGCTACGCAATCCTCCGTAAGACTTCTTGACGCGACCCGCCATCATTATGGACTGCGCTACCAAGGTATGTAAAACTTTCAAGATCTCAATGTCCTCGCCGCACGTATGAACAGACTGTACTGTTTTCATCTAGTAAGCCTCCAAACACCTGGACCTTAGTTTTGAGCCAGGAAACCTCAAGTCCCAAAGGCAAGGCAAGTCCCAAGATCAGTGATCTTGGTGTTGCCGAGGGATGCTCCACAATCACTATGATATACAACTTTGCCCAATACCCAGTCCATACAAGTGTTATAAAGTGATGGGGCAAGGACGCACCCTTGCCTCACTCCTGTATTCACCGGAAAGAAGCTGGATACACCTCCCCCACACTTCGCAGCACTAAGTCCCAGAGTACAGACCAGTCATCAAATCAATAGTCCTTGTAGAAATCCCGCGAAGTCGCAGAAGATCCCAGAGCTACTCAAGATACACTGAGTCAAATGCCTTCTTGAGATCAACATAGGCTGCAAGCATTCCCTGTCTAACTCACGTCGGCGTTTCACTAGGACACGAAGCGCTAGGAACGGTCCGTTGTTGACTTACCAGGCGTTAACCCAGACTGCTGAGGTCTTTGATGCTTCAGCAGATAGCTTACGGATCTGTGTCAGCAATAGATGGGCTAGCACATTGCCTGGCACCCTGAGCAATGTAATCACGGTTATTGTTGCAGTCCTGACGGGTCCCTTTCCCTTTCCAGATAGGGACGACCAGCCCCTTTTCCAGTCAGGAGGATGGTACCTGATAGACAACACGGGAGTCAGGACAGCATGCAACCCGCGGATCATGGCCTCACCCCCAGCTTCGGGGAGCTCGCATTGATATTACAAACACCAGCTGCCTTTCCACCCCTCAACTTTGCTACAATCTCTCTGACTTCGTCAAGGGAAAGTGCGGTTTCGTCACTGGAAAGATCGGCATCCACTGCCCCTAATCCAGTGGTGTGGAGCTGCCCGATTGGAGGGTCCACCGTGATCAACTGCCCAAAGTACTCAGCCAACGAGCCATCTGCCCATCAATGTCCGACACGGGAGGCGCCATCTGCTGCTCGGATAGCAGTCGCCCGAGATGGAGACTTGTACGGAGCTTCTTCAGGGCTCGGTAGGCGCGTCGGAGGTCATTAGCGTTCAAATGGCCCTCGACATCTTCAGCGAGACTCCTGAACATACCTCTCCTTGTCTCTCCCCAGGAGGGTTCTAGTCCCTGCGTGAAAGAGCCCTGTGCTGGTCCCGGTTCCCAGCAACCTTGGCAGCGCGTCTCAACTCGATATTCTCCAGCGTTTCCGTCGAGACAAAACCACGTCTTGACCTCGGGCGCTCCCTAATACACTCCTGGCAAAATGTACATTACATAGTGTTAATTGACCATTTTAGTTTATAGGGCTGGTAAAACTCAATTTAATCCAATACATATAGGTTATATATAGGTTATATATTATATATAGGTTATATATATATATTCATATAGGTTACGTAAACTTTGATCACTTGGGCTTCATTACAATCTGACCTAGCTGGGGAAGCTGCCCCTCCCCCCCAGACTCTCCGACAAGTTTCACTAACCTAACTTGGACATTGGTTACGTAACCTAACCTAACTGTGGGGCTGTGCTCCTCCAGACCCTCTTTTTGTTATAATTAATTTCCGACGGCAGATGTAGGGGTTAGAAACATTACAAATGGTCAGATCTACAAGTTGAGGACTGTTATAACTGCGTGCCTTGTATTGTATTAAATGTTGTAGAACATATACCGTATACATATACACTTTATTTTCCTTTACGCTTCAATTAGATGAGTTCATGAATATTACTAAATATAGTTATTCAATAAGTGGTCATCTTCCCACAATATTCCCACAAAAAAATGATAATCTATTAAAAAAAAAAACTCAACATCCGTATAAATTTCCACAAAAAAGACGGTAAAACTTCAGATTAATATAATACTCCCTATCTTGTGACATACAGTTGACCTAACTGGGGTTAGTGGGGGCAGCGCCCCCTAACCCCCGAACTAGTTCACTAAAACAAATCAGGATATTGGTTACGTAACTAAGCCTCACTGGGGTGTGAGGAAGGCTGCGCCCCGCCAGACCCACCTTTTATATTTTTTTTATTTCCGACGGGTGATGTAGGGTTATAGATACTGCTGATGGTCAGATCCACATGTTGAGAACTTTTATAACTACGTGCTTTGTAATGCATTAAACCGCAGTAAAACCAAAAGACGCCTCAAGTTAATAGAATGGTAAAACTCTAGAGCAGTGGTTCTCAACTCGTTTCAAGCCATGGACCACTAGCCCAATTGAAAAAAAAATCATGGACCATCTTTTTGACTTTAGAGATATGATGAAAAAGGTAGATTTTAAAGTTAGTTAAAGGGTTGGTTATAAATATATATCCAATAANAACCAGTCTATTTGCAAGCCTCTCTCGCGTATCGTTACATATACTTAGTTAACCATATCTGCTTCTATTCTCACCCATTTACTTTGTATCACAGTTATTTTCCCTTTAGAATCCCACATTAATGGGCAAGCAAACTAAATCAACACCTAGCTCTTCTCTCTATTGCAGACACTACTGTAATCACTCAACTTTTATACTTGTCTATCATTGCCTGCAATCAACATAGTATTCTTGCAAACACAATAATATAAGTTTCTATTTTACATATCTACAAATTTTCATACCAGTCCCACCAAACTCAATTAAATTTCTTATTTCAGACAATCAATATTCAGATCCAACATTTATATAACATGTGCCATATTTCAAAATAATTATTCATAAAAAAATCAGTAAAGTTGTATACAATAATGTGATATTGTATATTACAGTATAAAATATAATAGTAATTGTAAAAAGAGTGCAGTTTCATGAACTTACGTTTTCCTCGAGGACTTCGGGGTTTGGGTAACCTGGTGCTTCCCTGCTGACGAAGTACATCCTGCAAGAATCGCATATTTTACTAACTATGCAAGAGACAAGAAAATGCATAGAAAAAATTTAGGAACAAGAATACAATTATCAAGAGAAAAGAATAGCTTGAAATCTTTGGAATCATGTGTCAGTGTTTTGTCTCATCATTATGACCCTCACCCTACGCTGCTCAGGCGCCTCTGCCGACCTGGAATTACTTGCGAGGCAGTGATCAGTTTTGCATCCATCCCTCATATAGATATTCATGACTGGACATTTGAATGATAAAGAAATATTAAATGAGGAGATAGACTATTTATGACATAAGAAGAGTAAAAAATTAGATGCTTTTGTGTATATACTATCTACCTAGTACAGTAATGAGAAAGGAAGGGAGTGAGGCCTCACAGGTATCCAAACAGTTAAGTATACTTTTAAGGTTTCTTACCTTGTCCATGGTCTAAATGAAGCAAGGTGTCCTCCCTGCAATTTGGAGTCAGAGAGGACGACTCCGGGGCATTGCTTTGTAAAATGCCACCACCGTTGGTGTCATCCCAGTCTGTAAGCATTGATAGAACATTAGCAATAATCATAAATGTGTGCGTCATTTTATTTACTACTCATTAGTGCTAACAATAAACCAACCAGTAATGTTGTAACTAGGTGGAGTGTTCATAGCTTTGGTTTAACTGGAATGAAGGATACTCATTTGTCCAGTTCAGGTTCCAGTTCAGGTTATTTTATTTCACAAATTCTGGAGTATATATACAAATTTTAGTTCTCATAAATGGTTGTTTTCCAAGGTGTTATGCAAACACTCGCCAAGACATGCGAGTTACACCATGGATACTTCCTGGTGATATTGCTGATTTTACGTTGTACATAATTGAATATATTGATAAGCTGATAACAATGCAAACACCTGATAATTACCATAACAATGATTGAAGGTTACAAATAGAATAGTCTCCGTGCTACTCTGATTCTCTGTAGACCGCTGGCAGAGAACGGAAACACGGAGACTGAAAGGGGTGACTACTTTACTTGCTACAGTACCCCCCCCCTAGTGACGCGGGAGGAGGAACGAGACTTTGAGCGGAGAGTGGCGTTGTAGAGCTTTTGTCGAGCGGCGTTGCCTGGGTGTAGGTGATGTGATGGTAGCGATGCTGCTGGTGTTTCTGTTGCCGGGTTGATGTGGAGGGCTGTGGTGACCAGTTGCTGGCTTGGCAGTGTTGCCGCCATGGCAGTGGTGCCGCCGGCTGTGAGTCGCGGGCGTGGCAGTGTTGACGCCATGGCAGTGGTGCCGCCGGCCGTGTTGCGGGCGTGGCAGTGTTACCGCCATGGCAGTGGTGCCGCCGGCAGTAAGTCGCGGGCGAGGCAGTGTTGACGCCATGGCAGTGGTGCCGCCGGCAGTGTTGCGGGCGTGGCAGTGTTACCGCCATGGCAGTGGTGCCGCCGGCAGTAAGTCGCGGGCGAGCAGTGTTGACGCCATGGCAGTGGTGCCGCCGGCAGTGTTGCGGGCGTGGCAGTGTTACCGCCATGGCAGTGGTGCCGCGGCAGTAAGTCGCGGGCGAGGCGTGTTGACGCCATGGCAGTGGTGCCGCCGGCTTGTGTTGCGGGCGTGGCAGTGTTGCGCCATGGCTGTGGTGCCGCCGGCTTGTGTTGCGGGCGTGGCAGTGTTGCGCCATGGCTGTGGTGCCGCCGGCTGTGTTGCGGGCGTGGGCAGTGTTGCGCCATGGCAGTGGTGCCGCCGGCAGTGTTGCGGGCGTGGCAGTGTTACCGCCATGGCAGTGGTGCCGCCGGCAGTAAGTCGCGGGCGAGGCAGTGTTGACGCCATGGCAGTGGTGCCGCCGGCTTGTGTTGCGGGCGTGGCAGTGTTGCGCCATGGCTGTGGTGCCGCCGGCTTGTGTTGCGGGCGTGGCAGTGTTGCGCCATGGCAGTGGTGCCGCCGGCTTGTGTTGCGGGCGTGGCAGTGTTGCGCCATGGCAGAGTTGCAACCTGGTGATGAGTAATCCACAGGGCTGGTAATCCACAGGGCGATGAGTAATCCACAGGGTGGTGAGTAATCCAAAGGGCGGCGAGCGGCGGCCGTGGAGTGAGTCACGTTAACACTGTGGAGTTGAGGGTTGAGTAATCCACAGGGCTTGTTGAGTAATCCATAGGGCGGCGAGTGGCGGCCGTAGAGTGAATCACGTTAACACTGTGGAGTTGAGGGTTGAGTAATCCACAGGGCTTGTTGAGTAATCCATAGGGCGGCGAGTGGCGGCCGTAGAGTGAATCACGTTAACACTGTGGAGTTGAGGGTTGAGTAATCCGCAGGGCGGTGAGTAATCCACAGGGTGGTGAGTAATCCATAGGGTGGTGAGTAATCCATAGGGCGGCGAGCGGCGGCCGTGGAGTGAATCACGTTAACACTGTGGGGCTGCGCAGAATGCGCGTGAGGTTGTGCTGAGGGCGCAAGGAGGCGTCAGAGGGTGAAGTGGCTGTGCTGAGTGCACATAGGCCACTGAGGCGTATGAGGAAGCAGGGCCCGCGCTAAACACGCATAAGGCCGCTGAGGACGCGGTGAGCCGTCTGGAGGAAGGCAGCGGCCGCGCTAAATGCGCATAAGCCGCAGTGAGGCCTCGGAGGAAGCAGGGCCCGCGCTAAATGCGCATAAGGCCGCTGAGGACGCAGTGACGCGCCTGGCGGGGTAGTGGCCGCGCTGAATGCGCATAGGCCGCTGAGGACGCAGTGAGGCGCCTGGCTGGGTAGTGGCCGCGCTGAATGCGCATAGGCCGCTGAGGACGCGGTAAGGCGTCTGAGGGCAAAAATGCCCTGAGGAAGGCACAGAAGGTGCCGGGGTTGGGTGGGGAACCTGACTAGGTGGCGCTACACGTAAACGTGTAATTCTCCCTATCCCGCTTACATCCTAGCAATCACCAGTGAAGCTGGAGGCTAGGAATATACAGCGGGAGCCATGGGACGAATGCTTCCGAAGACGCAGGTCCCACGACTAGGAGAAAGATGCTCTTGTGTCCAGCAAAGCATAGAAATTATATTTCTATGCCGAGATGGACAGCACCAGTTAAAGCCACCTAGAAACCGTTAGCTTACACTCCGGGGTCACCATTTGTAACTAAGGTGGAGTGTTCATAGCTTTGGTTTAACTGGAATGAAGGATACTCATTTGTCCAGTTCAGGTTCCAGTTCAGGTTATTTTATTTCACAAATTCTGGAGTATATATACAAATTTTAGTTCTCATAAATGGTTGTTTTCCAAGGTGTTATGCAAACACTCGCCAAGACATGCGAGTTACACCATGGATACTTCCTGGTGATATTGCTGATTTTACGTTGTACATAATTGAATATATTGATAAGCTGATAACAATGCAAACACCTGATAATTACCATAACAATGATTGAAGGTTACAAATAGAATAGTCTCCGTGCTACTCTGATTCTCTGTAGACCGCTGGCAGAGAACGGAAACACGGAGACTGAAAGGGGTGACTACTTTACTTGCTACAATGTTAAACTAATTACAAAAAAGATTTTCGATACCTATGAAAAAAACCATACTAAATAGCAAACAAAATATAATTACATAACTCTAATATCAATTAATTGGCTGCCTGTAAAGAATTCATTTTCTCATCATTGATATGTTAAGAATTCATTCTTCAAACATTATGACCTCCCAAACATGTGGCTTGGCACATACACACAACAGTTTGCTTACAAAAAATACATTATACCATTTGTATCATTAATATTTTAAACATATGAGATAGCATATTAAATTTATAAATTTTCTGCAAGCTATGAATCCACAAGAAAAGATAAAAGTTTTATAAAAAAAAATTCTACAAAAATCATCAAATTTTGCAAGCAATGATAAATTGTAAATTGAAATCATATATATCGTATAAACATTCTGAGATTGAACAGACAAAAATTACCTATAACAAAATTAATATTTTTTTATTTTTATAATTCATCTAGTCCTCAGGGTGAAAAGTGCAGGCATAGTGTTCTTAACACAATTCATATAGGAGTACATAGAGTGATATGGGAGTGTTCTTAACACAATTCATATAGGAGTACATAGAGTGATATGGGAGTGTTCTTAACACAATTCATATAGGAGTACATAGAGTGATATGGGAGTGATAGAAAGTTGAAAGGAAAATACAAAATGAAAATGTGTGAGTGGCAAAGATACATCTGAAGTAGGATGATTGTGTGGTGAGACAAAGGTGGTTTAAAGTAATGAAGGGATCTTGAACGAAAGGACAAGCACGTCTGAAAGATCTCTTGTTATGACCTGAAAGGTACTGGTGGTTGTTCTTAAGAGAAATAAGGTATCAAGACATACGTTTCATTCAATATATCTTACCACTACCAAGATCTGCACGAAACGAGGCGTCCTCTGCGAGACTTGACGCCCGAACAGAAGACACTGGAGTGTGCAGATCTTGGGGGGCCTAAATGGAGAAGGGCAAGACACCAAAGGGGGTGGCATCATACGCTGAAAAAGTTAGAAAAACTTTAGATGGGTTTACCCAAATTATATGTAAACCCATTTTCCCCGTCTTTGATGCCATATTGACCTACTGTAGTAAATTGACTTTAAAACAATATTTAAAAATGGATGGAAAAACATGTTCATGAATTACAAACATTTTTTGCCAAATACATGTAAAAAAAATTATTTTTTACAGGGAATTTGTGTTTTGTTTGTTTTTTGCAACAAGGTGTCAAAAAAGAAATCTAAACAACCCAAACGAGATGCTGAATTTCGGGCTTTGGGGGGCATAAAGGGGAATGGTCCATGCTGGGTCCCTCGGGGCATTCGTGGGGGAAAAAATTAACATTAGAATCTTTTATTTCGGGAAAGTTTACTATTAGTCCCGCAAAAACCTTTATAGAAAAAATTTTTTGGTTTTTATTATACTAATCAAAGAAAATTGTTAATTTTTATATTATAATTTTAAATTAATAAAGAAATCTTTAAACATAATATTAACTTTTTTTTTTTTTTTTTTTTTTTGGGTTTTGGAAAAAACATCAAATGGATGTTGCATTTTCATTTATAATAAAACCTACTGACAAAAAGGGATATGTAACTTTTGATTTTAAAAGACATTTTTGATTTTGTTGTTCCCCCAAAAAGCCATTTTGGGAAAGCAATAATAGTCATAATTATTCAAAAAATTTCACCTTTTTCGAAATTTAACTTTTAGTTTTAAATGCCCAACATCTCTTTCTACATCCTTAGCATACATGTCATGGTATACATCCTTTCCCGTAATATGTTTGGGTTTGGTGATATTTTATAAAACCCAGTACCTAATGGGTTTGTAGTACTTTTCCTTTAAATGAAAGAATAGGTCTTTTACCTGCGGGACGAGGGACTGCATTGCCCCCCAGTTTGCCCCTGGTGCCAAGCCTTTTGGGCCCTCAAAATGGTCCTCGCAGATGGTTTGAGAGTTTTTCCCAAAAGCAATGCCCGGGGTCCTCATCCATTGAAATTCTTCTGCAATCACATAGTTTTTTTAAAAAAATCAAAATGATCAAAGAGGGAAAAAAAAATTTATGGGAGTTTTAGGTCTTTGAAAAAGTTTGTTGAAAAATTTTTGGAAATTGTCAGAAATTAATATTGTTGTGCTGTCCCTTTTTCTTGAGGACATGAGCAAAAACACACCCAAACATCAATAAGGAAAATTTAATAATCCATTAAAAAGTAACCTTGCAAATACACAGTAATATTGATTCCCAATATGTATTTTTTTTGCCCTTTTAATACTTTGGGCTAAAAAGGGGGTTTCATTATAATAAAAACTTTTATAAGGAAAATTAAAATTTTTAAAAACCCCTTTGTATACAGATAAAAATGAAAAAAAATGGGAAAAACACCTGTAAAACTAAATGTAAAGTTTCCCATTCAAAAAAGGTAGAAAAGATTTCCCATGAGTGTATTACTACATTATAAAATGGGTTCTAAACAGTAAAATTGAAAAATTTGCAGCTTTGATTTTTTAAAAAGATTGTCCTTTGACTGAAATACAAAGGGACCCAATACTCCTATTATTTTAAAGAGAGGTAGCACAGATTAGGTTTGAAAATGCAAAATTTTGAATAGGGAAAAAAATTTGATTATATTCATAAGTCCTTTTAAAAACATATTCATTTACTGGACCCGGGGATCCCAACAAAGAATGTCCCAAAAAAAGGTGACAGGGGGCGGGGCCCATACCTTTTTTTCGTTTATGATACCGATCAAAATTAAATCAAAACCTATTTTGGGAATTTTTGCTGTCTCGGTTTCACCTATTTCCCCACCTGGCGGGGACCCCCTTCTTGGATCACAGGGAAATGAGCAGGCAGAAAAACTGCCTAGACCCCAACAAGGGTTTTAAGGGTTTTCATTTACCCACACTCAAGAGTCAGTTCGCCCACCTAAAGTTGGGTTGCCCCCAAATATTATTCCCAAAAAGCCCCAAAGTTTTTTAGTAAAAAACTTTAAATTTAAAAACCCCGAGCCCCATACAGATTAAAAGTATGAAAAAAATTTAAAAACAGACGACAAATCTTTGGGCAAGGCAAAACATTCAGGAGAGAAGTGGAAATGACTTAGAAAAGCAGAGAGAGTGGACAGAAAAAATTTTATAATTCAGACCCTTTTTTAATTTTGGAAATTCTATCTTTGAATTTTAAAAAGAAAAAAAAACAAATAATTATTTCCAAACCAAACCCAACCCCCGACCCTTAGTGAACTTACCCAACCCCCAAAACCTTTTCATGTGACGGGCCAAAATCAAATTGGCCCTTTCACAAATAAAAAGGGGTTATTTTAATGTGGGCCCAAATAAAATCCACCCAGGGGGGCGAACTGAATTTGGGGGAAACCCACCCTTTTTGGTTTTGGGCAAAAATGCATTGTGGGGGGGAAAGACCCGTACCCACACAAAAACATCCACCCAGAGCAGGAATAGTAATTTTAAAAAAGCATGCCAAAATGATGTTTTTTAGTGGGGGGACGTGTTAGTTTTCTTTACGGAAAATTTTTTTTGCCCTTTGTAAAGATTTTTGCCAAAAGTAATTGATAAGAGCATTTTTTGGGGGGGAAAAAAACCCGACTGAAGGGGACCCGTCTGGCTTTGAACGAAAAAATCAAAGGGGCCCCCCAACCCAGCAGGAAGACTGTTCGTTTTTGGAGTGCATTAATGGATTTTGGGTTTTTACTACGTACTCTGAAGACTTTACCCTTTTCCTTGACTTTTGGGTCGCGCGATGGGTTTGAGGACTCTAATTTTTAAAATTTCGTTCCATTTCAAGGGGAAATTTTTGTGCTAGTCGCTCACACTCGTTGCCCCCCCACGTCTCTGGCTCAGTTTTACATTGGGCTTTTGAAAGATTTCTACACCCCGCACTTTTTAAAATGAAAAAAACTATAGTACGACCTTCTGGGATCTTTTTGGGAAAAAATGAAAATCGATCCCGGGGTGATTACTCCTCTTCTTCCCGCAAGCACAGCAAATACCACTCCCTTTCCCCTTGGAAACCATTTTGGGAAAAAGAAGTTAAAGGAAATGAGGTTTTTGGTCTTGGTCTCTGCCTCCTGTATGCATCGTCTGCCCACAGCGCCCCCCGCGCCCTCTTTTAGCAAAACAATCGCGTAACCCCCGTCCTCACCCCCCCGGGGGGTAGCATCTTTATTTTCTTTTACAAATCCTTGGAGTGGCTGTCTTCTTCAGGAAGGCACAGGTGAGGCGGATAACTGCGGGTTTTTTACTCAAAACTGTTGAGTGTGGCGGCGGAGCCCCCACCCCAGCTCCTCCGCCACTGTAGGTTTGGGCAGGCTTAAACGTCTTATTACTCGTTATTATACAACTTAGTGATTATGGTGAGATGTTATATATACTTGTCATTATCTAAATCAATGTAGCACCGTGTGTCACCTTAAATAAGGGTGATTTAAAGATGTTATGATGAGGTGACTGATGACGGGGCAGAGTGACGGAGAGAGGCCTTGCCGCGGGGCCTCTCTATAACACAAATATTCACTATTTTAACCCACACACACACTTCTACCACCAAAACACTAGCAACACAGGCTCCTTACTTATACATCTTACTATCTGATACATTAAAAATCCTTAAAACGAAAGCATTCCGAATAAAACGAGAATTAGTTTGAGATGATGGGGACAGAAGGGGGGAGAGGCCAGTCTGGCATGCCATTCATTGCCCGGAAATATGTCTCGCTGACTTGTGATTGGTCGAGAAGTTTTAAAAACTGTTTGTCATTGGCTGGTGACTGATGACGCGCATTGTTGACGTCATTACTCGCCTTAGCCAGTCAGCGCCTTTGCGACGCGTTAACGACCGAAAAGGGAGGCTTTGTAGCTTTCGTCGTTAGGAAAAGAAGTTCAGAGAGATGGTCGTTGCTAGCGCAAAACCTTTGTTGCTGGGTTCCTGCCCAGATTCCGTCTCAGAGACTAGGGGTGGGCAAGAATCGTTATCTGGAAATTCACGATTCCGATTCTTGAGGTTGGCAGGAATCGGTGGAATCGATTCCGGAATCGATTCTCTCTTCTGCGGCCGCATGGAAGGACCGAACAGTCTTGCAACGACTACTACTACTACTAATAATATTAACAATTATTAATTATAATAAGAGTAATAATAATTAATAATATAATATAATAATTATAATAATAATAATAATATAATAATAATAGCAATAAAATATGAGTACTACTACTACATACTACTACTACTAATAATAATAATAATAATAATAATAATAATAATATAATATGCTCCATAAAATGTAGGTAACAAGGCAGAAGGCAGTATGAATCGTAAAAGCTACGCGCAATGGAATCGAAACAGCTCCCTGCCAGCCTCCAGGCGCCAGCGTGCGAGAGGAATCGATACCGGAATCGATGCCGGAATCGTTTCGTGCGAAACGATTCCGGCATCGAGTTGTGCTTAACGATTCCGGTATCGATTTGTGCTTAACGATTCCGGTATCGATTCCGGCATCGATTCCTCTCGCGCGCTGGCGCCTGGAGGCTGGCAGGGAGCTGTTTCGATTCCATTGCCCGTAGCTTTTACGATTCATCCTGCCTTCTACGCTTGTTACCTACATTTATGGAGCTTATTATTATTATTATTATTATTATTATTATTAGTATTATTATTACTCTTATTATAATTATATATTATTATCATTATCATTACTCTTATTATTTATTATTATTATTATTATTATTAGTAGTAGTAGTAGTAGTAGTAGACTCCTCAGTCAAATGCAAGTCCTCCTCAGGAGCACTGATGGGGACATGGGGACATTCACTGTCGATTTGGGGACTTATGAGGCTTCTTAAAAAAAATGTATTTTATCGCTTAAAATAAAATGATTGATATGAAGGTTAAAAGAAAACATGAGGTTAAAGGAACTACCACCTGTAGGCCGCGCGGCCTCTTGTAGCTTCCTTATTTTCTTATGTTTTAAATCGACGGCAAGGAAGAAGTAAAGACACGGACTGAAACGCGAATGAACTAAAGCTGAAAAATAATAGACCGTAAAGTTGCGACTTCGGGTTTTTTTTACGTTCAAAGGTTCAAGAAATCAATGATACCATGAGTTTGACGATGTAAACCCAAAAA